>JBBDHG010000107.1:1617500-1975000 GCA_037951165.1 Lophius americanus | reverse complement strand
TGGATGGATGGATGGATGGATAGATGGATGGATGATGGATGCATGGATGGATAGATAGATGGATGGATGGATGGATAGATGGATGGATGGATGGATGGATGGATAGATGGATGGATGGATGCATGGATAGATGGATGGATGATGGATGGATGGATGGATAGATGGATGGATGGATGCATGGATGGATAAAAACTTTATAATCCCCAAAAGGGGAACAAAACTGTGACCATGACAGTAGACAGTAGACAGGGGTCAGGGGTCAGGGGTCACTCCGTCGGGTCTGCAGCTATGCAGCGCTATACGTTAGCATGAGAAACCTACTGACTTCTTCTCTGGTGTCTCTGTGCTTCCTCTTCATGCAGGGTCACATGGATCACGGCTGCTGTGGACCCGGTTGAAGACTTTATTATTATTATGAGCTCTAGAAGTAATACATTTATTATTCCATCCGCCAAAGTCCTGTCAGCGAGATTCAGGAAAAACCAACGGATGGATTTGCACGACATTTTACCCAGATGTAGGTTTTGGTCGTAGAAGAGGACTGAGAATGAGGAGAGTTCCAGAATATTTTAGAGATACTGAGAGAACTTGTGGGCAGATTAAGAGGCCGACAATAATTCAATAATAAATGAATAATAAATGAATGGATGAATCTGCAAGAAGTTTTCTTCAGTGATCTACTTGATTCTGATGTTAGTACTGATCTAGTTAGTACTAGGAATGCCCTCCCTGACCATCTGAGGGCTCCACAGACGACTGACACATTTAAAAAAGGACTTAAAACGTTCCTTTTTAGCAGAACCTATAACTTTAATTAACATTGCTGCTTTCTGGTCAGGTTTTTATTTAGTTATTATTTTATTCTTTTATTGATGCTTTTATCTGCTTTTACTTTGTAGCACTTTGAGATTTGATCCAAATGTAAAGTGCGTTATTCATTAAATGTATTATTTTATTATATTATTATTATCATTATAATCATTAGTACAGGTACTATTATTATTACAATTACTATAATTATCATTAGTTGTGTCAGTATTAACAGTATATTCCAAGAAGTTACTGTTACTACATGCAACCATCCCATTATTATCCTGGATTGTTGATATTAGTATAAAACTGGGATCCCCGGGACAAATGGAGAGTGTCGGCAGAAGAACGCTGGATCCTATTATAGCTTTAAAATAATGAGATTCTGATTGGGGATGATTTCTCTGATTAATCCTGATACGTAGGTTTCTGGCGGCGGTGGTCATGTGGCCCTCCAATCAGACGCTGTTCTCCATCTGTCTGGGCGCCATATCAAACTGCTGACGATGAAACATGGAAACATCTGCCTAGTCTCACTTCTGGTTTTTCGCGATCTGCAGTGGTCAGATTTTGCACGGCATTGTGGGATGTGATCCAATTTTTGCAGATCAGCAGAATCTCACCGGTGAGTAATATTTTCTATTGATGTGACTACTGGGTCATCGCCAATCAACGCCATGTTCTCCGTGCGATCGGACGGACGCCTGCCACTGCGTCCAATCGCAGCGCAGGATGGCATTTTAACAGGAAGTGTGTGAAATAAATACAGACACTTTCTATAACATGTTTGCGCTCATGAGCAAATATTAGAACAGCCGCACTTCTGCGGTCCAACGGCAGTTTCACGTGTAAAAAAAACAAAACAACAGAAAATCCATAGTCAGCAGATTTCAGCAATCCCTACAGCCCAGTCAAAAGGTCATCCAGGGCGTCTGCAGCTCGCCGCTGCTACTAGTTACTCTTTAATCAGACCACCATCCTTTTGAGGGTCACCTGCAGCTTTCAAACATGGTGGACAGGTATGTTGACCCTCCGATTGGTCACATGATTCACGTCAATCCCAGTCTGCAGATCCTTCAGCGCCGATGATCATTCAGGTTAGCAGTTCATGTTTTACGGAGTAGCATGTCTGCAGTAGTTGTTTTCTATAGGCTAGCTTGTTAGCAGTAGTTTTTATACAGACTAGAATGTTAGCATTGGTTATTTTACACGCTATCATGTTAGCATAGGTTGTTTTCAAGAGGCTAGCATGCTAGAAATAGTTGTTTTCAACAGGTTAGCATGTTAGCAATAGTTGATTCACAGACTATCATGTCTGTAGTAGTTGTTTTTAATAGGCTAGTTAGTTAGCAGTAGCTTTTATACGTACTAGCATGTTAGCATTGGTTGTTGTACAGGTCAATATGTTTGAAAAAAGTCAAGGTTCACAGAGAGAAAAGTCCATCGAAAATAGTTCCCAACAAATATCACTGAAACCTGTTAATAAAATATATTCCTACAATTTTATATTTGTATTTTTTTTGATTGTTGTTTACATCCTCCCGGAGACGTAGACAGGAAGTCCAACAGGATGTGGAGCAGCTGGTGAGCCGGCGGCGTTACAGTAAAGCTCCTCAAACATCAACAAAGATCCCACTGACCTGTGAGTGACGCCTTCAGACCATAAGGAGGGATGCAAAACAAACAAATGGAGATAATAGAGCTCGGAAATCCTTAAACCTAAAATGCAACATGTGATTTATGATGTTCAGTTGGTTCTGTGGTCACATCCTGACTCTTCAGTGCTGAGTAGATCCTCACCTTATACCTGACAGTCTTGACTCAGGGTTAAAAAAAAGAAATCTAAGGACTGGCGCTTGTGACGGCGTTCACTTTCCCTTGTAGTTTCTCTCTTTCCGTGTTTACATCATCAACATGAAATGATTGCATCATAACGGGAGTGTCAACAATTTGATGATTGTTCCTCATGCATATTCATGAGCGCCCTGCTCGCTGTCTTCAGGCCAGACAGCCAATCCCCTGCTTCCGTTGTTTGCTTCCTGCTGCAGGCACTTTCTTATCCAAGAACAGAAAAGAGGTATTGAACTTCTTTTATTCCTCCGATTGTTCCTACAGACTTTATGTAACTTTATGCTCGGATGTCTGGGGTAAAGTCCAAAAACGGTCCGCTGAGCGGGATTTATCAGAACAGACTTTAAACCAGCATTTATTGATAAAGCAAGGGACCTGGGAATGCAGCATGGCAACTAGCATTCTCTGCGTGACCTCTGACCTTCAGCAGGACAGCAAACACAGCAGCAAACAGTCCAGCCAACAACGTGAAACTGCACAATGCTGAATCCATTCGGCAAGAAGCTGCTGCTAGCAACCAAACAGCTAACTGTTAAACAAAAACAAAAACCTGCAATAGCTAAAGTTAGCTAATGTCAGTCACCATGGCATGAGTTAGCTTATGGCTACTTTCACAGCACAAGCTATGTAATTTCAATTATCATAGCCAATGCTAGCTTATTTCAGCTATCACCTCCCCACATTACGTCAATGGCAACCAATGCTAATGTTAGCCATTTTCTGCCATCACCAGTAATTGTGGCTAATGTATGCTATCACAAGTAAAGTAAGCAAATATCAATTATAATTCCTAATTGTAGCGAATACCCGCTATCAATGATATTGTTTGCTAATGTCAGTTATAGTGGTTACACTAGCTAATGTCAGCTACTATTGCCAAAGTTAGTCAATGATTACTAAATCATTTAAGTCATTCAACTCAAATGGTAGCTAATACCAGCTATCATCGCTAAGGTTAGCTATTTCCATCTATGCTAGCTAAAGTTACCTAATGTCTACTATCTTCGCTACCATTAGTTACTGTCAGCTATCGTTGCTAAAGTTAGCTAATGTCAGTTACGATTACTGACGTTAGCTTATGTCAGCTATCATTGCTACGGTAATCTAACGTCATTGCTGCACTTAGTATGATGTCTGCTATCATTGCTAATGCATGTTAGCTCCTGCCATCCTAGCCCTTTGTGGCTCTAGACCGCTGGTCAGATTCCTGAGTTGACTGCGGCGGAGTTTGGTCACGCATCACTTCCTGTTTAAATAGCTGATAACATTTATGGCATAAAAACATTCAGACTCTGTCACGGCCGGCTGACGACCACGCTCCGTTCCACACTCAGAAACGGACGGGTTGTTTTCTCTGACTGCAAAACTTCCAGCTCTGGAACGGCGCTGTAGAGGGAGGGGGGGGGTTGATAACCTGAGCCGAGGAAGGGGGGTCATCTCGGACCAACAGAGCGTGGATGTTTTCTGGAAGCCGTCCCACCTTCAATCATTAACGTTGTTCACACAGAGAATCCAAGAATAATATTCACCTTCTCCACGTCAGAGAGGCAGAACCTTCGAGCCGAGGACGGATCAGGTCACCCAGGAGGGGGAGGGAAAACCCAGTCCAGATAAAGGTTCCAGAGGAGATACCAGAAATCCAGAATATAAAGCTTATTTTAATGATCCACTTTGGGATCTGGAGCTGCACACAAAGACCGGACCAGATCCAGATCCTTCAGCTGCTGGAGGCCCCCCCCCCCCCCGTTCACTGATCCAGAACAGATCCGGGGAAAAGAGGGTCCAATCCCAAAATGACTCTGAATTAAAACCAGATGAGCTTCAGATCTGAAGTCTGAGGTCATTTAATCCCGTTCTAAATCAGGTCTTTAAGGTGTTTACACGGGAAAAACCCTTCAAAGTGGTTCATATCAAGTGAAGTCTACGAACATCCATCTGTGGAATGTGGAATTATTTCACTTACAATTCCTCCAATCCCCAGTGAAAACTCAGTTATTCTTATATTATGGGAATAATTCTGAAGGTCCAAATATTAGAAAATAAACTTGTAATATTGTGGCCGTTTTATTTGAATATAACCACTTTGTTATAAAATTGTTCTTCAAATATTACAAATACATTCCTGGAATATTATGACAAAGCGTTTTGGAACATGATGACCCTGTTTTTGGAATATTACATCTTTATTCTTAGAATATTACTATTGTAGTAATTACGATTTTTATTCACGTATTATTCACAGGATTTATTCCTGGAATATGATGATCTTAGTCTTAGGACATTAAAACTTCATTCTTGGAATATAAGGACCTAATTCTTGGACCATCGAGACTTTATTCTTGTTAGATCGGAGACACGTGTAAATGACAGCATCATCTGCAAATCAACAAACGGAATAATTAGAACAGGATCTAAGAGAATAACAGTTTCTACAGCCACAGTAAGGGTCCTACAATAGATCCCTGTGGCGCTCCCTTAAAAGACGTTCTAGTATTTAGTGACTGATGAATGTGACGATATCCTTCCTCTTCCAGCTGGAACATTTGTTTAGTAGTGATGCTCTGAAGAGGCGTAAACACTCGGTTCTGTAAACGACGTCATCGGCTGATTAAAGCCGGGTCATAATGTTTTGGCTCTCTTCTGTAATGAACTGACTTTCCTCGGCGTGCGTCCATTGTTTTTCTGCTGCGGTAAAGACGAAGACGAAGACACGCTGATGAAACAGTGAAACATGTCGATGGTGCGAGCAGGAGGTCATGTGACCTGATGTAACAGCAGACACGTAAGCGCCGAGAAACATCCTCACCTTCAGTTAGACGGAGAGTCTTCCTCCTCTTCCTGTGGTTTCCTGCTCAGCGTCTGCAGGCGCTGATAACATCCACCCTCCTGCTGGACTTCCGCCATCATCCTCATCACCGTCACCGTCGTTTTCGTCATCAGCTGCACGGATGAAGACGGTGTGGGAGGAGGGGAGGAAGAGCTGTTTGAGAATCTCTTCATCGGGGCTCAAATGAGGCAAAAAAACAAATCCGGATGTCACAGTTGTTGTTGTTTTTTTTAAAAATGAATTCTTGATGAAATGTTTTCTTAAATGTTTATTACTCTTCTTTAAAGTTACTCTTCCTTTGTACTCTGAATATTACAACTTTATTTCACAAATCGATCCTTCATTTATAGAATTTAGAATATAGAATTTTTCTAAATTATAGAATATAGAATGTTTTCCCAAATGTAGGTTTTAGAATATCCTACAGATGATGATGATGATGATTATGATGATGATGATGATGATGATGATGATGATCTGCTTTTCCTTTGTAGCACTTTGAGATTTGATCCAGGTGTAAAGTGCGTTATAAATGAAATGTATTATTATTATTATTATTATTATTATTACATTTAGGGGACGGTAGACGTTGCAGCATTTCAAATAAAATAAAAAGTCTGTCTTTATGTTTCCTGGTATTAATATTTGAAATACTTCACAGTTTTGGTGTTTGGATGTTGAAGCGTAAGTGTTTGTCGTTTTAATACGCTTCAGTGTTTGACAGAAGTTTGTCAGGTAGGTTTTTGAGCGGTGATGTCACAAAGTGGCGGCGCGCTCTCTTGAAACTGGGTCCATTCCTTTGATGTTCCTTTAGGGGGAGGAGCTAGGGGCTCAGTCCGTCTTTGATGTCTTTGTTCCACCGCACACCTTCACATACTTTATCTTTCCCGACGATTTGCTGCTTTGACTCGATTCATGTTCCGAGTCGTATTGAAGGTTTTTTCCTTCAGGAACATTTCAGGAAGTGCTTTTATGTTTTTTTGGGATTTGTTAATCCAGCACAAACACTTTTAATCCGCCTCTTCGTGTCCGGGGTTTTGTCTTTGCGCTGCTTCGGCCCACAAACCTGGAAATCTTATCCTGTTCCTCATTGGAAACACGTGGATTTCTCTCTTATCAGACTGACTTCATCTGACAGCTGTGACACGGAGCCGCGGGTGAACCGGGCCTCGTTACAGATGTTCCTCAATCCATCCCATAATACGCCCAACCACCGTTCTGTTTGAGGCAGGATTTTCAGAAAGAGCTGAAATTCTAGCTTTATCATCACAAATGGGTCTAGATCATGTTTTTAAAGGGGAAGGACTTTCTTTCCGGGTCTGGTTCTGGTTCTGGACCAGCTTTCGACTCCAAGAATATCACGTGATTTAAATCCCCTAGAATCTTTGTTAATGAATGAATCTGAATCTTTCACTCCTTCATTCGCACAAAGAAGGTTCCGGTGGGTCCGGTTTCCCCGTGAAGGACAGAAAGAAAAAGCATTCTTTGGTTCTGATTGTTGTCCCAGAGGTTCTCAGGTGGATTCAGGTCTGGAGAACGTGAGGACCAGTGGGTGGTGTCAAGACCTTCATCCTCCAGGAACTGCCCACTCACTCTGGTCATATGAGGCCTGGGATGGTCCCGGACCAGGAAGAACCCAGCGTCCATTGTGTAAGGTCCGATAGTGAGTTTCATCCTGGTACCTAACAGCAGTCAAGGTACTGTTGGCTGGCCCATGGAGGTCTGTGACACCTCCAAGGATCTGCTTCTCCAGACCATCACTGACCCACCACCGACCCGGTTCTTCCGGCTGATGTTTCAGGCAGCATAACTTTTCACCTCGGCGTCTCCGGACTCTCATGAGTTCAGTGCGAACCTGGACTCTGCTAAGTCAGGAGAACAGGGCACCGATGGAGAACCGGCCCATTCCGGGGTTCTCTGGTGAACACTAGCCGAGCCGCTCGGTGCTGATCATGAGCAGAAGGTCCCGCCCACCCGGCCTGTTTCTGATTGTTTGGTCAGGAACATCACACCAGTAGCTGCTGGAAGTCATTTAGGGTTCTGGCAGAGATTCTCCTGTTCCTTCCCACACTGAAGAGCAGATTCTGGTGCTGCTGCCCGGGTTGTTGTCCTTCTAGGGCCCGCTCCAGTTCTGATGGTGTAACAGCCCGTCTCCTGGTGTCTCCTCCACCCGCCGGAGACACAGCAAACATTCTTGTGACGGCACGTATAGACGGAGGAGCTGGACTTCCTGTAGAACCGGAATTGGCTGCAGGAACAACTTCATAGAGAAACATCAGTGAGGAAGGATGAGGAAGACGAGAGAGACAAGGTGTGTGGCCAACGCCAGCAGAACCAGAACCTTTATGGGGGGGTTTGTCCTGCTCTCCTTTCCACCTGTTCTCACTTTCATGCGATATCAGACAGGAAGTTAACGTTTGGCGCTGAAGCTGATGTGGAAGCAGGACAAAAGGACGAGCGCCAGGATCCAAGGGTCTCATGGAGAACTCTAGAACTAGGGCGGCTAGAACTGTTGAAAATGTTCTGGTTCTGCAGAAAGTTGTCAGAACACACAGGGAGTCCAGCTTTTACGTGTCCCTCTACGAAAACCACATGTATGAAGTTTATCTTTGAACTTTAATAAAATATATAATCCCACTAGAATAACTCGTTAATCTTTTCCTTTTGCTCCCGACTTTTATTCAGGATTACATTTTTTTTATTTGCGCTCCTTTCCTGTTTCAGACTGACCCCACCACCCCCCCCCCTCGTTTCCGTCCTCTTGCGTCTTACGTCATGTTAAGCGGGCGGTTCTAATGTAATGGCTGACGGCGTGGATCCGTACGTTAACACGCAGCAGGATGAAAATAATCCGGGCCTCGGGACATCAGAGCGCGGAGCAGCTATTCTGGCGCTGTGGCGGCCCGGCGGCTCCACGCTCTGACAGTGAAGGATGTGTCTGAGCGGCCAAATGTTTTCACAGTCCTCTTTTACCCAAACCAAAATGAGGGTGGCGTCCGCGCCGCGCCGCGCCGCGCCGGAGGAGCTGCTGAGGCAGAGAGGAAGCGTGACGGCCTGACAGCCAGCTGTCTCATTGTTCTCCCGACAGAACCCTGTTTGTTGTTCCAGCGGGAACCGGCAGTTTCTTCACACACCGCAGAACCCTCGTCTGGGTTTCAGGCGGTCAGCGCCGGTAGCCCGGCGGACGGCAGGACGCCGCCGCCGCAGAACACTGGTGAGGCTTTAGGAACATGATGGGGCGTGATGGGTGTCTGGGTGGTGTGGGCACCCGTGGGGGCCGGACCCAGAGATGAGTCACCGGGAGGGATTAGTGGCGAGTCTGGAGCGGGTCGCGGGGACTTGGTTCCTGTCCCAGCAAGAGTTGGATCAGCCGTCAGGACTCGGGACCGGAACCAGTCCAGGTTCCCACGGTGGAACAGTTCAGGTTCACATGGAGAACAAGTCCAGGTTCCCACGGTGGATCAGTCCAGGTTTACAAGGAGAACCAGTCCAGGTCCACATGGAGAAACAGTCCAGGTTCACATGGAGAAACAGTCCAGGTTCACATGGAGAAACAGTCCAGGTCCACATGGAGAAACAATCCAGGTTCACATGGAGAAACAGTCCAGGTTCACATGGAGAAATAGTCCAGGTTCACATGGAGAAACAGTCCAGGTTCACATGGAGAAACAGTCCAGGTCCACATGGAGAAACAGTCCAGGTCCACATGGAGAAACAGTCCAGGTCCACATGGAGAAACAGTCCAGGTTCACATGGAGAAACAGTCCAGGTTCACATGGAGAAACAGTCCAGGTCCACATGGAGAAACAGTCCAGGTTCACATGGAGAAACAGTCCAGGTCCACATGGCGAAACAATCCAGGTTCACATGGAGAACCAGTCCAGGTCCACATGGAGAAACAGTCCAGGTTCACATGGAGAAACAGTCCAGGTTCACATTTAGAAACAGTCCAGGTCCACATGGAGAAACAGTCCAGGTTCACATGGAGAAACAGTCCAGGTCCACATGGCGAAACAGTCCAGGTCCACATGGAGAAACAGTCCAGGTCCACATGGAGAAACAGTCCAGGTCCACATGGAGAAACAGTCCAGGTCCACATGGAGAAACAGTCCAGGTTCACATGGAGAAACAGTCCAGGTTCACATGGAGAAACAGTCCAGGTTCACATGGAGAAACAGTCCAGGTCTGTATTTGAGGAAGCAGGTTTGGGGGAAACTCTGAACTTAACCCGCTTTCTGGCAGATTTATTTAATTGAGTATTTTCCCAAATGAGAAACAGTCCAGGTTCACACAATGAACCCGGACAGGACAGGTGTCTGGATGTAAATGTAATGATGTCAGCAAGGGAGTCTGGATGAATGGATGGATGAATGGATGAATGGATAGAGGGAAGGATGGATGGATGGATGAATAGATGGATGGATGGATGGATGAATGGATGGAGGGAAGGATGGATGGATGGATGAATAGATGGATGGATGAACTGATGGATGAATGGATGGATGAATGGATGAATGGATGAATGGATGAATGGATGAATAGATGAATGGATGGATGGATGAATGGATGGAGGGAAGGATGGATGGATGGATGAATAGATGGATGGATGAACTGATGGATGAATGGATGGATGAATGGATGAATGGATGAATGGATGAATGGATGAATAGATGAATGGATGGATGGATGGATGAATGGATGGAGGGAATGATGGTTGGATGGTTGGATGGATGGATGGATGGATGAATGGATGAATGGATGGAGGGATGGATGGATGGATGGATGAATAGATGGATGGATGAACTGATGGATGAATGGATGGATGAATGGATGAATGGATGAATAGATGAATGGATGGATGGATGGATAGATGGATGGATGAATGGATGAATAGATGAATGGATGGATGGATGGAGGGAAGGATGGTTGGATGGATGAATGGATGGATGAATGGATGGATGAATGAATAGATGGATGGATGAACAGAAGGATGAATGGATGGATGAATGGATGAATGGATGAATGGATGGATGAATGGATGAATGGATGAATAGATGAATGGATGGATGGATGGATGGATGGATGGATAGATGAATAGATGAATGGATGGTTGGATGGATGGATGAATGGATGGATGAATGGATGGATGAATGGATGGATGAATGAATAGATGGATGGATGAACAGAAGGATGAATGGATGGATGAATGGATGAATGGATGGATGAATGGATGAATGGATGAATAGATGAATAGATGAATGGATGGATGGATGAATGGATGAATAGATGAATGGATGAATAGATGGATGGATGGATGGATGGATGGATGAATGGATGAATGGATGAATGGATGAATGGATGGAGGGATGGATGGATGGATGGATGAATAGATGGATGGATGAACTGATGGATGAATGGATGGATGAATGGATGAATGGATGAATAGATGAATGGATGGATGGATGGATAGATGGATGGATGAATGGATGAATAGATGAATGGATGGATGGATGGAGGGAAGGATGGTTGGATGGATGAATGGATGGATGAATGGATGGATGAATGAATAGATGGATGGATGAACAGAAGGATGAATGGATGGATGAATGGATGAATGGATGAATGGATGGATGAATGGATGAATGGATGAATAGATGAATGGATGGATGGATGGATGGATGGATGGATAGATGAATAGATGAATGGATGGTTGGATGGATGGATGAATGGATGGATGAATGGATGGATGAATGAATAGATGGATGGATGAACAGAAGGATGAATGGATGGATGAATGGATGAATGGATGGATGAATGGATGAATGGATGAATAGATGAATAGATGAATGGATGGATGGATGAATGGATGAATAGATGAATGGATGAATAGATGGATGGATGGATGGATGGATGGATGAATGGATGAATGGATGGATGAATGGATGAATGGATGAATAGATGAATGGATGGATGGATGGATAGATGAATGGATGAATGGATGAATGAATAGATGAATGGATGAATGAATGGATGAATAGATGGATGGATGTCCACTACAAAATGATAACCCTTTGAATGATGACATAACTGTTTCTTTAATCCTTTGTAAACATTGGGCTCAGAGTTTATGATGAGACAATCACATTTCCTGATTAATCGCTATAAATAATTATTTGTTTCATGTATGATTTGGTTTTTACATCTGTCCTACTTTAGTTTTAGATACGGACAGAAATCACGAGGGTTTTGTAAAATATCCCAGATACCAGCAGCGTCTCCATCCTTAGCGCTCTGAGATCCAGCGGATCCCCGCTCTCACATTCTTCTTCTCTCATTCATCACAGAGTTACACAACATGAAGAATTTCTTCTTCTATTATTTCCAAAGTTCCTAGAATAACTGAAAACCTCCAGATATGGGAGAGTTTCATTATTTAGTGACGGCTCGTATTCATCATGATGTTCTCAGACTCCTCCTATCAGCAGCTCCGAAGCTGCCAAACCTTCTCCCACGGCGCCGATACCGATCAGAACCCGGCTCAGTCATTCATGAATCACGCTGACGAGCCGCTGGCAGACGTGCCACGCAGAAAGAAGCGTCCATCAGCGGCAGATAAACGGGACAGGGACGCTTATCGGATGATTTAGTGAGGAGGAAACAAGATGGAGAGGTCAAGAGGTCAGAAGTCATATATAATACCAGAGACAAAGAGACAAAAATAAATCAGAGGATAGCAAGGTCAAACTTCTCCGTTCAAAAGGGGGAGGCGGCCATAATATGATGATCAAAATGATGTCATCATTTATGATCCCATCCAGTGTCTTGTCACGTGACCTTTAGATAGATTATATGTTGTTGTTTATTTTGTTAAGTTAAATGTCAGATAATAAATATTATTGTGTGTTCCAACATGTGCTAGCTTTTTTATTGCTAACGGTAGCTACCTGCTCTGCATGCTAATTAAAGCTTAGAGTTAATTATGGTGAATGGTAGCAGTAAGAAGCTAGTAGCAGTTAGCAGATGTATTAATTAGCATCTGATAGTTTTAAGCAATGTAGCAGTTAGCAACAGTTAGCAAATATTAATAATTAGAACCTGGTAGCAATTGGCACATGTATTAGCTAGCAACTAGTAGACGTTAGCAGATGGTAGCAGTTAGCAGCTAATAGTAGTTGGCAGCTAATAGTAGTTAGCAGACGGTTGCAAGTTTCTTATGTTTTAAGAAAATTAAAGATTCTCATATTTCGTTACTGAACAAGTAAATAAGTTCATTTCGAAGAAGAAGAAGAAGAAGAAGAAGAAGAAGAAGAAGAAGAAGAAGAAGAAGAAGAAGAAGAAGAAGAAGAAGTAGAAGAAGAAGAAGAAGAAAAATGCACATACAGTATTTTCAAATGTAGCTAACATAAAGTTGTTTAGATTTCTCCTCTCCGGAACATTTACGTCGAGATCTTTCCGTCCCCGGCGCCGATTCTGTCCGACCTCCTGAGGTATGAGGTCAAGTATGACGCTGGACTCGTCCATCCTGTTGTGAAAAACACATCAGGAAGTTTTCATAGAGGCTAAGAGTGATATGACAGGCCCCGCCTCCTGACAGGTGAGTCAGTCAAGGAAGTAAGAGATCTTTACCTGCAGGAGACCCCACACACACACACAGAAACACACACACACAAACACATGCACACACACACACACACACACACACACACAGAAACACACACACACACACACACACGCACAAAAACAAACACAAAGGATCGTGATGAGTCGAGTTTTCATGATGTGGGCGTCGTTGGGGGCGGGGCTACACCACATCCCATCTTTTAGTTGTTGTAGGATGACAAATAAAACAAACGATAGAAAAAGTTTGAAGCTCTTGTTTGGACTGTGTGGTTTCTGAGTGAGGCCACGCCCACCGCCAGCATCACCTATGAGGTGAGCTGTCAGAGGGGCGGGTCTTCGCTGACAGGTCTGATTCACTTCTGTCACTCAGTTGGTCAAACTTCTTCTTCTCTACTTTCTCAACACGTAACGACAATCGCTGAGGACACACACGAACCGGTAGGATATTTATAAGCTGGTGGGCGGAGCCTCAGGCATTGGCGGTGGGTTGTCTGTGTTCTTGTTGGAGCAACAGATGGAAGCAGAGATTAGATCAGACCTCCGATCAGAGACGCCGCTGTTATTTAAGCTGTGGTCGACCACGGTTGCTCGTTGGTGTAACAGCCAGACCTCCTGGAGGTGTGTGTGGGGGTGAGGTGGGGGTGGAGGAGCTGATAGGAGCCGAGGATGATGGGAACCACAGGCACTGGCCCCCCCCTTCTCCTCACCCTCGCCGTGGACGGCCACAGGATGTGTGTAAGGCCTGCACGACAGCACTTCCTCTTTACAGTGGTCTCACACGCACACACATACACACACACACACAAATATACACACACACAAATATACACACGCACACACACACACACACACACAAATATACACACGCACAAATAGACACAAGCACACACACATACACACAAATAAACACACGCACACACACACACACACACACACAAATATACACACGCACACACACACACAAATATAATCAAGCACACACACACACAAACATACACCCACACACACATACACACACACACATACACAAATATATACACACACATACAAACACACACATACAAATAAAGATACACACACACATTCATACACACATATACATACACGTACACAAATATACACACACAAACTAACACACACACACATGCATTCATACACACACACAAACTAACACACACACACATGCATTCATACACACACACACACACACAAATATACACACACACACTTGTCTTACATAAGACACACTTCATAACAAACGCTGCAGGGATGTTTTGTAACTAAAAACGACAAAAGTAATTAAACAAATTCTAATATTTAATGATTAATGACACAAAACTGATCATAAATATATTTGTCTTTATTATTACTTTGTTAATTAATAATGTAATGTATTATTAATTAACTATAATACTATTTTTATTCATTATTCATTCAAATGAATGAAATTCAGTTATATTTTAGTCATTCTTTCATCATATTCATGTGAAAATAATGTTACATTAAAGATTTAATCTATTAAAAGGTTCATTTTGTAATAATTTTTTAAATGTATTACTTAATTTATCAAATATAATTTAACATTACTTGATTTGATTTATTTGTCAGTGTGTTTTTAAATTAATTTGATTTAAAATCATTACATTTGACCTAAATATTCATCATTTTTCATTTAAAGTGATTAAACATCATTTAAGATTTTTTATTTTATTAATTTGTTTAGCATCATGTTTATTTAATAAACTCTACATGAAGTTATTTATTTATCATTATTCATTTAAATCTTATTTAATTTACATTATTTTAATTATTTTTTAGTTGATCAGTCATTTTAATTCATATTTATATTTTAGTATAACTTCATATTATTATTGAATTTATTCATCATTATTTATTGGATTAATGAAACTTAATTGTTTGTACATAAATTCACAGATTAACAGATTGGAGAACCGATACGTCTAACATTTATTACACGTGTTTAACTCTTCATCATCGACCTTCATCACATAAGTGGTTTTAGATCAAAACGAATAAACACCCGACCGTTTCCACAGAAACATCAGAGCAAAGAAAAACTTCTTCTTCTCTGAGACGCCATCAACCCGCTCAAGATAATCTATGAACTATTATGAACAATTATGAACTATTATTAACTATTATTAACTGTTATTAACTATTATTAACTATTATGAACTATTATGAACTATTATTAACTATTATTAACTATTATTAACTGTTATTAACTATTATTAACTATTATTTACTATTATGTTCAAGGGTAATTTCACTGTGTGAACCTGGACTGTTTCCCTGTGTGAACCTGGACTGTTTCACTGTGTGAACCTGGAATGTTTCATTGTGTGAACATGGAATGTTTCACCGTGTGAACCCGGAATGTTTCACTGTGTGAACCTGGAATGTTTCACTGTGTGAACCTGGAATGTTTCACCGTGTGAACCTGGAATGTTTCACCGTGTGAACCTGGAATGTTTCATTGTGTGAACATGGAATGTTTCACCGTGTGAACCTGGAATGTTTCACCGTGTGAACCCGGAATGTTTCACTGTGTGAACCTGGAATGTTTCAAGGTGTGAACCTGGAATGTTTCACTGTGTGAACCTGGAATGTTTCAAGGTGTGAACCTGGAATGTTTCACCGTGTGAACCTGGAATGTTTCACTGTGTGAACCTGGACTGTTTCACTGTGTGAACCTGGAATGTTTCACCGTGTGAACCTGGAATGTTTCACCGTGTGAACCTGGACTGTTTCACTGTGTGAACCTGGAATGTTTCACCGTGTGAACCTGGAATGTTTCATTGTGTGAACATGGAATGTTTCACCGTGTGAACCTGGAATGTTTCACCGTGTGAACCCGGAATGTTTCACTGTGTGAACCTGGAATGTTTCAAGGTGTGAACCTGGAATGTTTCACTGTGTGAACCTGGAATGTTTCACCGTGTGAACCTGGAATGTTTCACCGTGTGAACCTGGAATGTTTCATTGTGTGAACATGGAATGTTTCACCGTGTGAACCTGGAATGTTTCACCGTGTGAACCCGGAATGTTTCACTGTGTGAACCTGGAATGTTTCAAGGTGTGAACCTGGAATGTTTCACTGTGTGAACCTGGAATGTTTCAAGGTGTGAACCTGGAATGTTTCACCGTGTGAACCTGGAATGTTTCACTGTGTGAACCTGGACTGTTTCACTGTGTGAACCTGGAATGTTTCACCGTGTGAACCTGGAATGTTTCACCGTGTGAACCTGGACTGTTTCACCGTGTGAACCTGGACTGTTTCACTGTGTGAACCTGGAATGTTTCACCGTGTGAACCTGGAATGTTTCATTGTGTGAACATGGAATGTTTCACCGTGTGAACCTGGAATGTTTCACCGTGTGAACCCGGAATGTTTCACTGTGTGAACCTGGAATGTTTCAAGGTGTGAACCTGGAATGTTTCACCGTGTGAACCTGGAATGTTTCACTGTGTGAACCTGGACTGTTTCACTGTGTGAACCTGGAATGTTTCACCGTGTGAACCTGGAATGTTTCACCGTGTGAATCTGGAATGTTTCACCGTGTGAACCCGGACGTTTTGTGGGACCTTCTGGATATGTATAACATGAATGAGTCTTAGATCCTACTCTGAAGACTAGGATTGTCTCAGACCGGGTCCTGAGATGACCAGAGACAGGAGGGAAGTAGAGACTCTTCAGACCTTGAGACGTCCCCCATCATTAGTCCTGTCCTTGTCCGTCTCCGGGTCTTTGTTCCAGGAGGAGACTGCGTCCGTCTGTGTTTGTCCATCCCATAAACACAGGCCTTTTGTTTTTCTGTGGCGGACTCTGAGGAGGAGCTCGGTCCTGCAGTGGGAACCGGTTCTAGTTTGTTTTGGAGGGATTGTGAATAGTTTGTGGCGAGCTGAGACCTCGGCTCCTCGCTGGGAGCAGAGAGGACGGTTTTCCCAGCTGTCCCCCCTCCATCACCGACTCCCCTCTCACATCAAAACAACACCCCTCTGCTGCAGCGTGGCGCCGAGCCTCCAGCCACAGGTCTCAACCTGCCAGGAGAGTCCTGGAGCGACCTGGAGAGTCCTGGAGCGACCTGGAGAGTCCTGGAGAGTCCAGGAGAACCCAGTAGAGGACTGCAGAGTCCAGTTTAATCAAAACTATCTTGACCTGAGATCCAGCGCCACACAAACAAACAAATAAACAAACAAACAAACAAACAAACAAGACGTTATAATTATGCTTATTTGGGGCCTTTTTAGAGATAAAGTGGGTGACCCTTGACCCCTCCTGAGTCTACTTTCCACCCCTAGCTGTCACTCACAGGCCCTTGTGGTCTTGAGGCTGGTCCTCGGGGGTCCCGACCCCCTTCCACACAGGTAATACTGTGTCGTCCGTCATGGTGGATCTGCGGTGTAAATCTACAGAAGGCTCCTTTAACTCTGGCGGGTCAGCGCTCCGCTGTGTCTCCAGCGCCTCTGTGGTTGTGAAAGTGGACCCAAGTTTGACTGCATCTCTGCTCAGACGCACTACAATGACTATATTCAGGAAATGCCAGCTCTCCGTGGGGCGCCAGCGCCAAGCGTCCGCGGCCCAGATGCTGACACCGGACTCTGAGAAACAACAGAGACAGAAATATTCACAACACCGCAATTATGTCTGAGCCAAACGGCATCGCTGCTGCAGATCCGGCTCTCTGCCAGCTCACAGCCAACATGATGAGAAACGGCCTCATGGTCGGATCCGTCCGGCTGACGGCGCCAGGTGAAGAACAATGGAGGTCAGTGGAAGTCGAAACCCGGGCCTTGATGTGGAGGTCCGGGTTTTCATCGGGCCTGTTGGGTTCAAACAGGACCGTCAACACCTTTAATACCATTTAAAGGAGTTGAGGTGGGAAGGTGACTCGTAGGTCTAAAAAGAAAATCAACAGAAATTCCTGGAGGTGATCGTTGACCACCGTAACCCCGGATAAGGACAAAGTCTCCCCCACCCCCCATATAAAGGGGGCAAAGGTGTAACGGGGGCTTCTGAGGGGGACATCTCTAAGGACGGTGTTGTGACGGACATTTGTTCGGCTCAAAGCAGCTAGTAGCGGTTAGCAGCTACTAATAGTTAGGAGTTAATATCAGTTAGCATCTGGTAGCCATTAACAGCTACTTGATTTGTGTCCAGTAGCAGTTAAAAAGGTAGACTGATAGTAGGTAGTAGCACTTACCAGCTAGCAGCTATTTGTTAATAGCCACTAGCAGTTACCAGCTAGTTAGTAACTAGTAGCCAGTTAGCATCTAAATTGTCAGTAGGTAGTGGTAGTTATCAGCTAATAATAGTGACTAGCTGTAAATGTTCAGTAGCAAATAGCAGTTAGCAGTTAGTAGCGGTTAGAAGCTAGTAACAGTTATAAACTTGTGTCAGTTAGCAGCAAGTGGTGGTGAGGAGCTTGTAGCAGTCATCATATAGCTGCAATAAGTAGCTAGCGGTGGTTAACAGCTAGAAGCTGTCAGCAGCTTGTAGCAAGTAGCAGCCAGTGGCAGCTATGAGCTCTTGGCACTTACCAGCTAGCAGTAGTCGCAAGCCAGTAGCAGTTATCTTCTAGTAGCAGTTGGCAGCTAGCGGTAGTTATGCAGCCCTCAATGAATGGCTCTATTACTCAAAAGTTACTGAGGTAAAATGGCTTCATGGGAAAGTGGCGAGGAGAAAGCCAATGCTTACCCAGCAGAACATTAAGGTTGGTCTGGTCCAGACCAGAGTCTGGACCTGAACCCCACTGAGATGCTGTGGTGGGACGTGGCTGCCCCAGAGAAGAGTGGGCCAAAATTCCACCACAGTGATGTCGGTGACTGGAATCCATTTATCCGAAGTGTTTGGTTCCAATTGTTGCTGCTGAAGTTGGACGTCCAGAAGAGTCGAGGGTCCCAGTGGTCCGACCCGTGAGAAACCGTTTGAGGACCAAACCAAGTGACGTAACGGAAAAAAGTTAGGATGGAAACTACATTTCTTCTTTTTTCATTCTCAGCTGTTTAGCCAGTCTAGAAGAGGAGACGTGTGACATCACGATGATGATGACGGCGAGATAAAATCAGCCGTGTGCTGCTCTGAGATTAGATCGCCGGCGAAGTTTCCCCTGTTTGGTGACGGTTCGGAGACGCACACAGACACAGGAAGGCAGCACTTCAGAGGTTTCACTACGTAGATTCTGGTGCCTCCTGATATCAGATGGAGGCCAGGGAGGAGTAAGAGGAGGTGGTGGTTATCAGGGAGCTGAGGAGATAAACCCTGAGGGACAATGAGGCGGGAGTAGAAGGGGGCATGATGGCGGAGAGGGGGTCCTACGTCATCTGATGAAGGGTCTAATCGTCTCTCCTGAGGTGTGAGCTCATGTTTGCGACGCGCTTTCTTCCAGGCGGTTTGTTTTTTCTGCAACTGTGACTAAAATAAATTCATGAATCTCAATCCGTATAAGGGAATATTCCTGGTTTTCTATGAAGGTTCATCTCGACATCAAATCCTGAGCTTCAGGATCTGGTTAAGTTCAGCTTTATTCTGGAAATCCAACATAATTTCATTGTTAGCCAACTTGCTAGCCACGGCTAACTGGCCGAAAACTTCGAAACCCTTTTAAACTACGAACAGCGGTTGATCGCTGTGATGAAGAATTCAGGGGATTAAACAAACATGTTAGCTTGCATGCTAACCTCAGATAGCTGCTGTCGATCTTTATCCTCCAGGGTCAGAGGTCAAACAATCGCCATTGGACAAAAAGGAATGGCATTAATTAGCCATCATTACCTCTGCTAGCGGTGACGTGAGAAGCTAACAAACAACAGTTGTTAGCTAGAAAACTGAGAGAAAATAAAATCCCAGCGGTTTGAAGAATCTTTCCAACATAAAGAGAAGTTAGCTCACGTGCTAATATCATCTCGCTGCTGTCAATCCTCCTGCTGTGACATCACAAACAATAATCTCACCGTGTGCTCCATCCATCCTTCCCTACATCCATCCATCCTTCCCTTCATCCATCCATCCTTCCCTTCATCCATCCATCCTTCCCTTCATCCATCCATCCATCCATCCGTCTCTCCCTCCATCCATCCCTACATCATCCATCCATCCATCCATCCCTACATCATCCATCCATCCATCCTTCCCTTCATCCATCCATCCATCCGTCTCTCCCTTCATCCATCCATCCATCCATCTCTCTGTCTATCCATCCATCCATCCCTACATCATCCCACCATCCATCCTTCCCTACATCCATCCATCCATCCATCCTTCCCTACATCCATCCATCCATACATCCATCCTTCCCTACATCCATCCATCCATCCATCCATCCATCCTTCCCTACATCCATCCATCCATCCCTACATCCATCCATCCATCCCACTATCCTACAGCCATCCATCCCTACATCCATCCATCCATCCCACTATCCTACAGCCATCCATCCCTACATCCATCAATCCATCCATCCTACATCCATCCATCCATCCCTTCATCCATCCATCCATCCTTCCCTACATCCATCCATCCATCCCTACATCCCACTATCCTACAGCCATCCATCCCTACATCCATCCATCCATCCCACTATCCTGCAGCCATCCATCCCTACATCCATCAATCCATCCATCCCACAGTCCTACATCCATCCATCTCTCCATCCATCTCTCCATCCCTCCCTCCATCCATTCCTTCATCCATCCAACCATTCTGCATGCATCCATCCTCCCTTCATCCCTTCATCAATCCATCCATCCATCCCACCATCCTACAGCCATCCATCCGTCCATTTTTCCCTCCATCCCTCCCTCCCTCCATCCATCCCTTCATCCCTCCATCCATCCCTTCATCCATCCCTCCCTCCATCCATCCCTCCATCCATCATTGTGACAGACGTTTCCGTCTCCGTGTCGTTCGGTTCCATCAGTGTGTTGTGTTGTGTTCAGGGTTGTGTCACATGGTTGGACCTTTAATAACGGGCCTTGGACAGTGAAGGCTGTATCCTGGCCTTGTTCAGGAACACGGGTTGACTCACGTCGGTTTGCATCACGACACTCAGATACACACTTCCTGTTTTGAGGCGTGTTTGTCACACACTTTAAGTGACGTGTCATGTGAGGATGGCATTGACTTCTCTCAGCGTCAAAGACAATTAAAAACAAATATTGCTACATACCGATGACATACAGATGACTTAAGTGTGAGAGCTGGTTGATTAAGATGACATACAGATGACTTAAGTGTGAGAGCTGGTTGATTAAGATGACATACAGATGACTTAAGTGTGAGAGTAGGGTGATTAAGATGACTTACAGGTGTTGCAGGTGATGTGCAGGATGCATACAGATGACATAAAGGTGATATACAGATGGCATACAAGTGACATAAAGGCTACTCACAGAAGACATACAATCAACATAAAGATAAAACCTATTTTTCTCTAAAATGTTTGCATCTATTATTGTCCCCTGCTTCAGATGTTCTGTGGTGTTTGGATAACATACAGATGTCGTCAAGGCTACAGACAGATGACATAAAGGTGCACGATGACTACAGACAGATGACATAAAGGTGACACGATGACTACAAACAGATGACATAAAGGTGACACGATGACTACAGACAGATGACATAAAGGTTACACGATGACTACAGACAGATGACATAAAGGTGACACGATGACTACAGACAGATGACATAAAGGTGACACGATGACTACAGACAGATGACATAAAGGTGACACGATGACTACAGACAGATGACATAAAGGTGACACGATGACTACAGACAGATGACATAAAGTTGACACGATGACTACAGACAGATGACATAAAGGTGACACGATGACTACAGACAGATGACATAAAGGTGACACGATGACTACAGACAGATGACATAAAGGTGACACGATGACTACAGACAGATGACATAAAGGTGACACGATGACTACAGACAGATGACATAAAGGTGACACGATGACTACAGACAGATGACATAAAGGTGACACGATGACTACAGACAGATGACATAAAGGTTACACGATGACTACAGACAGATGACATAAAGGTGACACGATGACTACAGACAGATGACATAAAGCTGACACGATAACTACAGACAGATGACATAAAGGTGACACGATGACTACAGACAGATGACATAAAGGTGACACGATGACTACAGACAGATGACATAAAGGTTACACGATGACTACAGACAGATGACATAAAGGTGACACGATGACTACAGACAGATGACATAAAGGTGACACGATGACTACAGACAGATGACATAAAGGTGACACGATGACTACAAACAGATGACGTAGAGGTGACATAAGGGTGACATAAACACAGATTAATCCATTAGTTCATGTTTTGATGCCGGAGCGGTTTTCTAGCCGAGGCTGTTTTCTGGACCATGTGATTCCTGGAGAGTGGCAGCGGTGCTGCTGGTGGTGACGGGGGGGTTGCGGTGGGTGACGGGGGGGTTGCGGTGGGTGGGTGGGTTGAAAAGGAGAAACTTACGAGAAGGAAGGAGAGGAGGAAGTTTGAGTGACGGGAAAGAGAGACAACCAGTACCAAAGGATGATGAGAGAACGAACCACAGGAGGACAGTTACCACACACACACACACACACACATATATATATATATATATATATATATATATATATATATATATATATATATATATATATATATATATATGTGTGCACACATATATGTGTACACCTGTTCAACTGCTCTCTAACGCAAACATCTAACCAGCCAATCACACGGCAGCGTCTCAGTACATTTAGTCAGGTGGACACGGTCAAGACCTTCTGAAGATCAAAGCCAATATCAGATCGAGGAAGAAATCTGATTTAAGGGACTCTGAACGTGGCGTAACTGTTCTCTTGGAGAAAATGTCTGGTTGGTGCCAGAGGTCAGAGGTCAGAGGAGGAGGAACAGACTCCTTCTAGCTGATAGAAAGGCGACAGCAACTCAAACAACCGCTGGTTACGACCGAGGTTTGAAGGTTTCTCTGCACAAGACTCAAATGTTCTCCACAGTCACCAGATCTCAAAGCAGCAGAGGCTGGTGCGGCGGAACGGGAGATTCCCATCATGGATGTGCAGCCGGCGAATCTGCAGCAACCGCGTGATGCTATCATGTCAATATGGACCGCAGTCTAAAAAAAAAAGGAGATTTTTATCTTTGCTTTCAGTTTGGAGCAGACAAACGATCGGAAGTGTCTTACCGCCTCACTGAGAGTGTCAGCTCACTCCTCTGGACTTAATACAGATCAATAATTTCACTAGGTTGTAGTTTGTATGAGTGTTAGTGATAAATAAAGGATAAATTATTAGTATTATCATTATTATTAAAAAAGCAGCGGAGGAACTGTCCTTTCAGCTGCTGGCCACGTGACTCCGACTGTTAGCGCTGTTAGCATGTAGCGGCTAACATGTTTGGACCCGGCAGGTCTGGAATTGAGATCTTGATCCAAACCCTGCAGTCTGCAGACCTCCAGGATGAAAAGTCATCGGGGGGTTCCTGCTAAAGCTAGAAGATGTGGCGTGGAGATTTTTGATGATGATTAAATCAATATGTTAATCAAATGATTCTGGTCTGACTCTGCGGTAGTTATGTTTTTCCCACAGAGCAGCGCCTTGAGTCAGAGGAGGCAGCTTCTGTCCTGCAGAGGATGTCGGCTCAGAAGAAGAAGGACGCTATGTGATGGCGGGGACTTCAGTTTGTGATGTAATCTTAGGTTTTACGTTCAGAGCTTTTGCATAACAACCACTTCCTGTTCCCGCCTGTCTTTTTACTATCAGCTTGCTGCTAAAGGGGACACTGCAAAAGAGGACATGGCAAGGGCAAAGGTCAAACATGGTGAAATCCACGTACAAATAACCAGGGATAATGCAGAACAACTGTCCAGCAAATAGACGGAGCCAGTCGGCAGTTTTAAGCTTGCAGAGGAGAAATTCCCAGGGAATACACTGAGCCATGCAGAAGATTTCAGCAGTAAACAAAGAGTGTGAAGATGTTACTGGAACTAAGGAAAGTTTAACAGTAAATATAAAGAGTGGGGCTCCCAGACTGGAGTATTCCCAGGACATAGACAGAGCCAGTTGGTAGGTGTTTTGGGGGAATGAGGGCAATAAGACTAAATGTTCAAAAAAAATAGACAGAGCTGCTGGGGCATTTAAAGTGTCTTAAAGATAACTCCTAATTAATACACAGAAGGAAGCAGACTTCCAGCAAATAGTCCAAGTCAGTGGGAACTGAACTGAACTAGAGGAAGGTCCATGACATCTATATCATCCTAGGAAATAGACTGAGCCAGTTTAGTTTAGGAAGAACAGAAAAAGTTTGCTATTCTCAGCAAATACTCAAAGCCAGCAAGAGTAAAAACCACTAGAAAATAAAAATAACCTGAAAACCTGAATAAGAATTCCTAATTAATACTCAGAGCCATGTTGAAAGAGTTACCAGCAGATAGTCAGAGCCGCTGAGGAATTTAATAGGAGTTTAGAACGTTATCCAGTAACTTGTTGAGTGGAGTAGTACAAAGCCAACTGGCCAAACATTCTATTATTCCCAAGAAATACACAGTACCAGCCCACTCCCAGCAAATAGTCAGAGTAAACAATTAGCATAGTTTTCTTTTCCCAGCAGTCCCCGTCGTTATTTCATTTCATTTCATTTCTGCTGCGTCCAAATTCCTATCTCATCATATTCCAAATTCTCGTCGTTCCATCAGCCAGTTGGAGGACAGTGAGAGTGACGACGCTATCACAGGGAGGTGTGACATCATCTAATAACTCTGGATGCAGGAGATCTGCAGGCAACAGAAAATACCCAGAACCAGTGGACAACTCAGGGATGGCTGTGTGATTACATGTCCCCAGAAACTAGACAGAGCCACCCGGAGATTCATTCCCAGAAAATGCACAGCACCGTGAAAAATGAATTCCGAGGAAATCCAGTGGGTCACTGAGGATGAACGGTTTCCAACATTTAGATACTTCCTGTTGCCAGAACACCGGCGTTTATGAGAGTTTATGCCTCCGGAAAATAGATCAGGCCGGGTGCTAGATTACAGCAGAATTAGGATTGTGACGTGTTTCCAGTAAATACACAGGGACGGCGATTAGTGCACAAGACACAGGAGACGAAAGACTTTCCAGTTCAGTCTCAGAGTTTTTCCAGCAAATACACTGAGCCTGCGTTTCCTTCAGGGACAGGAAACCTTTCAAGACACGATTCCAGTTAGTCCAGTATGTAACACTACAGGTTGGGGATGAGCAGGGAGGAGAGGGCGGTTGAGTCACTATGAAACTGCTCCTCCTTTCCCCTCTGCTCCCCTCCTGCCCAGGAGGCCTCCTGGAGAAAGAGGAAGTGAAAAAGGCTGACAAAGTAGAGCGGGTTTCTCCTGTTCATGTCATTTTAGGACAAACATCATGAGTCTGGATGCGTTTCTTTCGCCGCCACACTGCTTCTCATCAAACGGCTTTTTAATTCCTAGATTACAGGTCAGCGTGAAGGTCAAAGGTCACTGTGCAGGAAAACAACCTGAGGCTCATGGTGCAGTCATGTCATGTGGGACAAAGCAGTGTTTCTCATGTGAATGATCCGAGGAGTTGATGAAATGTTGTTGTTGTTGTTGTTGTTGTTGTTGGTCAGTTGGGGGGAGACCTATAATAATACATCATATATATGACATTCTTATGAATTATACACTTAAGTATCGGGGATGGTTGCCATTTCCAGGAAGTAGATCAAGCCTAATCGGAAAGGCGTTCCGAAAGAACTTCGGAAAGGGATGCAGAATTTCTCTCCGATTAGTCTTTTCCAAATCTATTCTGAATTAAGGATTTCATGTAAACCCACCCGGTGTCTCGTTATCCCGGTGTCTGTGCTCACCTTTGCTTCTGTACCTGTTCATTCCCGATGTCTCGTCTTCACGCGTCGCAGTCATTCCTCTTCCCTCAAGTTTATTTGGGTTTAACATTTCCGCCTACATTCTAGAAATTGAATCATTTTAAATGGCATCAGTTCTGCATGTGGTCCAAACTCTTCTCCCGCCCTGGTTCCTACACAGGTAATACAGCAGGTGGAGCTAACATTGTCTCGTGTTTCTCAAAGTAACACAGGAGGCGGAGCTTTAACCTTCTAACCTCATAAACTACATAAAGTCAAATAGGAGGCGGAGCTAAAGGCTTTGAATATTGTAGACGGACAGATTAGCCGCAATGATCTGCCGCATTTTCCTCTTCCTCTTCAACTCTATTCAAAAGAACCACCGTTACCATGGTGACCCATGTTTATCACCAGTTTTTATGAGGAAGTAATTGTTTAATGCTCACGTCAGAATCCCTTCTTTTTGTTTCTGCTGTTTACATTCTTGACTGACTTTGATTCACGCTAACATCTTAGCTGCCAAACACTCACACACACACACAGACACACACACAGACACACACACACACACACACACAGACACACACACACTCACACACACACACAAACACACACAAACACACAAACACACACACACAGACTGCATCACACAATGAACGGGATCCCATTATAACCTTCATCCGGTCCATTAGTCGAACTGTAAACCTCAGACAGAACAACTAGACTGGGTCAGAAGGTCCAACCATTTACCATCAGACCGGGTCAGAAGGTCCAACAAGTAAACATCAGACTGGTTCAGAAGGACCAACCAGTGAACATCAGACTGGTTCAGAAGGTCCAACCAGTGAACATCAGACCGGTTCAGAAGGTCCAACCAGTAAACATCAGACTGGTTCAGAAGGTCCAACCAGTGAACATCAGACCGGTTCAGAAGGTCCAACCAGTGAACATCAGACCGGTTCAGAAGGTCCAACCAGTAAACATCAGACCGGTTCAGAAGGTCCACTCCTAACACATCAGTTTTCACTGTCTGTGTTAAAGGTCCTGTTTCCTGTTGGACACGTTGCACATTAACCCTCAGAGAACCTCCTTGACCTTTGCCCCGGTCAGCGGACCTGCTGAGGTCAGCTCTTTGAACGGTTACACAGAGATTATCTTCAGTCCGCTCCGCTGGTAGAACTTTAAACCGGACTCATCAATGGGCTCATATGAAGACCGATCCGGGTTTATTTAAAGAAGAGCATGAAGCTCAGGCCCGGACTCAACCGCTCCCTGACCAAAGTCCGTTTTTACTCACAGCCTGACGGAACCTGGAGAAACCAGAACCTCTTCATCAGTTTCTAGATGGTTTTGTTCACAGTTGATATCTGGAAAACAAAAACCACCAAATCACGCGCCCATAATGTTATCACATGTGAAACAGCCACAACTAACGCTAGCATGTGTACCGCAGCTCATGTTAGCATGTCATCACCAGTAAAGCTCATGTTAGCATGTCTGGAGCAGTGAAGCTCATGTTAGCATGTCATCACCAGTAAAGCTCATGTTAGCATGTCTGGAGCAGTGAAGCTCATGTTAGCTTGTAATCATCAGTAAAGTTCATGTTAGCATGTCTGGAGCAATGAAGCTCATGTTAGCATGTCATCATCAGTAAAGGTTATGTTAGCATGTCATCACCAGTAAAGCTCATGTTAGCATGTCATCATCAGTAAAGCTCATGTTAGCATGTCTGGAGCAGCAGATCGCATGTTAGCATGTCTGGAGCAGTAAATCGCATGTTAGCATGTCTGAATTAGGTGCAGCTCACATTAGCTTGCCTTAAACATATTCAGGCAATGTTAACATGTCTGAAGCAGCTCTAGCTAATGTTAGCAATCCTGCAGCAGCTGCAATTACAGTTAGCACATCTGGGGTTGGCTGCGGCTAATGCTAGCATGACTGCAGCAGACACAGCTTAAGCTAGCATGTCTCCAGCAGCTGCAGTTAATGTTAGCACATCTGGGGTGGCTGTAGCTAATACTATCATGTCACATCTAATCCGATCCACCTTCGTGAAGTTCTGATCCAGTTATTATTGATGAAGTTCTGACACAGGAGAAAGTATCCTGGATCCAACTGAAATTCATTCCAGAACTCGCCCCATTATAAAACAGCATTTAAAGAACCTCTCCATCAAACCTCAAAGCCAACCGGGCTCATAGAACTCCAGCCTCCCTCTGTGTTCTGATGGAGGCCCACTGGGCCGAAACGCTGGCACGCATGTCGTTATTACAAACTAAATGAATGTGAGTGAGTTTAGTCAACTTCTACTGGAATTTTGTTTGTGCTCCCTTTCTGGTTCCTCGTATTTGGATCATTCAAAGAACGACTTAGAATATCCCGCTAAATAAAACAAACCCGTGAAACCCGAAGCCGATATAATGAGGCCCGTTATCCAGCAGAGACATCCTCGGAGTGCAGCGCCGTCACCCAGCGGACGCCGCTGCAACCGGATCCACACTGAATCTCCATGTTTGTCAGGGATCCTCGGATGAACTGGGCTGAAACCATCGCAGCATTCTGTGAGGTGAATCATCTACAGCTGCTCCTCTCTGGATCTGGGTTTCCTTTGGAACCGGAGGAGCTGCCACCGTTCAGGCTGCCAGAGCTCAGACCTCAAACCCGTGACGCCCCACCGTGATCCAACACAACTGTCGGCCGCGCTCAGCGGAGCGGTTTGGATTATCCAGGCCGTCACTGCTGCCACAACCCAACTGCCTTATTGGTTTATCCTGAAGGTGACGCCGCGGAGGTCGTCCTCTGGACAGCAGGAGTTTGGACCGGACCTGGATATTCAATGTTTTATAAGTGGGAGCAGCTGTTAAACACAAAGATCAGACCCTGACGCTGACGTTAGCACATCTACAGTCAGCGCTCCGGCTAACAGTAACAGTTAACCCTCTTCCACTGAACTGGTTCTACGGCCGGTTCGGAGCCAGGGCCTGATTTAACACCAGTTCTTTGCTTTTCCACAGCCTAAGCACCAGCTCCAGGCTCTCAAAGCTGGTGCAAAACAGGCACCAACCCTTTGCTGGTCTAGAGACAGGAACCGATTACGTTAGACGGTGAGGTAACGGAGTGGCTTTGACTTTTGCTCCTTGCCAATGGAAAAGCAAAGAGGTTCTTAGGAGGTTGAACCAACTAAGCTATGGCACTAGCAACAACACGCAACTAGCACCGGGTTCTCTCTGGTGGAAAAGGGGTAGCAGTTAGAGAAGTTGGAGCCAACAAAGCACCCCTAGTGAAGCTTCAGCTAACAGAAGCATAGCTAGTGAAGCTTTAGCCAACATCAACACGTCTACAGCCAGTGCACCGGCTAACATTAGCACACCTGTAGCAGCTACAATTAGCATAGAAAGAGAAGCACCGGCTAATATCAGCATAGCTACAGAACCTATAGTTGACATTAGCATAGCAATAGAAGCTCTAGATAACATCAGCGCAGCTAGAGATGCTGCAGCTTACATTAGCATAGTCCCAGACAACCTAAGCACATCTAGAAAAACTCCAGCTGACATTAGCACAGCTAGAGAAGCTACAACTTGCACTAGCACATCTGCAGCTAGCATTACATGGTGGGTTCCTACTCCAAAGTAATAATCTTGTATTTTTAGCCATGCTATCAGCTAGCAACTCAAATCAAATCCAAATCCACCTTTTTTTCTCAGTGCATGTCAAGTGAGTAATATGTCGGGCGATATGCCGTCATGCTAATTTTAGCCTTTGTGGCTAACACGGTGCGCATAGTAGCTTCATTAGCTCATTTGAACATTAACAGTTTCTGAAACGGATGATGCTGATCTCTTGATGACGTCTGATATGTTGGAGGATATTTTTTGGTTTGCCTTTAAGCAGCGTCACATGATTCACCGGATTCCGCCCGTTAGCTTCTGTTCGCCGCCGTTAGCCTCTGGCTCGATTTAGCAGCGTTAAGCTCATTGTGATGGCGGATCTGTGGAAGCTGTGATTAGAAACACAAAAGGCCTTTCTTCAGCCGTCGACCTTCACCAGCAGCTTACTCTAGTTGCTACCATGGAAACCAGGTGGTGGAGGGATGGGGTGGAGGGATGGGGTGGAGGGGTCGGGGGATATTTACAGTGGGAGAAACTCGTGCATTCTGAATGAGGGAATGATTAAGATCTTGTGTTTTTCTCCGGTTCAACTAATCAGGAGTCACCGCGTTTGAAACATCATCATCATCATCGGTTCCTCCAGACGTTCCTGTTCCTCCTAGAGGATCCGGAGGTGTTTCAGTCCCTCATCTTAGACCTCCACCCACGTGGAGGATCCTGATCCGACATTTGCCGCCTCCTTCTGGCCTGGAAGATAAACGAGCAATTCAATTTCTCCGTCTGTTCAAGGATTGTTTCCATAACGATGTCATCTGAACCTGGAACTTCTTCAAACACCTGGGTTTTCCCATTTTTAGCTGAAATGAAGATCGGTGCTTCGTGCAGGACAGGTGCGCTGTGGAATGGGAACAGGTGTTTCCTCTCCTTATCTCCTCTCCTCTTCTCTCCTCATGGGCGGGTCCGATGTAGCTCAGTGGGTGGCGCTGCCGTGTCCCAATCAGGAGATCCGAAGGTAGCCGGTCCAGGTCCTGGACCGGGTCCTTCAGCAGGACCCTGAACCTGTTCTGGTCCCCGGGTCGGACCAATGCAGAGAAATAATGTGTCTGTGTTGAACGATGTGTGAATTATTACCTTCTCTCCTCTCTGAATCACGTATCGCTCCTCCCCTCTCAACTTTCTTCGTCTCATGTTGCTCCACAAGGTTTTTGACATAAATGATAAGAGGAGGAGGTGAGAGGAGGAGGAGGGGGAGAGGTGAGAGGAGGGCATGAAGGAATGACCTGAGAGAATGAGGATGAGAGAGGATTTGGGAGGAGGATGTGAGAGGCAGAGGTGAGACAAGGATGTGAAGGGAGGAGGAGAGAGGAGATGGCTAAGGAATGAGGTTAAAGAAGGAGGTGAGAGAAGGAGGAAAGGCGAGGGGGGAGAAAGTGTTGAAGCAGTTAGACGAATTAAGAGTTGAAAGGAGGAGGAGCGGAGGAGGTAAGAGGATCAGGAGAGAGGATGAAAGTGAGAGGAGGAGGTGAGAAGAGGATGTAAGAGGAGGAGAGAGGAGACAATTTAGGAATGAAGTTACAGGAGGTGAGAAGAGGATGTGAGGAGAGAAGGAGGTGAGGAGAGGAGAGAATGGAATGAGAAGAGGAGAAGAGGAGGACAAGTTGGCAGGAGATGAAGGGGCGGATGAGAGGAGCGTTTGTGGAGAGGAGGTCAGGGGAGGAGGTGAGGAGATCTTCAGGTTTAACCAGAAGATGTTTTCTCTCATCATCAAACTTCTTTCAGGGAGATACACCGTCGTCATGACAGCCGGTCAGCAGCAGGCCTTCTGATTGGTCGCTTCCTCCTGGTCCCGCCTCTGAATTCAATCTCAGGTTACGGCTCCAGCTGTGAGTTTGGCTCAGCGTCAATGACACACATGTCCCGCGTTAACGGCGACTTCAAGCACATGCTGAAAACTAATCCTTTAAGACGCCGTTTTCCCAGAAGCCTCATGAAAAACGTTCCTCCTCGGCTCAAAATCGGTGCCCAAAAAAACCTTCAAGGGGAACCTGGAAAAGCTGCTCGCTGGATTTCAGCCGCTGTCATCATCTGAGCAGAGACTCTGCCGAGCAGCAGGTCTTCTCACGAGAAGCAGCGAGTTCGGCGGTTTCTTCTTCTATAGTTTTCAGCCCGGAGTCACGTCAGCCTCTAAGCTCGCCGCGCTCTCACGTACGAACTTCATCACGCCATTTAAGTCAGAAAGTTGACTTCCTGCCAGGAACTCCAGTAAACAGCGTGTGTTTTCACACACACACTGTTTTATCTGTCAGCACTGAGGGATTATGGGGATGTAGAGCGGTGAATTGCCTTTGAGCGACGCCAGATACCAGCGTTATCAATCCAAGATGGAGGATTGAGAGGAAATATTAACTTTTAAAGAGTTCAGAGTTTATCGGGTAGGGGGAGTCGCAGATACGAGGACTCTTCACAGCACGCCATGTGAAAGTTCTCTCTGACCCCTATGACTGTCATTACTCCTCTCCCTCTGTGTCAAAGGTCAACTAGGTCTCTTCTGCTTCTCCTATCAAGCAGCGGTGGAGGTAGCGACATCGCCGTTAGTAGCTGGCAGATAGTAGCAGTTTGCACGCAGTAGAGGTTAGTCGCAAGTAGCTGTCAGAAGCTTGTAACTAGTAGTTCTTAGCAGCTAGTAGCAGTTTGCAGGTAGTTGCAGTTTGCAGCTAGTAGCTGTTTGTAGGTAGTTACAGTTTGCAGCTAGTAGCTGTTTGCAGCTAGTAGCAGTCAATAGCTGTCAGCATTTTGCAACCAGTAGTGCTCAGCAGCTAGCAGCAGTTCGCAGGTAATAGCAGTTGGCAGCTAGGACCAATCGGGAAGGAGTAGCAATTAGCAACTGTCACAAAAATCTGGAGCTAATAGCAGTTTGAAGCTAGTGGCAACTATGAGTTAGCAAAGCATCCAATAGCAACAAATAACTACTAAATAAATACCCCATAGTAGCTGCAGGTATCCCATAGTAGCTGCAGGTACCCCATAGTAACTACAGGTACCCCATAGTAGCTGCAGGTACCCAATAGTAGCTGCAGGTACCCAATAGTAGCTGCAGGTACTCTGCAGTAGACGTTAGGTAGGACCTGATGGTACATCTGACACCAGGACACTGGCTGGAGGTCTTGAGGAGAGGGGCAGAAATCTGGTCACCACTACTGACCCCTGAACCAGAGAGTACTGGTGGTTACAGGTCGATACCCACTGATGACCTCTGACCTCCTCTCCAGGTCAAGACCACATCCATGTTTGAGCGGCTATGAGGTCTCTGATGATCCGCGCCTGAGGAGGATCAGTGCGAGGAGAGGAAGTTCTCCGTGTGACAGCTGGCGATCAGCGTAGCTGCTGAGTGTGACGGAGGACGAGTTCCTGCAGAGACCAAACAAACTTGCGGATGAAGATGGAGTGTGTTTATGCTCCAGCGTGTGTGTGAAGTGTTTCTGTGGTCACTCAGCAGCATTCCTCACATTCTGCTGACCCAGCACCAGGAACTCCTCCGACATGCAGCCGGACCGACAGACCGCAGCTGTTCCTGCTTCACCACCACCGCTGCTGCGTTCAGGACCGGTGGGAAAACTGAATACTTGTCATTCAGTGGACCGAAGCTACAGTCATGTCTCCTTCTCTTGTCTCCTTTACTCCCCCACTGCATCTGTCTCCTCTCTTTCGCTTCTCCCCCCCTCATTCCTTAGCATTATTTCTTCTCCTTGACTCCTCTCCTTGACTCCTCTCCTTGTCTCCTCTCCTTAGGAGGTGACAGAAGTTTGGTTTTGGAGAGTTGGAGGATAGGTGAGGGGAGGAGGAGAAAGTCGGGTAGGTGAGGTAAGGGTGAGTGGGTGAGATGAGGAGGTGGTGGGGATTTAGGAGGAGGTTCAGTGATACCTGAAGTTCTTCTCTAGAATTCTTCAGCTTCCTGTTGGTTAATAAATCAAATCAAATCAAATCAAAATAGAATGTCAGCACTCAGAGAAAAAAAAAGGATCCAGAGTTTGTGAAGACCACCACACCCAACCCTCCAACCCGGTCAGATTAAAACTTCAGCCACGTCTCACTAGTTTGTTCCTCTGACTACAACTTCCTGTTTCATGGTGGAGCCATGACCTCACTTTCTACGAGAAAAGACGCCGACGTTTTGTGGAGATAACGAGTTAACTATCACAACCGTTTTTCTCGCGTTCAAGAGAAAAAACAGGCCGACCGTTTTCGTCTGAGTGAGTCTTAAAACTGTTTTAACTGATCGAAAATGAAAGTCATCCACCTTTTCTCTTATTGGCTAGGCTTAGCTAGGTTTCGGTCAGATAAGCTTATCTGAGCTTCTCTTCCTGATTGACGAACTCTCGGTGGTTTTTAGGTTCGTTTGTTTTCTTCATCCACAGGTTTTCTCATATTTCGGGGGCTTTCGTTAACTTCTGGTTCACGGCTGCGTGTCACCAGGGGAATAGCGATATCGCTGCTTTTTTTTTCTTTCGATAATTTACTCGTCATCGCGAGATAGCTGCCAAAAAAATAACGATCCGCCTCCGTGGCGGTTTTCAGCTTCCATACGACTCAACCTAATTTTTCTTTTGTTTGTTTTTTCCTTGCATACTGCTAGATTATAATTTAAAAAAAACATGGATTCACGTTACAGCCAATGGTTGAAGGATGTGCTTAAAGCCCCCCCTAGTGGATATAGGTGGTATTTTGCGCCGTCAATCGCCCTCTTGAAGCAAAATCCTGTTTTTGGCACATTTTGGCTACATTGTTCCGTGTAACTATGTTCTCCTTCTCCTTTTACAAGAACACTGACATGACAGCATGAATTTTGTGGTATTTATTATCTACTTTGATGAAACAGTTATGAATGAGTTCTGACTAAATCCACTGATTGGTTGGTTTCTTGTCTTACTTCCATTTAATGATGCTGGAGCCATCAGTTGTGACCCAAACAAAGCTCTGAGCGTATGTGTGAAGACGAGGGGGCGGGGCATCCGTCATTTGATTGACGGGAATTTGGGGTGTCGTGCCATGATGACAGCAGCGATGAGCATCAGCCGTCATCTGACCATCAGCCTCCGGAGCTTCCTCCTGTGACTCTCAGTCACTCACTGCTGCTAAATTTAACCCTCCAGAGTCCGATGACTGGACCGGCCGCGTCACGCCATCGCTCTCCCAGTTTGTTTATGTTGTAAATGATTTCATGTCCGGGTCAGAGGTCATGGGACCTGGATCCAGGTATTGGCTGTGTTTCCTTCTGGTGATGATGAGATTCATGATGGTCACTCGTATTTTTTTGCTGTATTCCACATCCAGAGCAAAGACATACCGATATAAACATCTGATCATCAGAACTCAGGGAATATCAGTTAAGCTCATTTGTGACTAGTTTGTCACGTGATTTTTTTTACGTTAGATCCGTTCAAAAAAACTTTGTTTCTCAGACGTGCGACTCGAGGACTGGAGAAATGTTCTGAGGTTTTTCCTGGAGTTCTCTGTGATAAGGGGGTCCAGCCTCTACAGCTGGGATAAGGGGGTCCAGCCTCTCTAGCTGGGATAAGGGGGTCCAGCCTCTCTAGCTGGGATAAAGGGGGTCCAGCCTCTCTAGCTGGGATAAGGGGGTCCAGCCTCTCTAGCTGGGATAAGGGGGTCCAACCAGGGTCATAGTTTTAGCACTTTTTCACTATCTGTGCTTAAACATGGTTCCTCCAGAGATGGAGGTTCTGGTTCTGCCATCAGAACTGATTGGACTGATCAGTCCAATCCATAGAAATCTATCGTTGTTATTAATCTTAACCCGCAACCGTGTGATCCAACCCCAGGAAAACACGGCGCTGTATTAAGAACGACTGCAAGAGGTTTGGATCAGAATTTTGGCAGACCGGTTTATAGTCACTCTCATTCAAGAGAAAACAGCCCTGAGGGTAAAATCTCACAAGCCCACCCCCACTCGTCCATTCCCCCACCGGGTCCCTGGCTGGTTTGGCAGTGTGGGATGTTATTGTCCTCGGTGGTTTCAGAGGAACGTAGCAAACGAACCTCCAGAGCGCTGAGTCATCACTCATCACTCTGTCACCTAAATCATGGGACGAGTCGTCACGGCAGGGGTGTGTTTGCTTGTACGTGAGTAATTCACGCTCATTATGACTTTCTCATCTTCTAAACACATAAACACACTTATATCACAGCTCCCATGTGTAAAATTCTCACAAAAGGAATAATGTTAAGCTGATGTGAGCGGCGGTTAGCCCCACCCCCCTCTAACCGGCATATTGCTCCACACTATCTTAACATAAACACATAATTAAAATTCTAAACGGGTCTCCAGACTCTGGACTATGCTGGACTAAATGGACATTTTTGATACCTTCATGGGTTTCTAGGCTTCGGCTCTTGGCTGGTTTCGGATTCTCTCACGGGCAGAGCTGTAAAATTATATAAAAATCTTCTTCTCTTAAATTTTGTTTCTTCCACGCTATGCTAGCTGTCCCGCCATCAGTGGGATGTACATTTGGAAGCTAACGGACATAATCTTATGGCTCAAATAGGCCCGGATAAACAATAAACAGGATGTCCAACCTACCGCTTCATCATCTGCGATTTGACCTTTGCCCTCTACATAGCGTAGTAAATCCGACAGGATCAGTTTTGTCTCTGGTTGTGATGTCGACATTTTCCGACATTAAAAATTTTAATCGCATCCTCCTTAAGATGCTAAGAAAGTTATTATGCAGACTTTAAATGAAACAGTAAAAACTGTATTTTTGTAATTTTTGCACCAAGGAGTTTCGGAACCATCAGAGAACCTGGAGCCTGAAATATCCCCTCGATGTAAAAAAGCCCTTAACAGCGAGCTTGAAGGTCAGAGCTAGCTTAGCAACTGATGCTAATGTTACAGTTTGCAAACTGGTCGTGTCAATCAGCAGAACTGACAATAAAACGCAAACTAATATTCAGGGAAAACGGTGGAGAACGCCGGAGAGTGATGAGACACAGGTGACACTAATCAGAGAGGAGGGAACAGGAAATCCACCGACATTTAAGGAGAGAAACTGGCCGCCCTGAAAAGTTCCTTTCGGAGACTTGATGGATCGATGGTGACCAAAGTTTAGTTTTAAAATCTTTAACTTCACCTTTAACCAAATATCAATGTGCAAAAAAAAACACAACCAGTCTACTCGAGCTAACGCTAACATGCTAGCACGTTTTAAAGCAACTGCTGTCATGTGCCGCGTTGATACACTGATCGGCCATAACATTATAACCACTGTGTGACGTCATAACTCACAGATCTCTTTTCTTGGCGCTGACGTTTAAAACACACACACACACACGCACATATACGAATGTACGATAAAAGTGAAAAGTAAAGATACACACGTATATTTAAATCAAGTTATAAAATACAAGAGGATAAGTCTCTAAATGTGCTGTGGGCCGGATGTTTCTACCGGGGGGCGCAAAATATAATCAATGCAAAAATATTTGTACTTATCGGCACAACGTTCCGCAGCGACACAGTTTGACACACTGAGAAGTCGGTTCCGTTGTTTGGACCGTCCCGGTGGAGCATCACTATAGAACCCAGAAGAAGTGGCCCAGATGGCAGCTGTCTGCTGAACCAGGCCCAGCATTCCAAAGATCACGGGTTGCAGCCTGACGCCATGGCTGTGGAGGAGGATGACCGCTGGCCACATGTGTGGCTGTGCTCCATTACCCGGCGGCTCCGTTGTGGGACCGCTTGGATCGAGAGACCTGACCACTGCCTGTTCCCGATCTTCCATCCCATTTGCCAGGTCACTCATTGCCATCGTCAGACCAGATCCAGCGCTGACCAGATGCCTGCTCGGCGCTACAATGGCCCGAGTGTCCCGCTTGAGCGCTGGTGCCACAGAGGACGCAGCTCTGGACTCCTGCGCGGTCGTTATATCCATCTTCAAGAGCTGCAGACAGATTTGTTTTCCGTTGCTGCAGCAGCTCCCTGTCTGCTCTGGGTCCAAACCCTCCGTGGCTGAAACCAGGAGACGCCTCCACCATGTTTGCACTTGTTGTCGTTCACGCAGTTCTTCTTACCTGATCGCCTGCAGATCGTACGCAAACCAAACGTGGATTCCGTTAGACTTCACACGCGATGTAGCGATCATTACTCGGCATCTTAGTAAATCGGACCCCCGGTGTGTAGTTTGTGTGAGGTGGAGGGTCCGCTTCAGAGCTCCAGTCTTTCAGACACAGAACAGTTTCACAGTGAGATGTTCCACAGTCAGGAAGTGAGGGTCCGATCCTGAAGTTGATGTTCTGAGCAGGAAAGCAGCAGGTCAGAAGAAGACTGCTGAACTCTACGGATCAGAGCTGCTTCAGCACCAAAGGGGGAGCTAATACAGTTTGAGGCGGGGGCTTATAATGCTGTGGCTGATTTTGAATACGCATTAATGGCGGTGCATTAGAATCCTAAATGAGGTCGTCATATTTAAAGGTTGATATTTGGGCTAAATCTGGTTTTATAGCAGCATGATAATCTGGATTAGCTCATGCTGGCAGCAGTAGCTACCGTTAGTCCGGGATGAGGCTTTTGGACGGTGGAGTCCACTTGCTGCCCAGCTTGGACTGGAATGACTGGGCGGCTGGCCCCGGTCCAGAACCTCTTAAGAGCATTAAGGTCTTTGATGGAGTGTAAACGACCCCTCCTGGCTTCCGCGCTCTGTGAGGTAAAGGAGCCGGAGACGCCAACAGGCCCAAAATTACGCCACCCCGATTTGAGGGAGTTTAAGAAACATGGCTTCAAAATCCCACAACTTCCTGTTTGCGACGATGTTTGCCAACAGGCTTAGCCCCGTCCCGTAAACGGGGGACAACATTTTGCAGAACTAGCCGACCACAGGACATCAATAAAGGACGGTGTCTTCATCGCGAGCAGGTTTCAACATGTGAAGCAACAACCGCCATGTTTCACCAGCAGCGACCTGGGAGGACGCAACAGGTCTGATGGAGGTGACCCTGACCCCTGATCGCCGTTTCCCGTGGATTGTGGGAAAAAAATACTCTACTGTGTCAGATTTGAGACCTTTAAGACCGTGTGACCAAAGCTCAAATGTTAGACGACCAATATCATCACAGTTTTGGTAACGTGGTAGCGTCGGTCGTCGGGTCGGAGCCCCCCGTCCCTCCCCTCAAATTAAGGGGCAAAGGCCATAGTGAGCCATGAGTTTGAGGCGGCGGGGGGGCTGTGAAATATGCCACCGGAGCCACCTTTGCCCCCAACCTTTCCAAGAGTCGGTTGTTCCTCAGGCAACTGCTTTTCCATCATCATCATCATCATCATCATCATCTTCTTCGTTGGTTGTTTAAGAGGTGAAACTTTTTTCTTCATTGTCTTTCTGTCACTTCAACCAAAAGTCTTCTCTAGAGCCAATGTTCACTATTTTAGACTCCTGTACAAACCTGGCAGTGCAAACGGTGGCCTGGGGTAGGATGACTGGCGGGTCAAAAGAGGAATAGAGTAAAATGTAGATCAAATGGTGGAAACTGAGGAAGGAAGGCTGCAGAGACAGGTTCTGGGTGGTGGTGAGGAACTGCCGCATGTCGGGGCAGCTTCAGCAAACCTGATAAGGGAACCAGGCAGGAAGGTAATTGGTGTCTCATCTGGACTGAGGGAAGTTGATTAGGAGACTCTGTGGTGGAATGAGAAGGTTCAGGAGGGAATAAGTTGGAAAAGGATGGGGAAGATGATGTGGGACAGCAAGAGAGATGAAGAAAGTAGGCAGGAGTAGAAAGAGATGCGACGTAAGGCCTAGAGGGAGGTAACAAAGGCTAAACAAGAGGCCTATGATGAGTTTTATGAGAAAATGGACACTAAGGAAGGAGAGGAAGACTAGTAGTGGTTGACGAGGCCGAAGGATGGGGATGGGAAGGATGTGCAGCAGATTAGGGTGATTAAGGATAGAGATGGAAATGTGAGGGTAAGATGGATGAAGAAAATGAGAGAGAGGAGGGTGAAAGGTGTGAGGACTGTTAATCAGGAGGTCCAAAAGGATCAGGAAAGATGAATTGAGAGTAGAATCAAATAAGACGGAGAATGGAATGGTGGTTGGTCCTGATGACATACCAGTGGAGGTATGGAGGCGTCTAGGACAGAAGAGAGTGGAGTTCTTGGAGAGTGACAGGATACCTGAGGGATGAAGGACAGGTGTGGTGTTCAGAGCTGCAGCAGCTACAGAGGTACGAAGCCGATGAACCGGAAGATGAAGATCTGGGATAGAGAAGATGAAGCTAAGAAAAGGGAAGAGGTGAGAGACGTAAAGGTAGCTGGTGGACGTGTTGGCGGGAGACTCTGTCTCGCCGTCTCTGCTGGGACACGACTAAATCGCCTGCTGAGCCCATAATGTTCAGGCATTAATGTGTTGTCAGGGTTACACACCCTCCATTGTTCACCTGCGCTGGCGTGCTTCACGCCGCCGCTGTGAAACCCTCCCACGTGTTTGTAAGCCAGCAGCCCCCTCCTGATTGGCCGTGGACCCTGGCCGCAATTAAGGTGCGATCCCCATGACAAGATAATGATGGTGGTTCAGTCAGAGGGGATTAAAGAGGAGCGGCGCTGAACAGGAGGTCATTTGTTCTCAGTCTTAACCGCAGAGCAGCAGGTATGGAGGACGGCGAGGAGATGAAGGCAGCCGTAAACCGTCTGGGTTTAGAACCCGACTGCAGATTTCCTCCTCGCTGAATCCGGGCTGAAACCCGACCCAATGTTCTGATGTTGGAGCCGTGGCATTTGAAATGAAACGGCTCCTCAATGACGTCGTCAGTCCGTCACATCAAAGTCTGAACTGGATCAGAGTCATAATCCACTTGTGAAACAACCAGACTGATCAGCCATAACATTATGACCTCTGATAGGTCACAACAGAATGACATTGATGATTTAATCGTGGTTACCTGACGATGGGCGGGACATTTGGGCAGCAGACTGCCGGTTCTGTTGGGTTTTTCTGGTCTGCAGTGGTTACCAAAGTGGTCTAAGGAAGGACCACCCAGTTCATGGGCGCCCATGGCTTGAAAATGGTCCCAAAACTGCTGAAGAAGTTAATGTTTTGCTGGTTCCTATAGAAAGTTTTCAGTGACATCATCAATGTTCTGACCCGGTCCACTGCTAAAGCTCTTACAGTGGACACGTCAGCATCAGAACTGGACTACAGTGAAATGGCAGAAGGTGGTTTGGTCTGATGGATCAGCTGATGTGGGTGCTGACCAGGGGAGGATGTGGCACCAGGATCATTACGGGAAGAAGACAGCGGAATGTTCTGGACAATGTTCTGCTGGGAAAAAACTTGGGTCCTACCATTTATGGAGATGTTCCTTTGACATGTAGCACCAGCCTAAAAACTGCTGGACAACCAGTCCTCCCCCCTTCATGGAACCGCTAGTCCCCAAAGACAGTGGCCTCTTCCAGCAGGATGGTGGTCCAGGACTCACCGCAGAGGTGGTCCAGGAATGTTTTGAGGAACACAACAAGGTGTGAAGATCTTCACATCTTCTGGCAGAGAGGTTCCGAAGATACAGACAGTTGAAATCCGGTTCTCCCGGTATGTTTTTGAAACTTCCGATGTAGAACTAAGCGACCTAAAGAGAAATAATGCTGGCAGGCGTCACACACTGAACAGGACGTCTGACGAGAGACATCTGGATTTGTCCTCAGTTCGTCATTGGTCAGAACCAGGAGATGCTGAAAAGTTCAAACCTTCTGTCTTTAAGGAGGACCCTCCGCTCTAATCCCTCTAATCCCTCACTGAAACGCCCACACCACCGTTAACACTCCCATTATTCTTCCACGGGAAGATAGTCCCGCTGGCTTCTTAGCCAACGGACGCCATCGCCACGATTTATGCGGCTCCTTATCGTTGGCCCTCCCTCAACAAACATCATCGTTCCTGTCGGCGGTGAGGGTCGGAGCTACGGGGTCATGATTAGAGATGAAATAAGAGGACGGGCGTTAAACACCCGTCCTTATCTGAGCTGTAGGTTCTACCAGGAGACACGGAGGTGGCGGTCCGACGGCTGGAAGCTGCTGGTTCTGACTCAGTGAGGAAACGCCACGAGGATCAGGCGCCATGTTACGGGATCTGTCTTATTTTGAAAACAAGGTTGGATTTGTTAAACGGACTTTCTATGTAAACGATTCAAGAAGCTACAACAAAAATGGCGGCCGTAGAGGAGGCTGTGATGGCGTGCGATGAACACGACGGCGGCCTGTGGAGAGTTTCTTTCGATATACCACTGAACTATTAACGAGGGGTCTCCGCTCGCTCTCCTTCAGGGGGGCCCTCACTCCGGCACCACGCAGCTGCCGGCCCAGTACTGCGCTGGAGTCAACTGGACTGAACACACTAGTTTACTCATTTTTTCATGAGGGGGGGGGGTCTTCAAACATGTTTTCTTTTTGACGGCGAGGTTTAACCCTCCATTGTCTTCTGTTTTTTTTTGTTCAAAACAATAAACCTTCCTCCTCCTCCTCCTCCTCCTCCTCCTCCTCATTTCCCTAAGTCTAAGCTTTGTCCTATACTTTTACAGTATAAATAATTCCATTAATCAATGACTTGATTAATAATTCAATAAATATGTTTTTCTAAATCAATCCGTCTGAAGGAACCTCCTCGTTTGACAGAAAACTGGACGTTGTTTCCGGCAGCTGTCGTAGTAAAAGTAACGATTACGTAAAGTTTATCGCAGCTTAATAAATGAACACGATTACTTAGGGCTGAAAGAAGAACGTTAAGTTAAGTGGAAATAATTCATTTAATCCAAATAGCAGGTAGCACTCAACTAAAAGTTAAAGTATTTACAACTTAAATCCATAAGTTAGACCCTAAGAACTCACACATTTCATTTCTGGGGACTAATTGAGGGGATTTCTTTAAGAAAACGAGATTTCTCATGAATAACTTCTTTTTTTTTTACAGAACATGAAAGAATAAAAAAGTTCTATTATTGGAAATTATTGATTGATATTGGTGCAGGAATCCGACATGTTCTGACAAATATTGAGCACTTTAAAAAGAGAATTGTTTATTTTTGAAAAAATCATTTCCACTGGTGACAAAAATCATAATAACTATTTTTAATAATATTTTAATTTCGACTCATTAATACTTCATTTAATTGTGTGTCTATGAACTAAATACTTTTTACGGTGCGCCACAGAACAAGACCATCGATTCTATCGGTTCATGTCAACACGATCTAATCCTGTAAAACTTAAAAATAATGAAATCCTCTTTAAAAAAAAAATGAAATTTAACAAAAATCTACATTTTTTTTACTTTCGAGTAAATGTAACGACCAGCGTTTAAAAAAATAAATAAATAAAATGTTTCTCTGCTTTTGTTTCCAATCTTCCCTTCATCTGGCGCTGAAGTTGTGTTTCATGGGTGGGTTTATGGTTCCTTCATCGTGAATCAGCACAAACTAAACTCTGCAGAAGACAGAAGTGGTTCCAGCGACTTCCTCTTTCACGTTTGTTTGCAGCAGAAGAGAGTGAGACACATGACAGGATGGACGGGGAAACAAAACCCCTACCGGGCCGCGTTTGCCGGACCTCAATCCTCTTAAGGACCACGTGGTTCCTCGTCACCTCGCAAACAGAGAGCTAAGTTATATAAGCGCTGGTGTGAGCGCCGAGGCCCGCCGAGGCCCGCCGCGGCCGGGGAGCTTAAAAAGCCTCCAGTCAGCATGAGATGCAGTAAAAACAATGAGGGACGTCACAAACCCATGGAGACGCCCGAAGGTCTCGGCCAACAGAACAATCAGACCCAAACATCTGATCCGGGAGGGTCCTGACGTCTCCTCCTGGACCGAGTCACACGTGGAACGAGGGTCACGAGTTCCACGGCGTCAGAGCTGTCAATCATCCTCTGTGATCCGGTTCTGAGTACGTTTCCTTAAAATTTCTAAGCTAAAGAAGTACCAGCCGGACGGGTCGGACCCGGTCCTGTTCTGTCACATCATCCCTTCAGTAGACTCCAGAAGCAGGTCGTCGGTTCGTGGGTCTCACCGGTAGAACCCTATGTCAGAGTCAAAGTCCAGAAGGGGATTGAGATCCATCAGACAGTGAAGGGTTCCAAAGCTGTTCCTAAGGTTCTGGAACTCCACAGATCCACAATGAGACACGTTATCCACACATGGAGAAGATCCGGAACAATAACTAACCGTTACAGAGGATCCGACATTCCTCAGAGAGGAAGACGAAGGATCTCAGGAAGTGACAGAGGATCCAGAGAGAAGCTTCTAAGGAGGCCTCTCTCATCTCAATAGAGGTCAGAGGTCATATCTCCAGTACTCTGAAGACACTGGGCAAAAGTGGAATCATGGGAGATTGGTGAAGAGAAAGCCGCTGCTGACCCGGAAGAACATTAAAGCCGGTCTATATTTACCCACAACACACCTTGATGACCGTCAGAGCTTCCGGGAGAATCTTCTCTGGACTGATGAGAGGAAAGTAGAACTCTTCCTCTCAGGGGTTCTGATCCATCTGGTGTGAACCAATCACATTATTCCACTAGAAGAAAGCCGGACCTAGGGTCAAAGATGGAGATCAGGAGATCTCAGTAAGATCTCCTGATCACCGGGACAACAACAACAACAAACGGCACATAAGCTACACACAGAGAAACAGTCCAGGTTCATACAGTGAAACAGTCCAGGTTCATACAGTGAAACAGTCCAGGTTCATACAATGAAACAGTCCAGGTTCATACAGTGAAACAGTCCAGGTTCATACAGAGAAACAGTCCAGGTTCATACAGAGAAACAGTCCAGGTTCATACAGAGAAACAGTCCAGGTTCATACAGAGAAACAGTCCAGGTTCATACAGTGAAACAGTCCAGGTTCACACAGTGAAACAGTCCAGGTTCATACAGAGAAACAGTCCAGGTTCATACAGTGAAACAGTCCAGGTTCATACAGAGAAACAGTCCAGGTTCACACAGAGAAACAGTCCAGGTTCATACAGAGAAACAGTCCAGGTTCATACAGTGAAACAGTCCAGGTTCATAAAGTGAAACAGTCCAGGTTCACATAATGAAACAGTCCAGGATCATACAGTGAAACAGTCCAGGTTCACATAATGAAACAGTCCAGGTTCATAAAGTGAAACAGTCCAGGTTCACATAATGAAACAGTCCAGGTTCACACAGTGAAACAGTATGAGGTTTATTTTATTTTATTTGTACATCATCATTAAACATTTTTTCTCCTAAACCTTCTCTTTTTATTAGATGACTGTTTGTCCAAAAATTGCAACTTTGCAAGAAAAACATTTCTTTGTGGTAAATAACAACATTTCCCTCCTAAACATCTGACGCTTTTCTTTTTATTGTGACTCCTAACTTCTAAATAATAACATAAAACACTTATTTTTATTGACTTTTTCTGGTAAAAGCACGACTTCATTCTTTGTGAAGCGACGCTTTTGGCACGATGTCATGACGTCTTTTTGTCTTTTATCTCCGTGATATTCTGACTTTATTCTGCTAATGGTTCTGCTAAAATCTGGCAGAAACCGAATCTACTGGAATAATGAGACGCAGCTGGAGGGAAAACGCAGCAAAACATTATAAACGGAGGCATCAGAAGAGAATTATGGGCCGCCGTTGGTAAACGCGGCACACGCCGCCCTTTATGAGCAACGCTTTGCCTCATTTAGCTCCAAAGGTTTAATCCAAGATCTAAATATGACAATAGGCAGATTTACAGTAATGTCAGTGGAAGCACCAGAATAAAAGCTGAAGAAGGATGAAGATGAAGAAGATTCTAACGGGTGCTGAAGAGCAACTCAAAGTTGGTCGGGGTGAAAATCAAGACGCGGTGATGTCAGAGACTGAGGGCGGGGTTTTCATAGAAAACCAAAGGGTTTTATGTCGGCCGTGTTTGAGAAGCTTCAGCGAAACAACGTCAACCTGAAGAAGCAAAAAGCATGAAAACTTTTCATTTCATTCATTTTCAACCTCCTGGGTTTGTTGTCGAACCATTCAATGACGTTTGCCTTTTTTAAAAACCGTCTAGGTGCAGAAGGAGCCGCGTTTACTACGGCTAGAAGTGCTTTTCTTCATCAACCCTTTATTTTGGTACTTCAGCTGACGTCGGAGTAAATTTACAAGTATTTAGGTTCAGGATTTACTTTCAACAGACATTGAGATTTAAATTCAGATTTAGCTTTTAGATACAACATCTAGCTTTATATTGAAAGATTTAAATGACATGAAGATTCAAATTCGCAGTGGATATAATATTTAGATTTAACATTTAGATTTAACATTTAGATTTAACTATTAGACTCAGATTTAACATTTAGATACATTATTTACATTTAACATTTAGATTTAACTATTAGACTCAGATTTAACATTTAGATACATTATTTACATTTAAATTTAACATTTAGATATAACATTTATATTTACATTTAGATGTAACATTTGTACGTGTAGAAAAGACGCCTCATAGAGAATGAGACGGGAAAAAGAAGAAACTCAAAGCTGAATAAACAACATGGAGATCCACACCTTCAAAATAAAACAGGAAACAAAACGGAACCACAGCAACAAACCTTCAAAGTAAAATGAGAGAAGCGACACAGAGTAAACCAAGCCCCCCGACACGCCATCCATCTCCTCATCTGCACCTTTCATGACACCCAGAGAGAACTTTCCCGTCCGCTAACATCGAGCCATGGCTCCCTGTGAAACCAGACTGATTTTACGTTCGGCGTCATCGCGGTCTGACATTCTGGAGACGCTCTGCTGGATCAGGACCAGGAAGACCCACAATCCCTCAGGGGAACGTGAATTCTGCGACAAGAACATTTTGCAGGAGAATGTCGGGTCATCAGTGTGGGAGGTCACGCAGCGAGACGATGAACCCAGTCTGAAGAGTGAGTCCAACTCTGAGGGGGTCAGAAGGTGAAAGATTAAAGTTGAATGCTGGTCAGTGATTGGCTGTCTGCTGGTGAAGTGCACCATGGGAGTTCAGACATTGAAGAGGAAGTACACACTAGACTTGTTTTTTCTCTTTTCTTTCGGTCTGTCCTTCCTCTCTGTTGTCGTGACGACCGGCCGCTGGGCGGAGCTGACACATACAAGAGTGAGACGACTTTTGTGGAAGCTGGCCTTCTCACTGACCTTTGACCTTTAATGGGGCTTTTTTTCAGAGAACTGAGGACAACCCTTCAAAGTGCCACATAAATGGATGGAATCTTCTTCATGTTCACGGCGACGATGTTTGACCCGGAGCCGGCAGCCTCCAGACACAATCAGATAAAACCACTAACGGCACCACGACCTCCGACCTCTGACCTCAGTGACAGTGAAAGTCCTTGAACATAATCCCGACAGCGGATGATTGAAGCGTTTGACAGACGTGGTTGCCAAATAATGTCAGCGACGATCCGTCTTTCCGTGTCGGAGCAGCTGGTTTGCGTCGTGGCGCCGACAGTAAACTCTTAGCGGGGTCGTCGTCCCGCAGGTTAAAACTTTATTCGAGGTTTTAAAAACACAGGAAGCCTTTTGTTTGGAGACTTCCTGTCGCGTGTCGGAGGCAGAAGTCGGTTTGAGGTCGTTGAGGGCGAAGTTTGAAAATGAAGAAAAACCTGCTGCTGGAGATGAAGGAAGGATTCCTCCTCTTATTCATCTCCTTTCCTTTGCTACCTCCTAGCTCTTTCACTACGTTCTCCACTTTTCTTTCACGCTTTCATGTCTTCCTCTACTTCCTACATTTTTATTTCCACTCTTTCCTTCACTCCTCCTTTCCTGCTTCATCCACTTTTCATTTCCTAATTTCCTTCACCTGTTCCTCTTTTCCTCTTTCCTTCCCTACTTCTCATAAATTGTCTTTCCTTCCTATCTCCTCTTTTACATCCATACCTCCTTCTTTCCTTCTCTACCTCCTTCTTTCTTTCACTGTCTCCTTCTTTCCTTCCTTACATCTTTTTCCCCCACATACCTCCTTCTTTCTTACCACATCATCCTTTCATTCTTCATTCACCTTTTATTTCCTAGTTTCCTTCACTGCTTCCTGAGCTTTTCCTTCCCTTCTTACAGATTGTGTTTCCTTCCCTTCCTCCACCATTTATCCAAACCTCCTTCTTTCTTTCCCTATTTTCTCTTCCGTTATCCCTCCCAGAATCCTCAGTTCTGACGCTAACTCTTTCTTTCCTTCCCTACCTTATTTTTTGTTCTAAATTCCTCTTTCTCTTACTTCCTCATTTCCTCTCCTCCATTATCCCTTCCGTCATCCTCAATTCCTATACCTCCATATTTCTTCCCCTGTCTCCTTTTCTTCCCTTCTTCCTTCTTTGCTTCCATTCCCCCTCCTATCCTTCCATACCTCCTTTTACCATCTTCCTTTCCTTTCCTTCCCCCTTCTTACCACCCGTTCCTCCTTCCATCCTTCACTACCTCCCTGTCTCTTTTCAATCCCTCTTCTCCTCACTTCCTTGTTTCCTTTTCCCTTCTACAATCCTTCCTGACAGCCTCAGTTCCTCCTGTTGCTTCTCCTCCTCTTGCGTACCTCCTCATTTCCTTCCTAACGGGACAAATCAATAAACCGGCAGAGACAGGTGAGGTCATGATCTGAAGGTAATTCCCAAACTTCAAACAGCTCCGACCGATAAACATCTCTTCCATGTTGTTCCTGCTGCGAAGGTAATTTTTCCACCAGATCAGAGGAGCATGTGACACTATGACAAAACCCAAGGCATTATGGGAAATAGTGTTCATTAATGAGATAAACAACAGCACCTGACTTTGGTTTATTTATACTTTAGAGTAAAAATTTTCTCTCTCTCTCTCTTTCTGTCGGATGGTTCATCCACAAACACCGAAGAAGAACCCGTTAATGGGACGGTTCTGGATGCTGCCGGTGCCGCTCACTGCCTCGGCTCTGGGGCGAAAGGTTACAGACCTTACCCCTGAGAGTACAGACTGTGAGTGGGCCATTCTTCGTCAGATTTAGCCTGTGGCGTAGAACACCTCCAACCGCAGCTCTGATCTTTGATAAGCCCCTCCGCCATCTTAATCCAACCTCCAAGTGAGAGAAATGAGTCTGTAATTGCAAGGGCTGATGGGAAACCCACAGTGGCGCGTTTGTTCGGGTGACATTTTCACAGCTCCGGTCTTAGCATATGACCATTGGAGTCAGCTGAAAGGTCGGACACAGTTGGCGCTTTCTATCTTAACATGGAGGTCGCACCGGGGTCAACTGGTTGGGGTATTTGTAAGCTGATTGGGCCTCATGCTAGCCGGCTAATGCCAGCGGATAACGAACGCCAAGAAGGAGAATGGTGTGAGATATGAAGGCTTTACCTTGACCTGCAAAGCAAATCTGATTCAAACGCGGGTTGATCAGAGGTCAGGTAAGGGTCATTGAGGGGTCAACACATAACTGTGATCCAACGGGTCCACGCGGGTCCAAGCGTCACGCCTTATTAGAGTCCCAACAGTCGTTTGGTCTCATGTCAGAGTAAGAGCAAGAGTTTCTCCTAAACCGGGGGTACTGCTGTGATCTGGAGGAGGTCTTTGTCTCCGAGTGTTTGTCCAAGTTACTGTATATATACTAATATATATATATTTATAATTATATATGTTTATAGCGTTTTTAAATATACTAATACCTACAGAAATAAACTAAAACTATTTTAAACTATTAAACAATGATAAATGAAAAAGTTCCAACAACCCAAAGAAAAGTGATTTAAAAAAATCCATATCATAGAAGAAAATAACCAGAGCAGTAATCATTTATATTTATACATATTACTATATTTAAGAAGAATCTAAAAAGAAATATCTGAGAAAAAGACCAAGAAACGTTTCATTTTCTTTACCCAACAAATCAGCCATAACGTTTAAACCACCTGTTTAATTTTGTGTGGGTCCCCATTTACCGCCAAAGCCACTCCGTGTGTTAGATGTGTGTTGTCCGTGTGTTGTCCGTGATTTGTCCGTGTGATGTCTGTTTGATGTCTATGTGTTGTCTGTTTGTTGTCTGTGTTGTCAGTGTGTTGTCCGTGTGTTGTCCGTGTGTTGTCCGTGTGTTGTCCGTGTGATGTCTGTTTGATGTCTATGTGTTGTCTGTTTGTTGTCTGTGTTGTCAGAGTGTTGTCTGTGTGTTGTCAGTGTGATTACTACCTGTTGTCTGTGTGTTGTCAATGTGATTACTCTTTGTTGTCTGTGTGTTTTCTGTGTGTTGTCTGTTTGTTGTCTGTGTTGTCAGAGTGTTGTCTGTGTGTTGTCAGTGTGATTACTACCTGTTGTCTGTGTGTTTTCTGTGTGTTGTCTGTTTGTTGTCTGTGTTGTCAGAGTGTTGTCTGTGTGTTGTCAGTGTGATTACTACCTGTTGTCTGTGTGTTTTCTGTGTGTTGTCTGTTTGTTGTCTGTGTTGTCAGAGTGTTGTCTGTGTGATGTATGTTTGTTGTCTGTGTTGTCAGAGTGTTGTCTGTGTGATGTATGTTTGTTGTCAATGTGATGACTGTCTGTTTTCTATGTGTTGTCATTGTGTTGTCAGTGTATTGTCGGTCTGTTGTCTATGTGTTGTCAGTGTGTTTGTCTGTGTGTCGTCTGTGTGTTGTCAGTTTGTCGTTACTGTGTGTTTCAGTAGCTCCTCTGTACGATCAGACAACAGCTAGCCTTCCCTCCACACGCCCACCATTGAGCTTTGGGTGCCAAGCTTAGGTGCATAGTGCAAAAACAAACCTGACCCGCTGATTTCTTTCTGTCAGGAAAACCTGCCCCCTGCTGGTGACTTTACCGACCTCTTTGCTGTTGGTTCCCTGTCCTTGACCCGGTTGACCTAGGCGGTCAGTACCTATCCAACACATATCTCCGACCGGCGTCTGATCCTCAACCTCAGTTGAACTTTCCTGCGAACATCCAGTCAGTCCTCCTGCATGCAGCCACAACTCCTGGACCATCACTCCGTCGTCACCACCAACCCAGAACCAGACCTCAAACCGTCTCCTTCTGGACCCCCACAGGTACCAATCCTCGGCGCTGCAACAGACATCAGTTCCAGCCTAACAGCAGCTGGTCCCTGTTTCTGCTGAGACGTAATGACCAACAACAGCTCCCATGTAGACCAGATTTTTTGATAGAGACCGACATGGGTTTGGTCCTGAGTGCAGTCCAGAATTTATGGTGTTCCCTGTTCACAGCCAGAACACTGAGACCAATTGGCTGTCCAAAAAACCAGAGCTCAGCAAAAACCTTTCAGAGTTGTGGCTCTTCAGAACGGAGCCAGGCGATATTTGTCAGAAGTTTTCTATTAACCATCAGTGAAACATCAAGGGTTTCTTAATAAGCCTCTTATTTTATCTTGGCGAGCAGCGATCAGATCGACTGACTCAGAGGTCGTATCGACCTTTGGGACAAATATTGACTGTTCTGAGAGCAGGCAGAACCCACTTTCTGTGGGATTCATCCCAGCAGAGACATCATTTACAGTTCCAGGCCTCCAGAAAGTCTCCACCTCCCTTTATTACATCTGCAGACCAGCTTTTATTTCCTCTTTACAGCTTCTCGCTGCCAGAGACACGTTGAGTGAGGACATCAGCGCCGCGTCGCCAAAAGAGAGGCGGTCAGGTTAAACTGTCCCGTGTCAGAGCCCTTTTCTCAGGAGGGGTCCTGAGAAAAGGGGTCATTAATCCGTTATCCGGGCCTTCAGAGTGGTCTTCAGTCTCCTGAATGCTGGTCTACTTTGTATTTCGTAGGGAGGCGGAGGATTTTTCTGACAGGAGGACAAACAACTGTAATATCGGAGGTTTTATGAGCTGCAGGAGATAAGAGGAAATAAAAATACTCCCTCATTGTTCTTGCCAATCTCACCACGATCAAATAAAGACGTCAGAACAGAGTTCTGCCACGAAGAGGAACGACGAAGAGGGCTTTAAAGAGTGAAGGGAGGAAATACGCACAAATCCAGTCATTATCTTATCTACCCCCCACTGACGGAAAGTCCAACATTGAGTTCTGGACTATTCAGTTTGATTGGGTCAAAAGTGTGTGTGGGGGAGGAAAATCTCCCCCAGACCAGATTCAAGTTCTGACCAGGTCAGCAGACTTTGATCCAGGAACAGAGGTGGTCTCTGTTTGGATCAAACTGTACCAGTGATCGACGATCCAGGGACAAACCAAGCTTCTAGAACTTCTGTTCTGTTTGTTTACTCTTTTGGCTGCTTGTACCATTGGAAGTGACAGCAGACCGATAAACACAGGACAAGACCGAAGAAGAAGGTCCAGAAAAAACATTTCTGGACCGTCACAGACAAAACAGCGGAGCAGGAGGGGGGCCAGTTTTTGAAAAAAATGACTCCATAAAAGGTCCAAAGATGTAGTCCAGGTCTCCAGAAGACCTGAAAAGATGTTATCTGCACCCGTTTTAAAAGTGAAATCTGGTCTAAGAGAAGACCACCAGGGCGCTCTCACTGGGCGTGTTTCTGATCCCCCTGAGGGATCTGCCAAAGCACAAGCTACTGACAGATTTATGCTGGTTCTGATACCATGACATCACAGTGACATCACAGTGACATCATACTGTGCTGCCTCTGCACCTGCGTCAGCGGTGGATGAAGTATTCACATCCTTTACGTGAGTTGGGCTGTTAATACCACACTGTGAAAATACTCCAATACAAGCAAAAGACCTGCAGAACTTTACTCAAGAAGAAGTATGCGAGTATTATATATCCTTAAAGTATCAAATCCAAAGAACTCAGTGGACCCTGTCAGCGTTTCCCTGTTATATTTGGAGGAATAGGTCTGAAGCTTAAACAACGGAGGTCTGCGGTGCTGCAGTAGAAGTTAAATGTTGAAGTAATCTAACTACTTTATTCTGCAGTAGTCCCTGTCCTGTGAGAATCACATTTCTTTAAGAAGCCCAGTTTCCATGAGATCATTCTGTTTTCAGCTTTGTGACATTTTCCAGATAATCCTGGAAGGTTCTTAAGAAGAGTATTTTCTTCAGAAGGGGGAGAAGTTTCTCAACCCATAAAGACACTTAATCCTTCACGTTTATCACGAGTATTCAAGAATCAACACATTAGGAGGTTCCTGGTTTTCACAAGACAGGGAGGATAAGAAGACACGTTGAATCGGAAAAGAACCTGAAAGTAGAATATTTCCTGGGAGGTGTAGTGGAGTAGTACGCAATGGAAATACTACATTTTTACTCAGGTATAGTGCGGGAGTAAATACACATAGTCACAATCTAACACTGTATTGTGTAGCTTCAGACTGGACAGAGTGACCCCTGACCTCTGTTAACGGCCGAAAGATCCTTCAATGGACAGGGCAGCATCAGAACTGGACCACGGCGCCCTTGGAGATGGATCAGAGCACCTTCTAGAGGAGGTTTTCTTTCACATCACATAGATGGTCCGGTGCGTGTGAGTCGCTTACCTGGAGAGGAGATTGGACCAAGATGCATTCTGGGTATTAGACAAGCTGGGTGAAGCTTTGTGATGCTTTGAATCAAGTTTGAAATGGTTTTCCCCAACGGCTGTGGCCTCCTCCAGCAGGACAACATCCTCTAAAGACACCATATTCTACAGGTGGTTATACTGTTATGGCTGGTCAGGTGGTAACCCCCTTGAAGTCCCCTCGAATGCCCACTACAGTGAACCATCAACACCCTAAACCCGTGTGAGTCCGTTCAATCATGTGACATGTCTGGTCATCAAAACTGGAAGATCAGAATGAGGAAGATGAGCGACGCTGGCACCTTCTTCTGCTGGAGCGCCCAGAGTTGCCACGGTTACCAGCCTTGAACGACGGCCCTCAGCATCAGCCAGAATGCAGGGGCAACGAAATGCTCGTTCATGCGTAACGTTAAGCAGGAACAGAGACGACCGTACGGCAGCGCCACCGTTTCCTACGTATTTCACCAGCTGACAGATTGGAAGGAAATGGAACAATACCACCAGAGACCATTGGGGGCAGCATCGCCACAATTCACGACGCAACAAATATATATGTGGACACGACGAAGCTGGAAATAGTTGCCACCCTCTGCGACTGTAGCCGCCATCTTGGTGGCCTCGGTGCTGCCATCTAGTGGATGAATAGATTTCATCGTAAAAAAGGTGTAGGTGTGTGTTGAAACCGATGGATTCATTAGCGTACGATTTCTTCTTCAGCGTGGGATCTTCTGACATACGAATACTAAAGAGTCATTTGTAGAGAAAGAACTAGCGGAGAAGACATCCGCCTCTCGACCTCCACTGATGTCACTTCCTTTGCTTTAGTTTTAGGAATCACCTCCAAACTAGTAGCAGATAGTAGCAGTTAGTAATATTTTGCAGCTATTAGCCATTGGCCCGTAGCGGAATCTAGTAGCTAGTAGCATTTGGCAACAAGTGGCACTCCGCAGCTAGAACCAGTTAGTAGCTGGTAGCAATTAGTAGAAGTTAGCCGTTACTTATTGTTTCCCAGCCAGCAGTAGTTAGCAGATATTAGCACTAGGTATATAGGTGTATACTAGCGTGTAGCAGCTAGTAGCAGTTAGTAATTGTTAGCAGGTAACCATAAAGTGGGTGGTGCTTAGACTTGAACTTTTAAAAACAAGAGTAAGTGTCTCTGTAACACACGCCACATTGTTTTGTTTCGATCCACGATCCCCCCCGCCCCCCCCGTACCCCGGCTCCTCTGGATCTGCTGCTTTCCAAATTCTGTATATCTGCATCCAAAAACTCCCCCTGCCTCCCCCTCCTCCCCCGCAGATGGGAGCTGGGAGCTGGCAGCTCCCAGCGCCGCGGGGAACGTCCTGCCTCAGCTCCAGGATTTTTTTTTTTTAAGAATTCCCTCCTCCCGGTGGATTTTATTTACTCTTTCAGGGGTTTGATGATGAACAGCCGCACCGTGCTATCAGCTCTGCTGGGAGGAGGCCAGAGGGGGGGGAGGGCTGGGGGGGGGTCCCACGGAATGAAACTGGACATGGAGATGAAGATCCATGCTTCCTGACTCTGGCATTAGTTCAATGTTGTCTCCCCACCTCCTTCCCTTCCACACACCCTTCTTGCCTTCTCTACCCCCTTTTTTCCTTTTCTACCTCCTTCTTTCCTTCTCTCCTTCTCTCCTTCACCTCTCCTTGCCTTTGCCAGCTGCCACCGAGGATATAAATGCACCGGCTCCAATGACATCGCTTCTTGTTCACAGTTTGCTGAATAAAGTTGTGTTGAAAGTGTCTCTTACCTTCTCCTCCTGCTTCATACTTCCCTTTTTTTCTTCTTAACCTCCTTTCCCTCTCCACTTCCTCCTTTTCGTCTTTACATCCTTCTTTCTTTCTCTACTTGATTTTCTCCTTCTTTCCTTTTATCACTCCTCCTCTCCTTCCCTACGGCCCTCTTTCCTTATCGACCCACTTCTTTGCCTCTCTATCGCCTCCTTTTTTTCTCTACCTTCACTTTTCTTTTCATACCTCCTGAGCTTCTCTACCTTATCTTTTCCTTTTTTACCTACTCCTACCTTGTCCACATCCTCCTTTCATTCTACACAGTCTCCCCTTCTTTTCCTCCCTTTTTACTACTCTTCCTCCTCCTATCCCTCTCAACCTCACCCCTTCTATTTCTACCTCCTTCATTGCTTCCTTTCCCCATGTCTTCTTCCTTCTCCTCCTTTTTCTTATTTTTTCTTTTCTACTTCCTTTTCCTCCTTTATGTCACTCTTTACTTGAATAAATACTTTCTTCCTTCTCTGCGTCCTTCTTTCCTTCTCTACTTAATCATCTCCCCTTACACTTCCTTCTTTCCTTTTGTACCTCCACCTCACCCTTTGTCGCTCCCTCGTTCCATTCTCCTTCTTACCTTCTATACCCCCTTCTTTCCTTGGATAGTTCCTCCTTTCCTCTACCTCCCATCCTGCTCCCTGCCTCGTCCAATGTCCTTATCATCCCTTCTTCCTCCCTCCAGCTCCTTCCTTTCCTACCTCCTAACCTCCTCCTCTGTTGGACTGTTTTCACCCTCCTCTTCCTCCTCTTCCTCTCTCCGTGGATGGCTGGAAGCGTGTTGCGGCGTGTTGCCTCATGTTGCAGACTCCACGCTTCACTCATGACTTGCTCTTTAATATTTCAGGTTGTCGATTCGGCGTTCTGGCAACATGATGACATTCAGGGCTGAGGAGGTGAAACGCTGCTCCAAACATCAGCAGAAGAAGAAGAGGAAGAGGAACTCTTTTTGTCAGCTCTGGAGGTAACAGAAGGTCGTTTCAGCGGAGTTCAGTTTTTACCGGACCGTAATTTGGTGCATCTTCATCGCCAGCAATCATCTTCAACGGAGTCCAGGTTCATACAGTGAAACAGTCCAGGTTCCTACATTGAAGCAACACGCTGAATTGTCTATCAGTGAGATGGAAGGACAGGATGAGGGTGAGGATGAGGTTGGGACCTTTTGCATCTTCTTGGAGATTCAAAACACTGCAAGTAGCAGTTAGAAGTTAGAAAGTGTTTGTGGGGAATATCAGTTTGCAGTATTTTAGGACTGACCAGTCATTAACACTCAGCAGCTAGTAGCAGTTAGCACTTAGTAGCACTGAGCAGGTGGAAGCTCTTTGCAGCTAGTTGCACTCAGCGGCTAGTAGCAGTTAGCAGGTAGTAGGAGGCAGGAGCTGTTAGCAGATAGCACTAACACGCACTCAGCAGCAGTTAGCAGCTAGAAAATGTTATCAGCTGGTAGCAGCTAGTAGCAGTTAGCAGCTACCAGCATCCACTTATCCAATAATCCATCCATCCTAACGAACTCGTATGAGTTTGTCTTATTTCTGCTTTGACTACTTTTGCTCTGTATTTTATTTTTGATTGATTTGTACTTTTACTTCCTTTAACTCAGCAGTGTTTACTACTTACAAGCATAAATGACGGAGAGCGTTTACGGCAGTATTACTTCGTAACGCTCGTGCGTGTACTTCAGTAAGGTATTGAGTGTAGTACATGTAATAGAACATCATTAAAGCAGGGCAATTGTGCTTTAATGTAAATAAAGTTATCTGAGTACTTCCTCCATCAAAGGAGAATGATTCTTTCCGTCAGACATTTTCTCAGTTAATGTTTGGTAAAAGTTGCCCGAGTGAAATTCTATGGAGAAAGGGTCAAACTCACTGCGTCATCGTTGTGTCATGGCGCTGTCAGAGACGGAGGAGGGTTGTTTGATCTGGAGCAGAGGGTAACGGTGAGAACTCACAAAATCTCAGAGAGACAGGAAAGGGAAGGAGTTCAAAGCTGCTAACTTTTAGCAGACGGCGCCATCTAGTCGTCACCAGCAGGAGCAGCGAGGAGGCCTCCGCCATCTTTAATCTTCTTCACACACAGATTTGGTTTTTATTACACATTTAAGGTGATGTGTATCGATCACTCTAATGTCTGGATTCACCGGCTCACTGGGTTTCTGTTCTGCTGCTATCTTCTGAATATCTTCAGACCATATTCTGAATATCTTCAGACCATATTCTGAATATCTTCAGACCATATTCTGAATATCTTCTGACCATATTCCGGCTCTGTTCTCGCTATATTCTGACTATGTTCGGACTTTTTTCTGGCTATCCACTGACCATATCATGGCTATGTTCTGAATATCTTCCGGCTCTGTTCTGGATATCTTCCGGCTCTGTTCTGGATATCTTCCGGCTCTGTTCTGGATATCTTCCGGCTCTGTTCTGGATATCTTCTGACTATGTTCCGGCTATCTTCTGGCTCAGTTCTGGCTCTGTTCTCACCTAGCACTTTGAGATTTGATCCAAATGTAAAGTGCATTATAAATTAAATGTATTTTTATTATTATTATATTCTGGCTATGTTCTTGCTATCCTTTGACCATATCTTGACTATGTTCTGGATATCTTCTGACTATGTTCTGGCTATCATTCGCTCAGTTCTGGCTATCCCCCGGCTCTTATCTTGTTTACATTCTGGCTCTGTTCTGGCTATCTTCTGACTATGTTCTGGCTATCTTCTGACTATGTTCTGGCTATCTTCCGACTATGTTCTCGCATCTTCTGAAACTAATCTGACTATGTTCTGACTATATTCTGGCTATATCTCTGACTATCTTCCGGCTCTGTTCTGGCCTTCCTCAGGTACATTGTAGTTTGGTCGTGTGTGTGTTGAACTTTAATGCAAGCTTTGCCTCGTTTCATTCTCTGGCTGCTCTTCATCCTGTATCTCATCTCTGTCCTGGTACAGTCTTATCGGTGCCGAGGCTCCATCCCTGGTCTCCTGGTGTTTTTATCTCATCTTTCTCTCTTTCTTGGCACTGTCCTCCCTCCGTCCAAGAAAACATACATTAGCCCCCTACCTCATCCGCTGTTCTGCTCTTCATGGGATCACTTAGTCTAACCCCCCTGAAGTTTAGCACCTCCGCCACATTACAGAGGGAGTCTATCTGGAGTCGAGGGGGTCTCCGATTTGGATCGGCCAAGAGCTTCCTGCTGAGACAGGCATTTGCTTTGTGTGGAGCAGTGTGAGGTTTTGTAAATTACTGAGGTAATTTCAGGCTCCAAGAAAACAAATGACAAACTGATGTTTTCTTTGGATGGATAGGCAACACCTCCGCTTCTCTGACGCTGCAGAGAACAGATCAGTCCTCCAATAATACAAGATCTTATCTGCGTCTTTAATTATATAAAACATTATTCATTGCAGGGTCCCAGGAACTGTTTTGAGAGCAAACATACGATGAGTGTGGAATAGTTTTATGGTGTGTAAGGGGCTGCTGGAGCTTCAATGATCATGCAAACCTCTGCAAAGGGCTAAAAAACTTCCCCTGAACTTTCTTTGTTTCGTCATCTTTCATTTTTTTTCATGTTCGGCACGTTGTTTTATTCGATTCACACTCCTAGACATTGAATGTGGCATTCTGTTCAAAAGTATGTAAAAGTCTGTTTAAGATTTAGACTTAAAAAAACATTGTTGCGTAATTCCCTGTTCCTCTCCTGTATGAAACATCAAAGGAACTACCCAAGGGTCAGGAAAGATTTTCTCATTAATATCTGGGTTATAGCCGACCTCTAAATCTACCATCAACTGCACCTTCCACTTCAGCGTCTCTGTTCAGCCCGCTGAAACCCCATCCCCAAAGGTACATCAAAGGAATCAAAGAAACAGAGCTCCCAGCTCCTCCCCAACAAAGGGAGATTGAAGGAACAAAGGCATCGATAATGGACAGTTTCCATAGAGCGCCTCGTTACATTGTGACATGACCACTCCAAATGCCTTATTATTTCATTTAATTTTATTCTGAATGCTGCAAAACAATGAACGTCAACAAAATTCATGAATTCATCTCTAGGATATGCCAAAAATAACCTCTGGGTAAAGTTTCATGCAAATCCATTCATTAGTTTTTTTCCATAATCTTGTTCTCAGACAGTCAGACTTACAAACGCAGGTGAAAATATGTCTTGATGGAGGTAATACAAATACTAATATATCACATATAGTGAAACTGTTTTTGACATCGTCACGGGATGTTGCTATTCCTCAAGTGATATTGTATTTTTATTTTATTTTATTTTATTTTTTTTTGGCTCCACATGGCGGAGACTATGTCTGTAATGTTTGGACATTGGAATGTTCTGAATAAAGTTCTTAAAGAAAATTATCTTTACTGTAATTGATAGCTACAATAAAATAACATAAGGTAATACACAGAGAAAAAAAACAGATATTTCCTTTACTTCCGCAAACACCGGAAGTTTGTCCTTGGGGTCTTGCCGTAGTTTGATTAAAAATGGCGTCCGATAGTGATAGTGAGGAGGATTTTGTGACTTATGGAATTCCTTTGGAGCCTCTGGAAGAAGGTAGAGTATATTTCATAAACTTATACACGCGTACACTCTGAGTGTAAACAGTTCCGAATGTTTGACGTGTCCAGAAAAGAGCTCAAACATTTCCAGTGGGAACTTTAAGACGCTATGCTAACTAGCAGTGAGCTAACAACAAGCTATCCTGCTGTACAATGGGTTTCTGATTAGTATTATAAACTATGACTCAGAATTAGTCTTTATCAAAACCACAAACCCCCAGTTACCTTTAGGGTAATCTGAACTGATGCTGTGGAGACCCGATTTTGTATTTCCTCAACAACCAACCGTAGCAGCGCTGTGAATGTATTGTATCAGGTGCCTTTGAGATGTGATCCTGTTCAGAGAGAGAACTGAAAAAACAACTGCGCCAGTGGTAAGTGCCCTGCTACGATTTGAGCTGGCCCTCACAGGTAAATCTACGTCAGGTGGCTCCTGACTGACATCATGAAGAATTTGTTTATTAAAACTCCCCAATTTGTTGTCCGAGCAATTCTGAGAGTGGGGGAGAAAAAAGAAGAAGTATTTGTAGCACGGTCATCACATACAGCAGAATAATATATACATTTAACAGTGTTGCACACTGTTACTACAATACAGTTTTTATTGCACACATGATGAGGACATTGACACTGTTAAAAAAAAATTACATTGTATTTTGTGCAGATGGCATTGTCACAGATAATGAGGATATTGCGCATGGAAGAGTATTACACCGTTTTTCGGTATTTTGTAGAAGTATTGTAGTTGGGAAGAATATGTGCATTGGTGGGGACGCTCAGAGTAGCAGTTGTAAACACAAACACAAACAACAACAGCAGCAGGAAGGAACGATCAGTGCAGTCAATGTCCTGCGTGACTTGTTGTTCAATGGAGATTAAAGCTTAGCTGTCCTTCTGTCACACATCACCTCCACAGGATCAAGCAGGAAACCCAGAACAGAGCTGTCCTTGTTGATGAACATGTCCAGTTTCTTATCTTTCTGTTGTTGAGATGATGCTGTCTCACTATGGAGTGGATTTAGAATGAGAGGATTTAAGTACAACTAGTTATTTTGACAGTTACCGAAGTCTATTAATGTACTTAACATATAAATGAGAGGATCAATTATCTGGCTGGATTTAATCTAATCGGACCTAAAACATAAATCCAAACAATCGACATTGGTTCTGACGAAGCAAATTCTTTATTGCAATCAATATCGATTATTATTGCGCTACTCTAATCAGCCATTTTTCACAAGCGGATGAAAATAAATCCTAAATCTAAACACTACAATTACTACCTGTGCGTATTATTAAAAAAGTATAACTGCACATCTGGGAAAGTCTCTTCAGTCGCACCATAGAAAGTAGAATCTCGCCCAAGGCTGAAAGATAATGCCAAAAGCCACATGATTTTTTTTTTTACATGTTTGCATATCAGACGGGGTTTCTTTGTAAAATGTGTTTGGATTGTTTGTAAAACAGAACAAAACATTCCGTAAGTACAGATCCAGCCAGCGTTTGTTGATGTTCCGGTGTTTGCAGATGAGCCGTTGAAGAAGCCCATCCCGATCCATGAGCAGACGGTGAAGGATGAGAAGGGAAGGTACCAGCGGTTCCACGGAGCGTTCACTGGAGGCTTTTCAGCCGGATATTTCAACACTGTCGGCACCAAAGAAGGTCAGTCCCCCGCATTAATCAGAACCGGCCAAACAGGATCTGGATCCGTAGTGAACCAGACTTGAGCAATCTTCTTCGTGATGTCACTGATGGACTTGTGGTTCTTGTGTCCTCAGGCTGGGCCCCATCAACCTTTGTGTCGTCACGGCAACAGAAAGCGGAGAAGCATCATGTCAAGCCGGAAGACTTCATGGACGAGGAGGTAAAGGAGAATTTTCACTCAGAACCATCGATAATATACCGTTTTTAAAATAAAAACTATTTGAAATTCAAACAATAATAAAATATCATTAAAAATTCTGATTTATATTATTAAAGCATTCAGTAGTGTTTTGTTTTTCCTTATCATATGATGGTTATTAATACAGAGAATTAATATTTATATTTAGATTAATGATCATTTTAGTGCTTAACGACTGTCATCAGCATCCGAACCTCAAAACCAGCTGAAATGTTATATTTTTATTATATTATTATTATTTATTTAATATAAGGACTGTTAATAACATTGATAATAAGTAAATTCAGTTAGAAATACATTAAACATACACTACATTCATTAAAAAAGTGCATATCAATGATATTAAAATAAGTCACTGAAATTCTAATTTGATTACTAAATTTGTATTTAATGTATATATTTTATTCATAACGTGTAAAATATGAAATAATTTGTGTATTTCATAGTAAAAAAATTCAATTTGATATGATTTCATGAATTACATCAATAATGCCTATTGTTATATTATTATGATTTATATTATTGTATTTTAATTATGAAGAATAAATGATATTTAAATTAATAATGTAACATATTTGTGTAATCAGCATCCAAACTTAACAGGAAACACTGATCAAAAAAAACCTCATAAACTCCAGTTTAAATTTTACACATTTTATTAGAATATTTATTTATTTAAAAATTGATGTCAATATAAATAATATGATATTAAAAAAATTTTTTCAAAATTAATCATTCAATCAAATTACATTAAATTAAATTGTTTCAATTCAAAATCAATAATTGAAATGAAAACTAACATTCTAATTAAATTCATAATATGTCATGTATTGTTTATATAAATTCATATTATATTGTATATTTCACCTATAATAAATATATAAACTTTTCCACCTCCTGATTTAAACCAACATTTAAACATCATTAAAATATATAACATGAAAAGGACACAGCTGTGGCTCCGCCTCTTTTCTCCTGGTTCGTCTCTGCTGGTGTTTTCGGGGTCCGTTGGATGTCGGTGGCGAGGCGGACCTCGGTTCAGGCTGTGCTGGATCTCACTGGTTGTTTTGCTTTCAGGACTTCGGCGAACACGGCATCGCTCCCAAACAGATCACCACCAGTCAGGAGTTCTCGTCCGCACGCAGAGACGAGGTCGGGGAGAAGGCGAGGGCCGTCAGCGCTCAGGCTGCCCTGATCCCTGGAGACACTCTGCTGGAGGAGCTGATCGCACCAGCCAGGTACCTTTACAGTCTTCTCTGGGTCATACCTGGCACCTCGCATGTGGGTCGTAACTGATGTAATGTAAACTTAGACCCACTTTCTACACAGTGAGCTAGAATCTAATGAAGAGCCCGCCCTGGGTTGACTCGGTTCAGTCGTTTCCTGTGCAGGCCTCTGAGGTGGCGTCCGTTCTGTCATTCAGGTTATCCATCGGGGTGGAGTTGCTGAGGAGGATGGGCTGGAAGGAGGGCCAGGGGGTCGGACCTCGAGTGAAGAGGAAAGCTCGCCGACAGAAGACCGGTATGACTGGTCTCATGACCAGAGCCTTCACGCTCGGTCCTTTGGGAGAGTCAGAATAACTTAGTCAACCATTTCTTAGTTCTGACCTGGTCTTTGTCCCCCGTCAGATGGTGTCAACAGAGGTTATGGACGTGTGCTGCCCCCTGCTGGATCAGAGGACTCAGAGGTGAGACCCATACAGTGACGCGGTCAAGGTTCATACACTGAATCAGTCCAGGTTCACACAGTGAGACAGTCCAGGTTCACACAGTGAGACAGTCCAGGTTCACACAGTGAGACAGTCCAGGTTCACACAGTGAGACAGTCCAGGTTCACACGGTGAGACAGTCCAGGTTCACACGGTGAGACAGTCCAGGTTCACACGGTGAGACAGTCCAGGTTCACACGGTGAGACAGTCCAGGTTCACACAGTGAGACAGTCCAGGTTCACACAGTGTCCACTGAAGTCTAGCGTCTCAATCGGATCCCCTGCATTAATATTATTCATGTTCCCTCTCGTCTCGCTCCCACAGGGGGATGATGATGATGATGATGAGTTTGCCCCAGAGGACGTGACCTATGCCCCTAAAGACGTGACTCCAGTAGACTTCACCCCCAAGCAGGGAGTACAGGGTCTAGGGTACCGGGGTCTGGACCCGGGACTGGCCCTGTTGGGCCGAGGAGCATCCGAACACATCAACCTCTTCAAACCGCAGTCTGAGGCGAGGAGTCGACTGTTTGGAGAGACACGGAGAGGCTCACGCCGAGGGGGCGTGGCCGGACAGGTAATGTCTCTGAGGAGGCTTGTCCATAACAGAGTAGGACTGTTTTGACTACCTGCTGCTAAAATGACCTTGGACCCGCAGGGGTTTGGGGTCGGGGCCCTGGAGGATGATGATGAGGACATCTACCACAAGGACTCCATGTCCAGATACGACAAGGAGCTCGGAGGGGAGGAGCCTGGAGACGGGCTGTACGGCTGGACGGCGCCACAGCAGTACACCAAGAAGAGAGGTGACCTGGTGAACATGACCTCCATCTCTTCTCCTTCTTCACTTCTTCTCCATCTTTCCTCACTTCTTCTTCACTTCCTCCTCCTTTTATTCTTTCTGGGTTTCCCCCACCGTTGTACAATGACGCCCCCGCCAGGCCAACGACAGAACAAAAAACACTTTTTAAATATCGGAGTTATAACTAACTATAACTGACATACAGCACAGCCAATCAGAGAGCGGTGAGATTGGTCAGCCCCATCCCTGCCTGAGCGCTGGCGTCTTTGTTCACGCGGACAGTTAGCGTCAGCGCTAAAGCCGATTTGTAGGGAAAACTTTCTTTCCTCGTGTTTCTTCTTTTCTACTTTCCTTTCGTTAACCATTTTTCTTTTTCTCTTCTCCTTGTTTTTCCCTCTTTTTTCTTCTGCCTCTTCTCCCGCCTCTTCATCTTCTTTCCTTGCCTTTTTCTTCTTGCTCTCTTCCTCTCATTCTCCTCTCCTCCCCTCCTTCCGCTCTTCTTCACACTTTCTGTCCTCCTCTTCCTTCCCTCTTTCCTTCAGTCAATTTTGTTCTCGCTTCTTCTTCATCTCCCCGCCTCTATTCTCTCTTCTTCTTTTGCTTCTCTGTTCCTTTTTCTCTTCTCATTCCTTCCTCATTCTCTTTTCTGCACTCCCGCTCTCTTCAGTTTTCCTCCACACTCCTCTTCCTCCTCTCACCTCTGTTCTTTCCCTTTCTTCTTTACTTCTCTGTTCTTTTCTCAGTTCTTCCTCACTTCCTCCTCCCTTATCTTCTTTCCTTATGTTTCCTCTCTCCTATGTTACGGTCTTCAATCTTCTCTTTCGTTCTCATGACTTCAGTCTTTGTTTACAGGTGAAATCTGAAAATGTAAAATCATTTGTTTTTGTCTACAGACAAAAATAAAGACGCCTCCTACTTCGGTAAAATCCTGGAGGGATTTACTCTGGCCCAAAATACAGCAGAAGAAAAAACGGTGAGGATCTTCAAACACCTGCTGCTGCGTAACAAAACCCCCTCCTCCTCTCCTCTCATGGTCTCCTCTCTCTCTAGATCTTCCCTCCTCCCTCCCTCCCGAGAGACTATCGGCCGATCCATCGTTTCCGTCCCTCCGTTGATGTGTCTTCTCTTTCGGGGGTCAGTCCGGCTCTGGCCGAGGCTCTGAAGTCCTCCAGAGGACATATGGTCAAAGAGGAGCCTCAACAAGGAGGACGGCACCAGCTGGACTCAGGCCAGAGGGGGAGGCTGCTGGAAGAAGAAGCTCTGCAAGGTAAAATAAAAACCAAACAATGTCAGAAATTCTTATTTTTAGGTGATTCTGTGACACAAAGCTAACAGCAACGTTTGACCCGAGCTGACGGAGGCTAGGGTCTGGTCGGGCGTCAGAGGGGGCTGAGGGAGTACAAGATGCTGAGGGAGGTCAGGATATCCTGAGGGAAATCGGGGTGTTTTGAGGGATGTCAGGACGTTTAGGGAAATCAGGATATTTTCGGACATTAAGGTGTTGTGGGAGGTCAGGATGATGTGGGAGGTCAGGATGATGAGGGAGGTCAGGATGATGTGGGAGGTCAGGATGATGAGGGAGGTCAGGATGCTGAGGGAGGTCAGGATGATGAGGGAGGTCAGGATGCTGAGCAAGGTCAGGATGCTGAGGGAGGTCAGGATGATGTGGGAGGTCAGGATGATGTGGGAGGTCAGGATGATGAGGGAGGTCAGGATGATGTGGGAGGTCAGGATGATGAGGGAGGTCAGGATGCTGAGGGAGGTCAGGATGATGAGGGAGGTCAGGATGCTGAGGGAGGTCAGGATGCTGAGGGAGGTCAGAATGATGTGGGAGGTCAGGATGATGTGCGAGGTCAGGATGATGTGCGAGGTCAGGATGATGTGGGAGGTCAGGATGCTGTGCGAGGTCAGGATGATGAGGGAGGTCAGGGTGATGAGGGAGGTCAGGATGCTGAGGGAGGTCAGGATGATGAGGGAGGTCAGGATGATGTGGGAGGTCAGGATGATGAGGGAGGTCAGGGTGATGAGGGAGGTCAGGGTGATGAGGGAGGTCAGGATGATGAGGGAGGTCAGGGTGATGAGGGAGGTCAGGATGATGTGGGAGGTCAGGATGATGTGGGAGGTCAGGATGATGAGGGAGGTCAGGATGATGAGGGAGGTCACTCTATTAATCCATCCTGAATCCGGTCAGGTCCCAGTTCAGTCCTGGAGATTCTGCAGCCTGCAGACAGAGAGCGACTGCTCTACATCCGCAAAAACAACATGTCATCCACCAAAGCTACATCTCTGGGGCCACAGGAGGCCATGCTGTCAGCAAATTTGCCAAAGATGGGTGGTGCAGCCTCTACTGGTCTACAGCAGGAGGCGCTGGCAGCGTGGAAGGGAATGCAGAACTCCTCACAGACCTTCAAGCCGTTCGAGCAGAACCCCAGCAAACAGGTCCGCTATGAGCTCTACCTGGATCGCCTAACACAGGGAGACAAAGGTGGGTACTACATCTCCCATCATGCATCACTTAGGAAACCCATCCTTGAATATTCAAGGGGTGAACCTGTTTCCTGTGTCCCAGACGCCCTGGAGCACAGTCTGGACCCGGGGCTGACTGAGTGGGAGATCAGCAGAGAGAGGGAGGAGTTCACCCGGGCGTCCATCCTCTATAGACCCTCCTCCTCCTCGCTCTCCTCCCGCTTCACCCGAGCCAAACAAGAGGACGACGACAGCAGCGTGGATGTCAACCGGGATGAGGAGGTAGGAGGTCTTTGGCCCGGAGCGTTCAGCTGGACTGAGATCCATGCAGACGAGAGTTTTTGTTTACTTGTAGGTGTTTGGTTCTCAGGGCGACGAGGACGACAAACAGGACGCTATCAAGATGAAGATGTTTGGAAAATTGACCAGAGAGACGTTTGAGTGGCATCCGGACAAACTGCTCTGCAAGAGGTTCAACATCCCTCACCCCTTCCCCGGGTACCACAGGCACACACACACACAACCACACAGACATAGACAGACACACACACACACACACACAGACATAGACAGACATACACACACACAGACATAGACAGACACACACACACACACACACACACAGACACACAAACACAGACAAACAAAGACACACACACACATTTACAGTACTTAAAGTGCTCATCAGGCTTTTCTACACAGAGTTCATGTAATGGAGCCCATACAAAGTTGACAGATTTGTTGTGCTTTCATTCTCTGAAAAATATATATAATAATTTTTATAAAATGACCATAATCATAAAAAAATAAATGTTGTGACTCATCAGACCAGGAAAAGTTTCTCCAATCTTTACTGTCTAGTTTTGGCGAGCCTTAGTTTCCTGTTCTGAGCCACAGGTGAAGCACCTGATGGGGTCTTCTGCTGCTGCAGACCGTCTGCTGCCAGGTTCCAGGTCTTGTGCAGAGAGAAGCTCTTCTTCAAACCTCGGTCGTAGTAACCAGCGGTTGTTGAGTTGCTGTCGCCTTTCTATCGGCTAGAAGGAGTCTGTTCCTCCTCCTCTGACCTCTGACCCCAACGAGACATTTTCTCCCAGAGAACAGCCGCTCACTGATCATCCTCTACCCTAGAGATGGTTGTGTGTTCAAATCCCAGTAGATCAGCAGTTTCTGAAACACTCAGACGAGTATATCTGTCACCAACGGTTACGCCACGTTCAGAGTCCCTTAAATCAGATTTCTTCCTCTTTCTGATATTCGCTTTGATCTTCAGAAGATCTTGACCGTGTCCACATGACTAAATGTACTGAGACGCTGCCGTGTGATTGGCTGATTAGATGTTTGCGTTAGGGAGCGGTTGAACAGGTGTACATAATAATGTGGCCGCTGAGTGTGTACATGTTTATGTGTAACAAACGTATATCCCCCTAGTGGAGGAGGTTCTGTTTGAATTTGTGCTGTTGTCGGTGCCACAGGTCCGGGCTGGTGGGTCTGCCGAAGGTGAAGAGGGACAAGTTTTCAGTCTTCAACTTCCTGTCTGTGACTGACAGCAGAGAGGCATCAGGTGAGTCCATGTTCTTCCTGCTAGCCACTGGCAGGGGGCGCTCCAAACTCAGAGATCTGACATACACTCCATCAACACACACCTGTGGGACACAACTGGATGGTTACCGCATTCTTTTACCCCCTACCCAATCTGACCACCGATTAGTCCATCAAGATTGTTGTTGACTTTTAACTTAAGCTTTATCAGCTCTAAATTAGCTAATTTTGGCTTTGGCATCTGAAATGAGATGGCTGTATCAGCTGAAATGGGCTAACTTAGCTTTGGTAGCTGTCATAAGCTAACTTTAGCTATAACAGCTAAAATTAGCTAACTTTAGCAGGTGAAAATAGCTAATATCAACTTTAGTAGCTCAAATTATCAAGCTTTAGCTTTAGCAAATTAATTTAGCGAACGATGTCATAAAGTATTAAATAGGCTAACTGGAGCATTAGCAGCTGAAATGAAATAAACTTAGCTAATGTCAGCAACCGGAGCTAATTTTACAGCTTTAGCGGATGAAATAAGCTAACTTAAGCTATGACATCATCGGGTTCCGGGTACTCCACTGATGACTGTTGTTTGTTGTTGTTTGTCGTATTGTTTTAAGTGATTTTCAATTTTCCTGTTTAGATTATTTATTTTATATTATTATTATCATTCTGATATTCATCCTCCTCCTCCTCCTCCTCGTCCTCAGCTCCTCCAAAACCTCCTGAGTCTAGCAAGAGGTCTCGATGGGACGTTTCAGAGCAGAAGGAGAAGATTGACCCACTGAGTGAGCTGCTCACCACCGCACGGAACAACACTGAGATTAAACAAGAACAAACCTCTCTTCCTGCGTTACCGTCCTCCACTACCTCCACCTCCTCCGCCGCATCCACAGAGGTGAGGAAGATCTAAGTGTTCATCTTCTTGAGGTTGGTGACAGAGATCCTAGAATGCCTCTTATCTTCATGCAGAAGCCGTCTGATCAGCAGAACCCAGACCAGACAGGAGACGGTGATGGAGCAGAAGAGGAGGAGGAGGAGAGCCGACCTCCGATGGATCTGTTTAAGGCCATCTTCGCCGCGTCCTCTGATGAGTCTTCCTCTTCATCCGGGGAAGAGAGCAATGGCGAGGACAACGGACCGGATGTAAAGGAGGAGGAGTCACTGAACCTCTTCAGTATTCCTCCGATTACATCCTCAACATCCACCTCCACCTCCACCTCTACCACAGTCACCTCCACAGCAACAGCAAATCAGCAGACGGGTACGAATCACATGATGTCCTTTGTTCTCAGAGCCGACAGCATCATGTGGCCATAACCCTGGTCATGTGATGAAAGCTCTGTCATATACTTTAAAAATCTGATTATAATAGCGCTGTCATTCTGTGTGGCTCCTCCTTTAATGGTTCACGTTCTCCGCAGTGGTTTCATCTCACAGCTCCACCCAACAGGGGGAGGAGTTTGGCCCAAAGCTGCCGCCACCGTCAGCAGCAACAGGTCAGTTCATTAGAACCAGTTCTAACAGGAAATTAAATCACGATTGTCCTGCTTTAATATATAAATAGTCCACAGGAAACACCTCAGATGATGTCATTGTTTTTATGACATCACCAGATGGAATATATTTTCTCTCTTAGACGCACCAGTAAAAGATATAGATTTCCCTGAAGTCTGGACAGAAAATCATATCTATACATCAACTTCCTGTTTCAATGATGTAATTTCTTACAACTTTTAGAAAGCGCTACCACTTTTATCTAAAGCTGAATCTTACAGCTAAAGCCGCATCTCCTAGCTTGAGTTACATCTTTTATGGCGCATCTTTTAATGGCGCATTAGCTTCAGCACTAGCTGCACACATGCTAATTAAATTTAGCTGCAATGCTGGATGCACACATGCTATAATTAGCTTCAGCACTGGCTGTACACATGCTACAGTTAGCTTCATCACTGGCTGTAAACATGCTAATTATATTTAGCTGCTATGCTGGCTGTACACATGCTATAATTAGCTTCAATTCTGGCTGTACACATGCTATAGTTAGCTTCAGCATTGGCTGTACACATGCTATAGTTAGCTGCTTCGCTAGCTGCATACACTGTAGTGTCAGCTGCAGGTGTACAGATGTGCTAATCAGTGTTAGTTGCTGTTTTGTTTGGAGAGTTTTTAGCATCAGTTTCTGTCACTATGGCAACCTGAACTGCAGTCAGCGAGACACAGCTGCTTGAGATGACTTAATTGCTGACTGACTTTGCCTGCTGTTCCTCTATTCAGCCAGAGGAGGCGCCACCTCCTTTCACAGTGATGAGGCCAAACCCAGGAAACGAAGCAGTGAGAAGAAACAGAAGAACAAGAAGCAGCACAAACACAAGAAGGAAAAGAAGGTAGATGGGGCAAAAATGAATTGTATCTTCTTTTTCCTGGTTCTCCTCCTCTGATGTCTTTATTTCTGCATCAGAAGAAGAAAAAAAAGAAGAACAAACACAAAGCGAAGGAGCAGAAGCGGAAGGAGGCATCAGACAACAGCTCAGAGGACAGCAGTGAAGATGGTGACGGCGGGGAGTCACCGGTGTCAACAGAGGAGCTGCTCAGAAGGTTCCTTCAGACGCTAGTTTGAATGATGAAAACATCATAAACCAGAATTGGATCATTTTTGTTATAAATAAAGTTTTTAAATGTCTGTTTCCTTCTAGATTGAAAAGCGTCCAGTCACGTCACAGCTGCTGAGGAAGCAGGAAGTTTGTCCTCCGTGAGGACCGCCCACCAGGAAATAACCCTCAAACATCTCCTGGTTCCAATAATAAAATGTTTGTTGTTGTTAACAGCTGGTTTGATGTTTTGCTTTACGTTTAGAGTTTAGAGGACGCAGGAGAGGAAAGACGGAGGACTGAACCGGTGTGTCCAAACTCGGATCTATAGACGCTCATTTCTACCAAAGTTAGGGGGGGGGAAATTTTATTCATCGTAAAAGCCCTGACATGAATAAGGAGGAGGAAGAGTGGAGAAAGGTGAGAAGAGGAAGAGGGGACAGTTAAGGAGAGGGACATGAAATGGAGGGGAGGAAGGTCTCGACATATACTTCTATCAGAGTGTTGTTACCAGATAATTTGTTATTATTATTGTTTATTATTGATCCCATGAACTTGACTTCCTTTCAAAAATTCCCGTTTATCCAAAAGGGCGAGTGGAAATGTCAGCTGCACCAGTTGTGGCTCATAATCACGGTAATTATTTTAGGGTTATATATGACATTTTAACAATTTTAAGTTAAGTTTGTTTATTAGACAATGTAAACGTGTTTCAGTTTCTGAAGTTTTAAGTGGATTAAACGGTCCACAGTAGATGATCTACTGATAGTTACGCATCTCAGGTGGTGTCCCTGAATGCATCATATAAGACCACCAGAGGTGAGAGAGAGGTCATTACTTATGGGGTCAAAGGTGAAAGTTCTACAAACAGAAGTTTATGTCCAAGAGGAGGATCCGCTGAGGGATCGCGAAAAGGCAAAAATGGCGGCGCCCGGTTTGGTGAGTAAAACTGGTTTACACCCGTATCACACGCCGGCAGGCTAGCTGCTAACAGATCTATATCTGGGTCCAGATTATCTGGTCTTGGACGTTCAGACGTGTTACGGCCACTTACCCGCTGATTACTCCGTCAAACACATCTAGAGGGTCACTCGGATCCCACTGAACCCGGTTATAGTCCAGAATCCGGGAACATGTTTGTTTTCATTTTAGCTGGAAAATTAATTTGCAAAGGTTCCTGAAAATGTTGAAACACTTCTCACCTGAGTTGAACGAAATGAGAAAACCACGGCTCATGGACTGGATCCGCACCAGTATTTAATGGATTTGTTCCTGGAGCAGATCCGGACTCGGGTGACATAACCTTGGCGGAGGAAGCGTTGGTTAACTGGTGACACGTGTCGGTGTGGTCGGTCCGTTCTGGAGTGTGTTATTATAGGTATTACGAAACATCTGTCCGGTGTAACGGGTCTAAGAGCCCTCCAATGGACCTCTTCCAGCATCTGATGGTTTAACACCACATTGGTTCTGTTTCAGCCATAAGACTTCAGAGCAGCCAGAGGACACATCTGGTTCCTCTTGTCTCTGGGGGTTCAGCAGGATCCTGGTTTTATTTTTGTGACTATTTGATAATGAGGCGATCAGCTCAAGTGAAGCTAGACCCAGTTCTAGATACCAGATCATAAGCCCCTCGAGGTGCCACTTGTTCCTGCGACCCATCTGACATAACAGCCCAGATCAGGTTCAAAGAGTGAGACAGTCATGGAGTGAAACAGGTTCACAACCCTGTAACTGCTAGTTCAGTTGCGTAAAGATGTCACTTCTGTCTCCAGTACAGAAGTCCAGTACTGAAGTACAGAAGTCCAGTCGGTCGGGAACTTGTGAGTCACTCCCTCTCCAAACTGGCCAACTCCTGAAAATCCACCATCTCTCCAAGAGTTCTTTTCCCAGAACTCCCAATCACTTGTTTGGTTATCAGAGAAGTTGGCCCATCTAGTTGCCCTCTGTTGCCTGCCACTCATCTGTCTTTGCACCAACCCCAACGCCCATCCTTGGAGATGGTGGTCCCACCGGGTGGCGTGAGCCGATAAAGACCCGGCCTCTAGATGCTCTACAGCGCTCCCAATGGGTCTGGCTCCAGAATCGTTTAATGGCGACCCTACTCCAGCCAAAACGTCATTGTTCCCGTAAAGCTTTTTCATTGGGTCATGGAACTACTCCTAGACCCTAGCCCCTCCCCTTTCACCTCTTGTTCATTTGTGATGAGAAAAGAGAGTGTGAGATGATGGACAGTCATGAAGACTAGTTGGTGACCCAATGATTGAGGTCATTGGTACAAGCTTCTTACTTTGTCTCCTCTGTAGGGGGGCGGGGCTCCCCCTTGGTGATCAGGGGAGGAGCTCTGACAATGGAGGGGAGCCGCCGGTCATCAAAAGGAGCCGTTTGACGTGGTTCAGACATCTGGTCAGGATCTCTTCAACTGGGAGGAGACCCCAGTGTAGACCCTGAACAAAATGTGGGTATCCCATCTCATCAGGCCTGAATCTCCCATAGCGAGCTGGAGGGTGTTGCTGGGGAGAGGGATGTCTGGAATACCCTTCTGCCTCTGCTGCCACTGCCACCCGATCCCAGTGAAGAGGAAGAACATGGATGGTTGACCTAAAACCCTTCTGGTTTCCCAAAGTGTCCAGAATCAGGCTCATGTGACTAAATATGTTAGAAACTAAGAATTAGACCCTCCTCAGACTGTGGGGGACTCTGAGATCCAGAGCTGAGACCCCCGCTGTGTGGTTGAGTTGAGTCCCCGAGCGGCTCTCTGCTCTCTGGAAGTCTGTCTATGACAACCCTCTCATCACAGCTGAGGAACTACGCTTGATTCGGAGATCTCTGGTTCGTCTGACATTCTGCAGCCCTGAGGAGGCTGTAAACAATCCATTAAAAACAACTAACTGCCCCTCCCCGCTGAATTAAAGGGAACTGTTGGGTAACAGACTCCAAGAAGAAGCCTCTCATCTTAATAGGTTCCCAGAAAGCAAAAAGTTATCAAACCGTAAAGATTTCCCCGGAGGGAACCGGAAAGATTATCCGGTTTGTTCAACGAACCTCCCGCAACGTTACCGCGTCCAATCTTCAACACATCGTCTTCATCGGTACACCAGGTCAAGTCTGTGTGTAGGATTTGGGTCAGAATGTGGCGTCCAACAGAATATAGGACTTGCACAAAGATCTGAGAGCAACAGGAAGTGTTGGACTCAAAGATTCAAACCTTCCCTAATTTTCTGACAAAAAAAAAAAAAGAGGGAGTCACCCGACTTTCTAAAATGAGAAACAAACAAACAAACAAACAAACAAACAAACAAACAAACAAACAGCTCCAGGCGGACAGCAGCTGATCCACAGATGAGGCTGGTTTCATTTCTGAATGAAATACAAATGTCGGGGGGGGGGTTCCCTTCTGGGTGGAGTGACGGAGGGGACACTACTGACATGTTGGATTCACAGGATCCATTCTGTTGTTTTTAATGAGTGTAAAACTAATTCAAGTTGTGTTGAACAGAATTCATGAATTCACTTAACCTACATATTATTATTATCCATTAGGAGGTAATTCATACTGGCGGTTGAATGAGAGAGAGAGAGAGAGCGAGAGAGAGAGAGTCCGTCCCTCTAACAGAGAGAGAGAGAGAGAGAGAGTCCGTCCGTCCCTCTAACACAGAGAGAGAGAGAGAGTCCGTCCGTCCCTCTAACAGAGAGAGAGAGAGAGAGTGTCCGTCCGTCCCTCTAACAGAGAGAGAGAGAGAGAGAGAGAGAGTCCGTCCGTCCCTCTAACAGAGAGAGAGAGAGAGAGTGTCCGTCCGTCCCTCTAACAGCTTCACAGCCGCTGTTTGTTGACTACAGAAGATCACAGTTGGCTTAATAAACAAAATTAACGAGGAACCTAATCGGCCACTTGGCCGTTTCATTGATGGTAATTAGTTGTGTCTTTTATAACCAATAATGACGGTTTGATTTTGTTATTTATGAGAGTGAATTTTACTACATTTTCAGTTTCACCCCGTTAATTCCGGTCATTCTAGCCACGAGTCGTGGTTTCCCCAGTTCTGCCAGTTTCTGCGCGTACGACTGGGTCGGCGTTCCTTTTGCCTAAAGTTTGTTTTTCATAAATCCCCTGGATTGTTTTGATAGCGGCCTTCTGTGCGTTACGCAGCTTTTATAAACGAGGCCACATGACACAAGCCGACATCTGTCCTCTGTCTCTGCGAGACATTCAAGGACTTAAAAAACTGTGTTTATTTCTTTATGCTGTTCAAATATATCAATAGAGAAGCAGGTTTTTTTTCTGCTCTGTGATTAATCACAGACTCTGGTGATTCTGTAATTCCAATCTCTCACCTGGCAGAGGGAGGCGTCTGAGTTCACCTGTGCTTCATCCATTTAAGAAGAAGACTTCATTTGTCTTCGCCCCCCAGGTGGAGCGCTCCAGGGTTCAGTTCTAGGCCTTTTCTTTTTTATATACTCCCCTTTAAGGTTCATTTGGAAGAAACATGGCGGCTCATGTCACTTTTATGTCGACGACTCACCGAACCGGGCCTGAGAAGAATCATGCCACTTCTTTTAAATCCAATGCTGGAGTGTCTGAAGGACATCAAAGCCTGGGGCGCCCTAAACCATTTAAGTTTTGATGAAGTCATGGTGTTTGGACCCAGTGTTTGTCTGCGATGCCTCTTTTATGTACATCCAGCTTTGAAGAGATGAAGATGAAGATGAAATTGTCTCTCGGGGACGGTGTGAACGGGCTGGTAGTGATCAGCTCCTAGTCTGTCCCGTCCAGCTGGAACCGGTTACTAGCTACCTGCTGTGGATGTTCTGGAATGCGGCCTTTGGAGAAGAGGAACTCAAACCTCTTGGGCGGGTTGAATCTTCCTCTTCATCAGCTGGATTTTTTTTACAGACTCTCGGTTTATTCAGCGGCTTTTGATTTTCCCACAGATACCGTCTCGTTAAAACGCTGTTAAAGAAGTTTTCACACCACAGGCTCTTCTAAACGTCCTCAGACATCCTTCCTCGCCTACTGAAAGAACCATTAATCTTAAATACTTCATCACCCTCAGAGCGGCGGTGTACCGAAAACACCGGGAACAAAGACCTGCTCTGTAAACCAGACTTTATGGCCCACGTACCAAGAACCCACCTCGTTTCCCAAACCTGCTGCTGCTGCTGCTTCTCATTTCCTTCATTTACAACTCATTTGAGGTTTACTGACTCACGCTGTAAACCTCCAGCCGGGGCCCAAACCACAATTCAGGAAAACCGGCGGCTCTGCTGAAATCCATCGTCTGTCCTTCCTGATGTCCTTCCGTCTCATGAAGAAGGTCGCATCGGTAATTCAGAGGCCTTCAGATAAACCCAAAGCCCAGGGTGACAGGAGATCTTGAAATATACTTTCAAAGGTGCAGGTCTCAGATTATGGGGGCCCTGGTTGTGGAGATGAAACCACGGCGACCATGAGGAGGAAATGTTCTGACAGGAAGTCTTCTTTACATCACAAGAAGCCTTCGTCATCTATTCATCCATCCTTCTCTTCATCCATTCATATATCCATCTATTCATCCGTCCATTTATATATCCATCTATTCATCCGTCCATTTATATATCCATCTATTCATCCGTCCATTTATATATCCATCTATTCATCCGTCCATTTATATATCCATCTATTCATCCGTCCATTTATATATCCATCTATTCATCCGTCCATTTATATATCCATCTATTCATCCGTCCGTCTCTTCATCCTTTTATATATCCATCTATTCATCCGTCCATTTATATATCCATCTATTCATCCGTCCATTTATATATCCATCTATTCATCCGTCCATTTATATATCCATCTATTCATCATCTGTTCATCCGTTCATCCATCCATCTAGCTATGTATTCATTCATCCGTCTGTGTATTCATCGGTCTTTCCTTCATCCATCCCGCTATTCATCCACCCGTCTTCTATCGTATCCTCCACACAGATGTTCACCTTCATGAACTCCACCCAACATTAAGCTCCACCCGTCGCCAACACCACCAAAGTCGAGGCCTCTGATGTGTCCGTCGGTGCTACTGCTAACTATAGTAACACTCTTTATGTTAACATGTTAGCTTGTCCATCATTCTGACCCTGAAGGACAGACGGGTGAATGAATGGATGATTGACTGACAGATGGTTAGATGGATGAATGGATGATTGACTGACAGATGATTAGATGGATGAATGGATGATTGACAGACAGATGATTAGATGGGTGAATGGATGGATGATTGACTCACAGATGATTAGATGGATGAATGGATGATTGACTGACAGATGGTTAGATGGATGAATGGATGGATGATTGACTCACAGATGATTAGATGGATGAATGGATGATTGACAGACAGATGATTAGATGGATGAATGGATGATTGACTGACAGATGGTTAGATGGATGAATGGATGGATGAACAATGGGTGGATGAAAGGACAGATGGACAGAAGAGAAGATGGATGAATGGATGATTGACTGACAGATGGTTAGATGGATGAATGGATGATTGACTGACAGATGGTTAGATAGATGAATGAATGATTGACTGACAGATGGTTAGATGGATGTATGAATGGATGATTGACTGACAGATGGTTAGATGGATGTATGAATGGATGATTGACTGACAGATGATTAGATGGATGAATGGATGATTGACTGACAGATGGTTAGATGGATGTATGAATGGATGATTGACTGACAGATGATTAGATGGATGAATGGATGATTGACTGACAGATGATTAGATGGATGAGTGGATGATTGACTGACAGATGGTTAGATGGATGAATGGATGATTGACTGACAGATGATTAGATGGATGAGTGGATGATTGACTGACAGATGGTTAGATGGATGTATGAATGATTGACTGACAGATGGTTAGATGGATGTATGAATGGATGATTGACTGACAGATGGTTAGATGGATGTATGAATGGATGATTGACTGACAGATGGTTAGATGGATGAATGGATGATTGACTGACAGATGGTTAGATGGATGTATGAATGGATGATTGACTGACAGATGATTAGATGGATGAATGGATGATTGACTGACAGATGATTAGATGGATGAGTGGATGATTGACTGACAGATGATTAGATGGATGAGTGGATGATTGACTGACAGATAGTTAGATGGATGAGTGGATGATTGACTGACAGATGGTTAGAAGGATGAACGGATGATTGACTGACAGATGGTTAGATGGATGAATGGATGGATGAACGATGGGTGGATGAAAGGACAGATGGACAGAAGAGAAGATGGAACGTCGGTGCTTCATTTTTTAAATTTGTTTTATTTATTAAATCTGACGCAGCCTGTCAGACATAAGAGTCATGCTATGAATGTCCCGCTGTGTTTATTGTGAAGAGGTCACATGCTGAGTGACATCACAGACCAGCGGGTCGGCGTGGCGTGCCGGCGTCTCGTCCTGCTGCATCTTGATCTGACCTCCTGCTGGGACGCGAACACTGACCTGCTTTCTGATGTTTCCTTCACAAATAATCGGCAGAGCGGAGCGAGGATGAGAACGGCTCTGGACTTCCTGCCGCGGCTGAATGAAGCCCCCCTTTTGTTGGGCCAGTGTCGGAAAGGGGGTGGCGTGACGCCAGGACCTCCAGCATGGACACCCTGGCGGGGACAATAGCCGGCCAAGCACACCTCATTTAACAATAAGTGCTTCAGCAGTAAACAGCATTGTCTGCCGGACCCGGCCAACGTCAAACTGATCCTGGATCGGAGAGGGATCCGGGTCAGAACCAGACCGTCTTTGCCAGCATAAGTGATGTGGTAACTTTTTAACTGATGACGGGTCGAAGTCCCGACGCTCACGCCGGTACCCATCATTCACTCTGATTAAACCTCTACATGCCGGTTCTGACAATCTCCATCCTTATTTTAACTTCAGTTAGCTTTGGACTTTATAGCAGAAACCACCGACACATGTCTTCAACCGCACTTTCTCCGACACTGACATTCCTGGTGTTTGGAAGTCTGCCCATGTTCTTCCCTTTGTTGAAAGCAGGAATCCCTCCTGGGACATTTACAGGCCAATTTAGAAAGTATGTCTTGGAGAAAGTCTTTGGAAAAACATGTTAGTAAGCGACTTAAAACTGTTTGAGATCCGTCTTATGTTCGATCAGAACATCATTCATGTTTGAGAAAACAACACGGCACAATGGTCGCTGCTGTCCAAATAGTAAATGACATCACTGGACTTCCAAAAAATGGTACCCCCCCACCTTTTTATTGATTTAGTCGAGGTTTTCCACACTGTGACCCGACCATGTGACCCGGCTGGACAACTGGTGGTTGATTTTAAAGCTACTTATCTGGTAGAATGCAGTGTTTCCACTTTCCTGGGTCCTCCTCCTTTTTTTCTCCATGTGTCAAAAGGTGTACCTCAGGGCTCTGTATTAGGACCGCTGCTATTAACGCCACTTAAACTAGTGTTTAACTTAAAAAAACAACAACAACAACAACTGAGGGCCTCGTTTCTGAGTAAATCACCACATTGGTTGTTTGAGAATATCTCCTTCAGCTGTTTATTTATCTTTATTCCTGGAATAATCTCCGGAGGGGACTGAAACTTTCAGAACTTGTTCCACCGGGGTGGGATTTAAGTCCATCTGGAATGATCGGGGGTGGAATATTCCTCCAGCTCATCTTATCTCAGCATGGTTCGGTGAAGGTCATGTGACCGCGAGGCCCCTGCGTTCTACATTTTGTAGTTCTTGTTTTGACGTTTCCCTCTCTGGGTGACGGCTCCGCCTCTAATCTGGCGCACTTCATCAATCGTTCCTTCCGCATGGCGCGGCGGTGGGGTCATCTCATTAGGAGATCGCCACTTAGGGAGGGTTAGCGGCGGTCCGTTGTGGCGTGCCTTTCGGGAACACAGATTACTCAACAGTTAATCTGTTTGGTGTCACAGGCCTGCTGGCACCAAGCGGACCCCCTCAGCCCGCGGTCAATAGTGTCCATGTCTGGGACACTAATTCCTGTCCAAAAGGAGAGACAATCCTGTTCTTGGATGCCGGCGGTGTTTACTCTGTTGATCAGCTTGTTTTTCTGAGACTCTCCTCCACGACACGACCGTGACCCCGCGTCTTACCTGAGAGACGTCACACCTGCAGCAGACCGGTGTTGTCACAGCCACAAAAATAATGAAATAAGCCCACCTTTGTGGTAAATACTGATTTCTTTTTCCAGCGTGGAAGTAAAAACTATGTTTCAAGCATCTCTGCTTCAGCAGCGTATTTATTTTTCCTACAACTTTTTTTAAATTCTCCTCCTCAGGATTTTTTTTTAATACCATTGTGTGTTTTCTTAACGTCTTGAGAAATATTTCTCAAAGTTTTTTCAAACAAACCGGACCGCTCAGAAGTTTGGAGTGTACCGTTCACTGCAATGCTTCTTTTTAATGTATACAGACGGGACCCGTTCCTGTAGGGACCTCCCCTCTGCTTCTGGAGGGGGGGGGGGATTAACCATTGGGACATTCCTCGTGTGAACGACTTAAATAAAGACCATAAAGCGGGTCCAAGATGTTCCTAGAGAGAACGCCATCACTAATCTGCCCCGCTTGAAACCAACTTTCACATTTCATCAGATGGCAAGAATGGATTTCAAGTCAAATCCCTTCCTTCACTCTTCTTCACCCCGGCTCAGCTGATCCTCTAATTGTCTGAATCAGACTTTATCAGGTCTGATTAAGCCTGAGAGGAAAAGCTCGGGTTATCCAGCTGATATGAATCGGTTCAATCAACTCCGAGTTGATCGAACCGATTCATATCAGCCAGCATGAATGGATGTCAGATAATGTGATTCACCACGGCAACCGGTGAGACGCTGTGGGGGCCATACTTCACGCTGATTAAGCGTTTTAATGCGGTCACAAAAGTATATTTATTAACAAAAAGAGAGATTCGTCTTCATCAGACAGAGAGACAAAACTGGCGAAGGAGGGGAAGTACTGCCTGAGTGAAAATATCTACGAGTTTTAACGTATTTTCTCTGACTATTGTGTCGGACAAGGTTGCAAAATAAAGCAGCTGAAAACCAACATTGGGATCCCCTCGGCGTCGGAGGGGTTTGTGAGACGTCAGCGGGGGGTAACGTCTGACGACTCTGCTTCAGGCTCCGAAGGAGGAGGAGTCGTAAACAAACTCAGGCTTCCGTGAACCTAACCTACCACGGCAACTGAGTCAGAACTCAATGTATCCCGCTCTCTGGAACAGAAAACCCCTCATCTCAGGCTTAACCAACTCGGGTGGTTCCGCTAAGCCCACTTCCTGAAATACCCCTGGTGAGGCAGGAGGTTAGCCGATAAGCGGATTGGTGGTAGTACTCCGTTAGCGTACAGAGATAGTAGTGAACTTTAGCAGGACTGAGCCGAAGCCCGTCCAAAAAACCCACGGACCTAAACACCGTGATGGGTTCTTTCTGGTTCTGTTAAACCAGGAAGAACCCCAACTCAGTTCAGGGTGGTGGTGAACCCAACACTGTCCTCATGAAACCGGATGTGAGAAAACTGGCAGTGCCGCCAGGAAGCACGGGATTATGGCGAGAGAGTGTGTGAGTGTGAGTGAGTGAGGAGCGGGAACACCGTGTCCTGCTGACCCGACCAATCAGCACGCAGTACACTCCACCTTCACGGAGCGCTAATCCAGCTGCCATTTAGCTATTACAACAGAATTAGCCCTTTTTAGCTATGATGGCTAAAGGGGCTGAATTGAAGCTAATTCCGTTGTCATTAGCTAACTTTAGCCGACTCATATAGGAAGTCACAAAAGATAAAAAGAAACACCGTTAAGATGCTGTTGTGGGACCTGAACCCCATTTAGATCTTTCTTCGGTACCTGTACCCCGGTTAGGGTGCTGCAGTTGGACCTTTGCTGCTGTGATGATGATGATGATGATGATGATGATGATGATGATGATGATGATTTTACTAGCACTTGGCGCCAATCAGACTCCACTCTGAGCCCATTCACGTGAAAGTTATTCCCATCTGTTTTGTCTCATTAAAGTTCTCTGTAGTTTTCCTTGAGGTCACGCAACGTACGGGCAGGAAGTAACCAGTTAGTAGTGGGGGATATGATCATGTGACCACACACACAGAGCTGGAGACAAAACCCGCCAGCCCCCTGCCTTGCAGAACATTGTGAACAATGAGCTGCAGATTGAGGTTAGTGTGTCAGACTTCCTGTGCCGGCCGGTCTCCACGGTAACCAGTGGGTGATTAGGGGGGGCTGCAGACATGCGGAGGGATACGTTAACAGTGGTAGTGCCTGGTTTCTGACTAGTAAGGGGCACCTGGGCAGGAGGAGGTCTGACGGATCAACAGTATGAGAGGCGTTCTTGGTCCAAATCAGGGCATCAGACGTTTGAGCGCCGAGATAAATAACAATGACAGAAATAACTTCGACTTTCACACCATCTGTTATGGAAAACATCTACAGCTGTTAACAGAAACGGCAAAAGTCGCAATAGTTCTGGTGAGAAAAAAAAAAAAGCAAAGAAAGGTGCTATGACAGTGAGGTCACATGACTGCTCGTCACGCCATAATGGGTTCCTCTGTGTTCTTCACAGAAGACCAGATAAACCAGTGATTAGAAAAATAATTCGTTTTCTTTTTGTTTAAAGATGTTTCAATGGCAGGCTAGCTAGCTGTGATAGCTGACATTAGCTAACATTGGCTGTGATAGCTGACATTAGCTAACATTGGCTGTGATAGCTGACATTAGCTAACATTGGCTGTGATAGCTGACATTAGCTAACATTGGCTGTGATAGCTGACATTAGCTAACATTGGCTGTGATAGCTGACATTAGCTAACATTGGCTGTGATAGCTGACATTAGCTAACATTGGCTGTGATAGCTGACATTAGCTAACATTGGCTGTGATAGCTGACATTAGCTAACATTGGCTGTGATAGCTGACATTAGCTAACATTGGCTGTGATAGTTGGCATTAGCCCACTTAAGCTGCGATGCTGACATTAGCTAGCTTTAGCTGTGATAGCTCATAGATGGCAAATTTAACTGATGATTAAATGCAGCTACTAGCTGCTAACTGGTGCTAACCCCAGTCATAACATAGGCTGCATTCAAGGTAGCGAGGTTCTCCTCATTTTAGAAATTAAAATGTTTGAGAAATGCTTCAGAAACAAGATTGTATATGCGTCTGAATCGAGATTGCGATCTTTTCACGATTAATGGTCCGGCCCTACGATGAATTGAAAGGACGGTAATATTCCAGCATGGATGTGTGGTTGGACCCGCTTCTGTGTTTTTAGGCAGTGCTCAGAAACCCAGTGGCCCGTAGAACTACGGCTGAATAAGAATATGACGCGATCCTGCTGGTGCCAGTCCTTGCTCACAGATGGCGGCGGCGGCGGCAGCGGCGGCGGCAATTGCTGGTTTTATTCGGAGCGGGCCTGAGGCACATCTGGCACAAAGTGCTGCAATCAGACCCGACTCCACGGGGCAGCCCAGAGCAGACATGCTTTGTTGATGCGAACGGTCTGCTGTGGTTCTAGTCTGTCCTGGAGAGAAGGTTACATAAGGAACACATTTGATCTGATTACCCTCCACGAATTCTCCCCAGAGTTTTCACAGAAAGTTTAACACTTCGTCATGAACTTTGTTAAAGGACATATCTGTGCAAAAACTGGGGGTTTCAAAATCTGGGCCCAGTTTGAGCCAGTAACGGTCAGAACAAGGATCCACATTCAAGGCCTTCTCTATTCCTCAGGAGGGAATCGCACCAACACCCTTCAGATTCTGGTTCACACCCAGCAGAAGTCCAGGTTCATATGGTGAAACAGTCTCTAGTTTCTATGTGGTTCTGGGGCCCGGTTTGGGTCGAAGTAAAAGCACCTGGTTTGCTGACCATCAGATTTAGTGCTGTGGTCACCTTGACAACTCTAACATGAAGATGAGGAGCAGCTCCAGACAAAGTTCACGGGTATCAACGTCATGGTCACACAGTCACAAATCAGCCTGTGACAGGTTCTGAGTTCTGTTTGTTCCACCTTGAAACAAGGTCAGAGGTCAACAACTCCATCTTCCCCTGGTCCCTGAACACAGCACGCCACAGCTGCGGCGAGGACAGTCCCTGAGACAGAGATTATTCTGTGGCCTCGTGATCGGACGCATCACACAAAAAAGGTACTTTTATTTATTTAGTTTTATTTCTCTCATTTTTGGACTTCTTCTTTGGGACCCCCTTTAGGGGGTCACCACAGCAGATGATCCGTTTCCATCCTGCCTTTTACGATGCAACTTCCTCTTTCACGTTAATCAACTGCGTATCTTCTCCCCCCAAAGCCAGAGACCTCCATTTGTGTCTTTGTCCCCTTTTCTCCTCCTGGCAGCTCCATCTCCAGCATCCTTACCTACCTACCAGCAGATCCACTACCCCTCCTCTTCACGGGTCCAAACCATCATGGAAACCTTTCCCTTCACTCCTGCTGCTACTTTTCAGGCACAGTTAACTCCTGACACTCTTCTCCAACCACTCCATCCTTCCTGCTCTCGCCTCTTCACCTCTTTTCCAAACCTTTGCCGTTACATGCAGTAGATATTCGGGATTACTAGCGGGATTACAATTTCAAAATAGAGAAAGATATACTGCGATACATCGTAGACACAAGTTGGGCGCACTCATGCTAGCTAAAGCTTTAACAAATAGTCGCCGGTTCATTCGTTGTCACCTTGGCCTTGACTTGGTAAACATTTTGTTTTTAAGTCATGTGAAGTGATGTCAAGTACCTTTGATGTCCTTTCGGCAGAAATCTGTGACATAAACGCAGAGTACAAATTACACCACCGTTACAGACGACGGGAGTAGCTTTGTTCAGCTACTTGAATCTGAGGAGGCAGCAACGGACGAGTTGGACGATGGAATAAGGTTCTTGGATACGGACGCAGTTCTGGAGATGGAGGGACATGAGGAGCGTCATCTTTTCCTTCCCCTTCATCAAAGATTTGCAGCACACACACCCAACCTCATTGCCAACAATGAGGTGGTCAAAGCAGCGTCATCCCGAAAAGTGTACCGAAGCGCAATGGGAAAGTGGGCCTCGATTTGGACCAAGGCAAATGGGTCGGCAGCAGCTGCAGAAGAGGTGCAAGATACTGCCAAGACGAGGGTTTGTGTTCCGTGTGTCACGAGATGGAGCTCTGACTCTAAGGCTATTGCCAGACTGATTGGACGTACAGAAGATCAGCTGGTTGACATCTGCGGATGACTCGGAGGGACCAGGCTCCGCCCTTACTTGATGACTTCACTCAGGGAATATGTTCCTTTGTTACAGACGCTTGATCCGTCCATTCATCTTCTACAGGCGACGGGCTATTTCTGCATCTTCATGCCAACGATCTTCAGCCTCCGGTCTGAGCTGCCGGAACGATCGCCACACATGAGCGACACGACACACATCCTTTCTGCTGTCATGGAGACACTCGCCGAGCGGACATGACGCAACGACCAGCACACCAAAGTTTTGCTTGTGTTGGCTCCCACCAGAGCAGAAAGAGGTTCTTGAGGCAACGTCCTTGGAATCCACAGCGCCCCCTGCCGCTCACACCAACATCAGCTCTCAGACCGATGGATCAGAAGAGGAGGTTTTTTTTGTGTTTGGTTTCCTGGTGCTGTGAAGTTCGGTGATTCCCGACATGCGTTTCCCCCGGTCAAGCAGCTACCCCTGAAGTACGATACTACTCTGCCCTGTAGAAGGACTTATTCCGTTATGGCGTAAATGGAGATCGAGCCAAAGTTCAGTCAGGAAGACGTTAGAACTCCCCCCAGCTCACCTCTCCCCTCTCTCCTCGCTATCATTCAGCCGATTGCTCCGATTCTTTCCCAGCCGTTATCAATCGGGTCGGTTTATCACGGTGGCCGTAGTAACTTTTGACTAACCGTTGATTCTCTCGTCTTTGCTGTTTGAAATGTACGAACCTCATCTCGTAGCAGGATGTCTGATGACCACACGGAGAAAATCCTCCTCCTTCATTCAAACCCAAGGCTAGGCTTTGACTGAATGTTGGTTTAGAGTTGGGGTACCCTCGTATCCAGAAGAGTCTCAGGGTTCTCCATACGCTTCCTAGCCTCCACACAAATATGTAATTATGAAAGCATCGGAGGTTCTTTTTGCCGTCTAAGCGATGTTCCGCGACCTTAAATGGTAGGTCTGTACTTTGTAACAATACTCTTCTGTAAGCGTCACTTTTGTTTGGGATTGTCAGGTGAACCGCCTGAACTTTCGTTTTCTCCCATTCTTCTTTATGTTAATTCAGTAAATGGTCGTGACAGCTGGAAGACAAAGAATCTATCTTTGCTTTGTAAACCACTCTTGCTGTCATGGTTTTATTTACATATTAGTAATCCACTACTTTCATTTTAAGGATACTTGTCTTATGTTACTAATTACAGGTTTTAACAAGTTACCTGTAACTGTTATGAATTACGTTTTAAAAGTAACACTCCCCCCAAAACTGTCTGTACCACTAACACATCTCTGCCACTCCAGACGTCCTCCTGCTATCCCACAATTCCTCCATCGGTTCTCCGTCGTTTTCTTTCTCTAATTCCACGGACACAAAGAAGCGCCTCCTGACCTTCTCTGTACCTCTCCATCAGAACCCTCAGAGCAAACACCGCGTCTGTAGTGATCGTTCTTGGCATGAAACCATGCTGCTGCTCACCTCTTCTCTTAACCTGGCTTCCATCCTTTCAAAGATCTTCATCGTGTGGTCTTCATCAGCTTTATATACCTTTAACTTTGTAGCTGCTGTAGCTACAAAGCAAATTGGCACCAGTACACTTTTCCTCCATTCCTCAAGCATCCTCCTACTCTCCAAGATAATAACCCACTGTCATCTCTCCTGGACACCTTCATACCTCCACCAGTATGTCATCAGGACCAACCTCCCTTCCACTCTTCATTCTCTTCAAATCTGATCTCACTTTATCTTTACTGATCCTTTGAGTTTCCTGATTTACATTCTCAACCCATCTCTCTCTCTCTCTCTCTCTCTCTCTCTCTCTCTCTCTCTCTCTCTCTCTCTCTCTCTCTCATATTTCCCTCCAATAAGGCACTTATTTTGACCTTTCCATCTCTATCCTGGGTGGTGGTGGTGACAGCTCTTCACCACCACCCAGAGCCCGTTTGAACTCCTCCCTGAAGTTCCTTCTTCGGCTTCGAACATTTGAGCTTCTGCTCGGCCTTTGCTCTGATCTTCCTTTGAATCACCAGAGTCATCCTACATTCTAACGTTCTCCCCCGTCACCACCTCGCAGTCTCTAATCTCTTTTAGATGACCTCACCTGTACAGTATAAGATGTAGTCCACCTGTGGGCTCCTCCCTCTCCTTAAGACGTGTTTTCACCACAGCTTTGTCCATCCTTTTCCCAAGATCTACCACCATCTGTCCCTCCATCTTCCCTCCATGATGGTTGTTATATCTTTTTAAACAAATCCTCCTCAAACACATTTATTTGTGCTTCTGTTTCTTTATCTAATTCTTTGTTTGATTATGTATTTATTCCTCATAAAATGTTGAATCCAAAAGCTCGGCTTCCCTTAAAACTGTAAACAGAAGATACCAGCTAGTAAAGCTAACTATCATTCTGGAATTAAAGCGAACCAGCTAGCAGAGCTTGGCACGTTTTGGAAATATTAGCCTCTCTTTCAATAGAGAGGACATGGGGTACAGCTAGCATAGCATATCGTAGCACTAGAAATTGGCCAAGCAGCAAACTTGTCTTACCACACAACCAGAAGCAAGGATAAACCACTAGCTTAAGGTATCATAAAGTTGAAACAGCTAACTCAGCTTACTTAAGCGTGGAACCTGTTAGCCTAGCTTTGGGCTATTACCAGTTGCTTTCTGCCGTCATAAGAAGGAGTTTGATTTTCTACCTGATTCACTGGAGAGAAAGAAACGATCCCAAACACTTTACCGAAGGAAAGGTTTGGGACGTCGCCATCATTGTCGTGATCACGTGACCTTTGTGTTCTACAGAGGTCATCTGACTCAACCCATGAGCTGCACCACACCAGGTGGCCTGCAGTCTTGTGTGTGCTATCCTTTGGTCCGGTTCTGGCGGTGTGTCTCTTAATCTGAAAGGTCAAAGGTCACCAATGATCAGACTGATCTGGGACACGTGATTAGCGTGTGTTCTGGACGGGATGTGTGTCAAACTCTGTCCGATTAGGGGAAAGGGGTTAGAGCGGCTCAGCAGGTGTTCACAGCAGCCGGTAATCGCGTCAGACAGGAGAGAACGCTCGCCGTGTGCCGGTGACCTCTTCCTGATGACATCACGCCGTCAAAGTCACAGCGAGTCAGAGGGGCTCTCTGACTCGCTAACAGGAAGACCAGGAAAAAAGATGTGCCTGAGGGAGAGGGGGTCTCTAAACACACCAAGATATCAGAAGTACTTATAAATACATCCAGCGTTTCATCAATTCATATATCAATACATGAATTGATTTATCTGCAATTACCTCCATCAATAAATCTATAAAAATGTCTGTGGCTGTGTCAATAAATACAAACTAGGAAACACGGCGAGCCTGAGGGAGGGGGGGGGGGTCGAGAAACTCACACACAAGATATCCATAAACGTATTTTTAAATAGATCCAGAAATACATCTATCAAAACATATGTAAATAAATATATGAATATATCAACGCATCCCTCACGATTTATAAATATAAATCAATATATTTATCACTAAATACATCAATCAATACATCTATACATACATTTATTAATATATCTTACTTTATCTATTTGTCAATCAATGTAGTTATTGATAGTTACTAATACATAAATAAATACTTTCACATTCCTGAAATCTGGATTTTTTTTTGGGATTATATTTTACAGATTTCCAGTTGACATGTTATCATTTTGTCCACATATGACATAGTTTTATTCAGATGATGTCACCTTTGTTCTAAGGTGAAAATTTAGTCTAACATTTTATTCCTTTGTTCACATGTTTTATTATTTTATTCTAACAGTTTAATCCTTCAATTCACATGTGATATTATTTTATTCTAACATGTAAATCCTCCATTTTGGTATCTTTCATACTTTCAATTAGCCTACATTACTATTAGAAGTGGTTTAGCAAAGTGGCTCTACGGCGCCCCCTACAATATTTTCAAGCAGCAGCCCCTTGCGCCGTTCTGCACGACGTTCGATCTGGGCCATCTCCACGCGTTAAGCATGAAAAGTTGTTCTCTTTCAGGGTTGTTTCCTCGGTGACTCTTCCAGTTTGATTATTTGCGGTGAAACAGGAAGTTGTTATAAACCTGCTTTCATAATCCAATCTTCGCCAAATGTCGCATTCTGGATAGCTTCTTCTGTTAACTGCAAAATTACTAGATTCTTTTTTTTATTTTTATTTATTTGGTATCTTTTATTATGACTTTTTGTGACTTAAAACCTTTTGGCCAAGCCTTCTTTGACTTCTGGACGTGTTTCACGTCATGTTTCTCAAAGATAAACTCAGAACCCAGAGTTTTACTCCTGGAGCCTCTGGAGATCCAATGTTAGGTAATCAATACATGATCAGTGTGTGTGTGTGTGTGTGTGTGTGTGTGTGTGTGTGTGTGTGTTGAGATTAGATGCAGGGCTGCTGCAGCCTCTGGTCCCTCCTCCTCCTGCTGCTCCTCTATATATACACAGAGAGCAGCGGAGGGAGAGAGAGAGGGACGAGCTGTGAGGCAGAGTGTGTCCAGCAGAGAGGGAGAGTGGCCAAGAGACGTTATCACTGACTGAGAGAGAGAGAGAGAGAGAGAGAGAGAGAGAGAGAGAGAGAGGACAGACCCGCCGCAGCACACACTTCTCGTGGCTGTTATAGTCTTAGGACTGACAGGTAGGTTAAACAAGACCAAAGAGACAGGTAGACCAAAGCAACAGGTAGACCAGACCACATCAGAGACATAGCTACACCACAAGGACTGGAAGACAGGACTTAAAGGGAAAGAAGACCCAGACCAGCAACAGAAAGACAGGTAGACAGTTCTAAAGGTGGACCAGACCTACAAGTAGACCACACCACCAGGTGGACAAGAACTACAGGTGGACCAGAACTTCAGGTGGACCAGGTCTAGCTGCTCCAATGATGGATGATTATACTCTTCCCTTCTGGATTTACCTGGCTGTTTTGACCGTGTTTCTGTGCGGAGCCTTAAAGAAGGTCTTGGAATCCCACCTGAGCGCCGCCGGCCCTCTGATGGCGTGGCTGGGGGCCACCGTGTTGGCCGAGCGGCTGTGGGCGCTCTGCCTGCCGGCTGTGCTGCTGTTTCTGGTGCTGATCTGCGTCGCCTGCTGCCTCTACTCTATCACCAGGACCACCACGCCGCCCGCTCTCCTGCCCGCACAGGGGAAAGCTGTCTTCATCACAGGTAAGAAGAGGCTCCGCCCACTCGATCAGGTGTTTGTGTGTGTGTGTGTGTGTGTGTGTGTGTGTGTGTGTACATGTGTGGCTGAGAGATACAAAAATCAGCTTTCTGGAGACCAGCGGTGTGTGACGGTGTCAGATGTCAGCTGGATGTCGTACAAATAAATTCATACCCTTGAGTCCTACGAGACTCGTGGCGCTCTGCTGGACGCCATGAAGATGGCGTTCATGCTTCTACTCATAGATCCCTGTCTGAAAAATGTCAATTTTATGTATTGATTCTACGTTTGTCTGCATGGAGGTGATCCCCAGAGGTTTAGGCTGGAAGAAGGTTTAAGAAGATGGGGAGGAGAGGTGGGGGGGGGGGGGGCTTTGATCCAGACATGAAGAGGTTAAATCATTTTGTTGAAAAGGTCACGCTGCCCTTTTTAAAACTACCGTAGGACCAGGAGGTGATGAGGTCTAGCAGAGAGGCCGCCTGAGGAAAAGAGTGTGTGAATAAACTTTGGGAACAATGGCCTGCAGCACGGGGAGGCAGCCGGGGTAAATGGGCGGGGCTTCTACTCCGAAAACACAACGGAGAGACGGCGGTGGCTTGGAGTGATAGCGTTGTGAGCGAGACAACCATCCGTGTGTTCTGAGACTCCAATTATCACATTTGTCTTTTCTGTGGCCGGTGGGCTCCGAGCGATGTGTGTTAGGGTTAACAAGATAATCAGATCTGTAGATTCATTTAGCTTGATAATATTTCACTCAGCACACTCGCGTGTAATCTGTGCACACGCACACTTACGCAGGGGACACAGCCGTCACCATGGAGATGTGGTGTCCGATTACAAGAGGGTTGTAATCTAAACTCCTGGACATGATGGCCGACAATGAGGTTTAATTCTAATTTAAGTTTATGATAGCTGTCAGCATCTTTAAAACATCTTAGCGCCAACGCAAGATAACGTCCGATGTGATCAAGTTTATAAGCTAAGAGCTAATTATAGCACCCAGCATCTTTATCTATGCACTAACGTTTGCTAATGTCCGCTATCACTAAGTTCATATGCTATGAGCGGTAGTTAGCTAAATCTTTATAAGTTCTCTGAGTCAATGTTGTTGTTAGCTTGTTGTTGTTAGCTGTCAACTTTTTCAAACTCCCTGAACTAAAGTTAGCTAGAGTCAGCTATCACTGTGTTTTAAAACTATGAGGAAACTTGCTAACTTGAGCTAATGTTAACAATCATCATCATTATATACTATGAACTAATGTGAACATTAATAACCTCCATCTTTAAACTCTCTGAGCTAATGTCGGCTAATGTCAGCTATCACTGTGTTTTAAAACTATGAGGAAACTTGCTAACTTGAGCTAATGTTAACAATCATCATTAATATATAGTATGAACTAATGTGAACATTAATAATCTCCATCTTTAAACTCTCCCAGCTAATGTCAGCTAATGTCAGCTATCACTTTGTTTTAAAACTATGAGGAAACTTGCTAACTTGAGCTAATGTTAACAATCATCATCATTATATACTATGAACTAATGTGAACATTAATAACCTCCATCTTTAAACTCTCTGAGCTAATGTCGGCTAATGTCAGCTATCACTTTGTTTTGAAGCTATGAGTTAACATCAGCTAAGTTAAGCTATCATCACGTTAATTCAATATGAGGTGGAGTTAGCTGCGTTGTCCTCTCCTGCCTTGTGTCCTCATGTGACCTCGAAAGGAAAATCAGAGCCGATCCGTCACAATGTTTACCAGAATCAGTACCACATTAACGCCGTGATTACATGAAGTTACCATTTCTGGTTAACGTTCAACACACGCTAAGGCTCAGCCTCCTGCAGCATTAATGCCCCGACACTCTCAGACTTTGAACAAAGGTGTGTTCTGTGGCGCTCTACTCCCACGTAGGAAACAGCAGCGCTCCGACCACCATGAAAGAAATGTAGGTCACACAAACATCAGCCGGGTGTCACTGAATAGCTACCTTCACACAATAAGGTAGACAAACATGTTTGGGCAGGGCGCTCCAAATTCCTCCCTCGTAAATTCACTTCCCACCCCCGCGACTTGAAGTCAGGCTTCCATGAGGTCCTCGGGAGCTCAGGCTCACCGAGGACAGAAGCTAATCACCGACAGGCAATGGAGTGAAAGTGAAGCGCTCCAATAAAGATGGGGAACTGCGAGTGCAGAGGGATAAATGATAATAAACCTCAACTTTAGTTTTAGCCAGTATTCACGGTTCACAACCAACAGACTTCACAGCTTAGATAGCCGGGCTGCTAACTATTCTTATGCTAATGTTGCTACAATTAATCACTCTGCTTTGAATTCAACCCACATGGATACCAATTAATCGTGAGGTAGCTCAATGACAAGCGAACGAGCTGTTAGCTACCAATAGGCTAATTTTACTGCCGTTAATAACAGTATCTGTTTGGTGGTAACTTAACGGCTGAATAATTCGCTGCCAGCTATTGTCAGGCTAATAGAACGACTATCAATAAGAGGGGCAGTTTAGATGTTAAGCAGCTAATTAACAATTTAACTAGCTACTTATATTCATTTTGTGGTGATGAAGTATCAGACTTACGAGATATCTGCAAACTATTAGTCGGCTAGTGCTACTTAAATCATGATTCATCGTAGCTTGGTGTTGAAGTGGCTAAATTAGAAAAAAAGCTAGCCGTTAGCTACTGCAAGGCTAATATCACTACTATTAATAACAGCTGTAACTTGAGTTGTAGTTGAAGTAGCTAAATGCTAATGAAGTAGCCTCCATCTAATGCTAAGCACAGAGTGCGGCTATTGATAACAGCTGTAGATATTGGTGAGGAAGCTAACTCACATTTGAATTAGCTGTTAACTAACTATTAACTATAAACTTAAATTCTTTTCATCATTTATTTCATAATAAAATGAAAGTTAATCCAGGTTGTTCAGGAAATATTAATAATTTGAATCGTCAGCAGCTGAAAAATTATCGGCTATAGCTAAGATGATATTTTGATTATGTTTCAAATCTGAGACGAGTTCTAAACATCCAGATGAAGCCGTCTACTGAGTTTCAGGTGGTTTCCATGGAAACACCTTTATAAATTCCTTAGAGTCGTACATGACCATGTCTCAGTGTCACCTTTACCATCTGCGGCCGACACCAGATACTGTCCTGACCTGAGGGTCCCCGGTCCCCCGGTGGCCCTGTCCGTGAAATCCGGTCCGATTACTGAAAGGCTTGTTGACCCAACTTTATGCTTCAAAAGAGAAGAAGTCTGTGAGGAGATTTAAACCTGGTCCAGAGCCCAGATCTCCATCAACGGCTCGGTCTTAATTAGCTCTGCTGAAAGCTACCAAAGTCACCGAGGGGTCAGTCTGAGAATAAGAGCGGCGCTGAAAAATGGAGCCGAGGGAACTTCTTGGAGAGCTGAAGAACAGCTGAAGACACGTTCCTCTGAGGACGTGGACCAATTGACAGAAGCTTCATTCTTCAGGGAATGTTCCTTCATCTTTTTTAAGGTCTCAGTCTTCATGTGGTTAAAAGAGGAACCATTCATCCGGACCAAAATGGTCCCCCCGAAACATCAAAGCTACTTCTCATATGCGACTTGGCCACTGTTTTCCAACTCAACCAAGAACCTCCTGAAGGACCCTTCAACAACAGCAACCTCATGAATTCATAAGGAGAACATGTAATATTTTCAGGAGCTCCTAGAACAGCCTAGATTCTACATCATTAGATACCCGTTTAACCTCTTGAAGAACCGCAGTGCATGTCCATCTATCTGAAGAACCTCATGAAGACTTTTAACCTCGTTAACTAAACCTCGTTAAGTCATGAAGAATACCAATGATCCTTTCAGGTCCTCCTTAGAGCTCCTTAGAGAACCCCAAACCTCTTGGGGAACCACAGAACATTATCTTTTATCTGTAGAACTTCAGTAAATTATGAGCATGAAGTCATGGGGAAACTTTGAAACATCTTGTAGGACACCCACGGTATCAATAGTGTCTAGAACATCTAAGATGGACCCATGGAACCCATCATTAAACCATTTGTACTATCAAACACCAGTTGGGACATCTTCAGAGACACCAACTCATCAAGATCATCTATAATATCTTCAAAGAGCCTGGCCTCTATGAATACATGAAGAACCATAATAGACGCCATTCATCTGTAGAACCTCCTGAGTGATCCATAGACGCAACACAGGAACCTCTGAGGAACCTTTGTAAGCACCTCTCAGCCCATTAGGTGGCTTTCCAACATTTATATTGATCTATTGGACCTCTTCAGTATTAACATAACAAATTAAGAAACCTCTAACATTGCCAGGGACCACTCTGGGATCTTCAGAGACCACTAGAACTTACTCAAGAAGCATTGACCTTATTAGGATCACACATAATCATGAGAGCATCATCAGGAACCTGTTGAGAAACACCGCTAATCTAAAGAATTTAGTCAGTGACACCCAACAACCTTCTGAAGGATTGCTAGGACCTTAAGAATGAAACAGTAGAACCTCTTCAAGGAAGGACTGGACTCTTACAGAGATTCTTGTAACATCATTTGTTACTTCGAGAACCTCCACAACAACATGTGGACCCTCTCCGATGATCACTAGAACAGTTGTAAACACCTCACAACGTTCTTAGGTATTGTAAGAACCTTAGCGATGACACATTGAATGTCCTCTAGAAGGGAAGGAAGTTTTCTGAAGATCGTTGGAGCTTTATGAAGGATCCAGGGAAAGAAAACTCTGAGGACCTTCATCTCAAAGATTCCTGCTCCTTAACCTAAATCCCTTCAGGGAAAAGTTGATCTCCTGGAGGTCCTTAGTAGATGGAAGGAACCAGGTTAAGGTTTCCTTCAAGGAAGACCAAGACTCTGAGATTCTATGCAAACTCCATCTGACCCCCCTTCAGTCCCTCTAATGGTTACATTCCAGTCCTGGTTCCTGTGTGAAGGATGGTGTTGTGGTCTAGAGCTGTGATTAAGATTAAACATGGAGCAGTGATGACTACCAGCTGCTTCACCCTGAACACACGTATCTACAGAAATATAGAAATGGTGTCTCCTCCCCCCAACCCCACCTCTCTGAAAGTCCTTAATTAAACGTGGACGTCTCATGGGACAAACCGCAGCAAACCAAACAGTATGAAGCTTGAAAGGTTCTCCTGTTGAAGGATGGAGTGCTGCAGAACATCCGCTGATTGATTCCCACATGTGTTTCAACTTTAATGGCTTCCTTTATTATCTTTGGACAGCTTTTCTACCTCGTCCCCCCCCCCACAAGGTTTGCAGGAACTTTGTCCAGTCGTTTTGGAATAATCGTGCAGGAAAACCAAAACATAACCTCCACGGTGAACTCTGCGTTATAAACATCATGACTTATTCATAGAAGTACTACAAAAACCTCTGGAGGACCTTCCAACGAACCTCTTCAAGCACGTACAGAACAGTATTATTGGTGTCTAGATTGACCTAGAGGACCCCTGGAACCAGAACCTGGAAACCCTTATATCGTCAAACTACAGTGGAACATCTTCAGAGGACAGTTTACCAGAATCACTTCATGAGGGTCTCCTAAAATCTGTGATCTCTATGAAACCTCTCACCTTATTAAGGAGGTATTCAACATCTTCAAGGAATCCCGAGGACCTTCTCAGTGGTGTCTGGACTGATGGAACCCATCATGGAAACCCTTAGATCCTAAAACGCCACTGAAACATTTTCAAAGGCCGCTAGAACAATCATAACAAGAGCGAGATCATGAAGGTCACCTAAATCCCTTCCAGGAGTCCAGGATTGCGATGAAAGATCTAAAGGAATCCTTGAAGAACCCCTAGCAGATTTCCATCTATCTGTTGAACCTCATGAATGACCCAAAAAGAAGGAATACAGGAACCTCCAGTTACCCTTCGTAAGAACCTCTCGTCCCATAATGCACCTGAAACTTCTTCATTCATCTTCTGCTTGATGTCACCAAGGACCTGGTTCAGTTCAGAACCATATGTTCTACGGTGTCTGGTTTACATACTTCACAGTTGAAAGTAATTCTTCTTGACATCATTTCCATGTGAAGTTCTGGTCAACCTTTACTCTGGAGACCCAGCATCATCGCGAGCATCAACATGGAGGAAGGTCTTGTTTTTCTTGGCAGAGTTGGAGTTTAGATCTTCTCACAGGCAGCTGGGTTCAGGTACAGGTCTCGTCAAACCAGCCAGATGAAGGTCTGAAGGTTTCTGTCTGAATGAGGGTAAATCAAAGATAAGGACATCGCCGGAAGTGCTTCATCAAAATCCTCCAAGACCACGATAGCCCAGAACCACTCCAGGAACCCATTGGGCCTCTCAGATAATCCAGAACCATATCAGGCTAAGTCCTCATTATGGTTCCCCCTGGTTCTCTTCTCTGAGCCTGTGGAGGTCGTATGGGATCTCTGGGAAGTCTTGAAGGACCTGTAGAACATTTTACAGCGGGCTGCTCAGAACATCAGTGGTATCAAAGCTACAGAAGTCTCTGCTGTCTCTAGAACCTCGACAATGATCCAAAGAAGGTCTGCAAGAACAAGACCTTAGAACCATTCCCAAAGATCCATAGCACCTTCTCAATGGCCTCTAGTTGTTTTTATTGTTATCTACTGAGTTCTTCGGTAGGGAGGGGTGCTGCTGAGCTCTGAGAGCCCTCTCCTGTCTGTGGACCAACAGGATCCTGGATCATCTTCTTGTCCACAGGGCTTTGGTCTGTGGTTCACTCTGGTTCATCAGGGCGGGGCTTCTGTGTACAGATGTTGAGACCTCCGCCATGAGACGGATGTTTGTTTTGACCTTGTACGTTTGTCTCTGCACAGATCTACGTTTGTTTCTTCATGTGAGGGGCCAGTCGGAGCCCTGGGCCCGGTTACGTAACGCCGCTCCGCCTCAGAGACCGCTCCGTCTCCTGCAGCGATAACAGCACCACATGATCAGCTCCATGATGGCTCTTGACTCTTAAACGGTCTGTTTACTCTGGAGATGTTCCTGAGAAAGCTTGTCATTCAGAGAGAACCCCCCTGGCTGTCCTCACGGGGGCTCGGAAGACGTGTGGAACTCATGGTGGCGGGGCAGAAGGACGGACTCAGTCTCTATCATTGTCTCTGAAACTTGAGTCCACGTTTCCCTTTGGCCTCCGAGCAAACATGGAGGCCTGCTGAGAGGGTTCAGAGGGAAGAATGTAGGACAGTGTGTGGTTTGTGGCCATCATGTGATATACAGCATGCTGCAAACAACAGGACCCAGTGATCCGGGTGTTTCCTGACCCGCGATAGACCCAGACCTGAACCAGACGGTCTCAGGAACCTGAGACGGTGGAGAGCCGATGTCTAACCAGCCAGATGTGTCTCACATGGAGCAGCAATGATCAAACTTGAGGGACAGGGATATGAGAGGGTGGACCCTCTGCCTGATGCATCACCAGATGCAGGATCAGAGAGTGAAACAGTCCAGGTTCATACAGTGAAACAGTCCAGGTTCATACAGTGAAACAGTCCGGGTTCATACAGTGAAACAGTCCAGGTTCATACAGTGAAACAGTCCAGGTTCATACAGTTAAATGGTGTCAAATCTGATTGACTTATTTCTACAAACAGACTGAAACCTGAACTTTCAGACATTGTCTGTCTTCACCTGTCATCCTGTTTTCATCTATCAGTCCTCAGGACCGGTTCTGAGCGTCGGCAGCGGCTCAGTTTAGGTGTGTGTGTGGTTGTGACTTAACGAGCAGAGCGGTGCCAGCCTTCGCTCTAGTTCTCTTCTCCGGGACGTGTTTCTGGAAACCCTCCAAGAACACTGAGTGAAACACGGCAACGGCCCCCGCTGCACGGAGGAGCAAACGGAACAGCCAGTCCTGATCAGGTGGTAGGTATAAGGATTTCTGGGAAAGCGAGAGAGCCTCTGGGAATGTGACTCCACATCCTTCTGGGAAACACATGGGGACGGGTCCGTGGTCCCTGCAGAACTGCGGGCTTTTGTTGTGGTTTCATGCATTTAACTGCAGGGTAAACACGGCCGCTGTGGAACAGAACACAGACCTGAACCTGTTCTGAAGCTTTTACAGACCTGATCCTGCACACACAGGCCCTTTTGAAACATTGGAAATTGAATCGGATCTCAGAGTACAGAATTTACCAGGTCTAGGCCCAACACTTTCCCGGTCCTCCTGGAGCATCCCGAGGCGTTCATAGTCCACTTGACGATGTAAATCCTCCAGCAAGGTCTTGGTCTACCGCAGAGTTGGAACCACACGGAAGACCTCAACCCGCTCTTTTTGACACACAGGAGCAATGATCCATCTCCAAACCGTTTTTACCTGCAGCCGGATTATCCGTCACATCTGGCTCCGCCCACTCCTGCAGATAAAAGTCAATCCGCGCGATCTGGGCTTCACACTTAGTATCCATACTGATCCTTCGCCGCCTGCCATCAAGCCTTCATCTCAAAGCTCCTCCATGCCTTCTGATACATCACGAGTTTTACTGCGTCGTAAAGTTTTACTGTGTCGTAAAATCAGACAGCAATAGGCTCATGTTATGCCCTTAAGTCGTTTCGTAGCCATCACAGACTTTGACGGGCCGTAAAACCATCTCATCAGTCAGACGCTCAGGTCCAGTCCTGCAAACGCGGAGGAGGACTATCAGCTCATTAGAATGTCTGGGAGCTGTAGGGTTGGAGGAGGGGCTTTGTGGTGCGTCTGCTGAGTCATTTGTCAAATGTGATGATGTTCTGATCCAGATGCACAGACAAACTAGAGCAGTGCCAGCCGGTCTTGTTCTGCTCCACGTTCTGGTACCATGTATACACATCTGATCCCATTTATTTTGTCCTGAACAAACATCTGCTGATTTTAGAGGAGGGGCATGGTGATGGGTGAGTCTGAGTATACAGAACACAGACTCATCTGGCTACACCAGAGGTTTTCTCGGTGGGAGACAGGCAGCTGTGGGAGCTCTGAGCGGTTCCAGTGGAAGAAGGAGAGAAAAATAACAAGATCCCACTAAGACAGCGCAAACCTCAGCTAAAACGGCTCCCTGTTATGTCATGTGACCTAAAAGCAACCGTACATGATAGTGGGACCCTCAACATGTGACTCCTGACCCTCAACATGTGACTCCTGACACTCATCAAGTGACTCTTGACCCTCATCACGTGACTCTTGACCCTCATCACGTGACTCTTGACCGTTATCATGTGACTTGTGACCCTTATCCTGTGCATTTGACCCCTATCATGTGACTCTCGACCCTCATCACGTGACTCTCGACCCTCATCACGTGACTTCTGATCTTTATCATGTGTAATCGTTTGGATGATGTTTGAATAACATGAACATGGTTCTGTTCTTTGGTTGGACCCTGGAGGAGAATTAGAGCCTCCAGAGGTCAACCCTCACAGTCTGACCGGTCAGGATCAGGCGTGGACAGACGTTTACGATATCTCGCGATCATTTATTATTATTATTATTATTATTATTTACATCTTCCCGTGGCTCTTCGCAGGTTGTGACTCCGGTTTCGGGAATGCAACAGCGAAGCATCTGGACGCTATGGGCTTTCAGGTGTTCGCCACAGTTCTGGACCTGTCGGGAGATGGAGCCAGAGAACTGCAAAGGATCTGCTCCTCACGCCTTACGCTCATCCAGGCAGACATCACTCATCCACAGCAGGTCCAACAGGCGCTGCTGGACACCCAGGCTAAACTGGGCCTGCAAGGTAAACCCATATTCTGATGTTAAATAACCGATCCATGGACCGGTTTCTTGTCCTTGGGTCCACATTGAACCTTTTTGTTGGTAGAAAAACTACCAGACAAGTGGGTTTGACTTCGTACAACAAGAAAACAACCAGACCCTCAAGGGGTCTGGTAACTGATTCGTTATTGAACCGTGTTGGTGGCTAAATATTCAGAGGCCACAGAAAAAACTCCAAACTATCTGAGTCTGAATGTACCAATCCGAGCCGAGCAGCGATCCGATTGGACGTTTAATCAGCCACTGCTAGGCATCGTGACATTAGGATGCCTGCTAATGTCACAAAGGCTATTATGTACCACCAAAGCCAGGATGTTGTTAGCATGTTGTGCTAATGTCAGGACGGTGAAGGATTTTGTGCGTCATTTACGGACAGTGCTAGGATGCCGTGCTAATGTCACGCTGCTTAAACATGTTGTGCTAATGCGAGGACAGTGCTAGGACTTTGTGCTACCGTCAGGACAGTGCTAGCATGTCCTATTAATATCCAGCCTGCGCTAGCATATTATGTTAATGTCACTACAGTGCTATCATATTGTGGAAATACCAAAAGAGATCTAGTATGTCATGCTAATATCACGATGGAGTTAGAAAGCTGCGCTAATGTCAGAATGGAGCTTGCATGTTGGGTCAATGTCATAATTTTGCTAGCTTATCATGCAAATTTTACTACAGTTTATAAGCAGCTGATGCCAGTATTACAATATTGTACTAGCATGTTGTGTCAATATCAGAACGGAGCTTACATATCATGTCAATGTCACTGCAGTGCTAGCATGTCCTGCTAACATCAGGATGTTGGCTGCATGTTGCAATAATGCATGTTGCTGCTAATTTCAGGACAATACAAGCACCTCAGGCTAATGTCAGGACAGTGTTAGCATTTCATGCTAATTTCAGAATGGTGCTAGTAGGTCGTGTTAATATCAGGCTGGACTTAAAATATCCTCACGACTCGCGGTTGGACTTCCTGTCCTTCCTGCTGCAGTTTTGCTGGAACCAGCTTTCATGTAGTAAAAGGAGTTGATGCTGTCAAACTAAGTCGGTCACATGACCAACTGTCAACCAGCCTTGTTTCAGGCTGCCTCTCCTGCAGAAATGTTCTGATCCCAGCTCTTCACTGCCTAACCACAGGCAGTACCTGGACGGGTTGTTCAGGTGTTTGTTTGCCAGCCTGGATGTTCTTTCCCTGATTTATCTTTCATCAGAAGAGTTCAGGCCCAAACAAAGCTCCGCCCGTGCCTCGTAAAACAAAGCGTGGGATTCTTGGTCGGCTGCTGCAGATAAGGGCGAGCGAGGCTTGTTTACACTTGCACAACCGCAGAGAGGGAGAGAGGTTGACCTCATGTTGCACTGTGCTGGCAGTGTGCGGTGATTAGTCTTATATAAACACTCAGGGGAATCCAGGACACCGCAGATAAATGTTTAGTTGGACTTGTAGTTCTGCCGTAACCAGAATCATTAACATTTGTGATCTACATTCTAGGCTAAGTAAGTGCTGACAAACGTGGCAAAGACACAAGTGTCAGTTACCGGAGAAAGTAGGCCAACTAGAACGAGACTCAGCGGAACGTACTCCTCCACCAAGGCCAAACAATCTTCCAAGTCCTCCTCCTCCATCCACCAGAGTTGGATCTCCACCAAGAACATCAACTCATTCAACTGGACTTGTTTCAAAAACTGCACCGGGCTCAAAACCATAATCCCAGCTGCCGCTCACCTCTTTTTCCGAGACTTAAGATTTAGTCTCCGTCCGGTGTCCCATGACTTCATCGGTTTTTATCATTTTTAGTCGCATGATTCTGTTTCTGCAGGTTCTGGTCAAAGATAAATGTAAAAGAGTCCAGAAAAAAAAAAGTACATTTGGTCAAATTAATTATCATGTAAAATAGTGAACGTGATTTAAAATTGTGAATCATCCGTTTAATTGAGTATTTTCCGAATAACAGTAATTATGGCGTCAGTGTGACACCTGTCTGCAGCGAAGACGGCGGAGAGACTGAGGAGGTGACGATGTGACAGATCGTGTTCCATTGGATTTTGATCGTGTTCCATTTCTGTCAGATGGATTTAGTTAGAAAGGGAGGTAGTTATCATTCAAAGGTGAAGCCTTTATTGTTTTCAACGTCTATCTGCGGTGCCTAGTCAGCAATTTGGGGTTCTGGGTCTTGCTCGAGCCCCAAAACTGTGGGTCATCTGAGTGGGAGACGACACAGGAAACATCATGGATCTGATCTCTAGACTAAACTTGATGTCACTGTGTTGTCACCATGATGCGTCCATGTTGTCACCATGATGCGTCCATGTTGTCACCATGATGTGTCCATGTTGTCACCATGATGTGTCCATTTTTTGTCACCATGATGTGTGCATGTTGTGACCATGATGTGTCCAAGTTTTCACCATGATGTGTGCATGTTGTCACCATGATGAGTCCATGTTGTCAACATGATGTGTGCATGTTGTCACCATGATGTGTGCATGTTGTCACCATGTGTGCATGTTGTCAACATGATGTGTGCATGTTGTCACCATGATGTGTGCATGTTGTCACCATGATGTGTGCATGTTGTCACCATGATGTGTGCATGTTGTCACCATGATGTGTGCATGTTGTCACCATGAAGTGTCCAAGTTGTCACCGTGATGTGTGCATGTTGTCACCATGATGTGTGCATGTTGTCAACATGGTGTGTGCATGTTGTCACCATGATGTGTCCAAGTTGTCACCATGATATGTGCATGTTGTCAACATAATGTGGCCATGTTGTCACCATGATATGTGCATGTTGTCACCATGATGTGTGCATGTTGTCACCATGGTGTGTGCATGTTGTCACCATGATGTGTCCATGTTGTCACCATGATGTATCCAAGTTGTCAACATGGTGTGTGTATGTTGTCACCATGATGTGTGCATGTTGTCAACATGGTGTGTGTATGTTGTCACCATGATGTGTGCATGTTGTCAACATGGTGTGTGTATGTTGTCACCATGATGTGTCCATGTTGTCACCATGATATGTGCATGTTGTCACCATGATATGTGCATGTTGTCACCATGATGTATCCAAGTTGTCACCGTGATGTGTGCATGTTGTCACCATGATGTATGCATGTTGTCAACATGGTGTGTGTATGTTGTCACCATGATGTGTGCATGTTGTCAACATGATATGTGCATGTTGTCACCATGATGTGTGCATGTTGTCAACATGGTGTGTGCATGTTGTCACCATGATGTGTCCAAGTTGTCACCATGATATGTGCATGTTGTCAACATAATGTGGCCATGTTGTCACCATGATATGTGCATGTTGTCACCATGATGTGTGCATGTTGTCACCATGGTGTGTGCATGTTGTCACCATGATGTGTCCATGTTGTCACCATGATGTATCCAAGTTGTCACCATGATGTGTGCATGTTGTCACCATGATGTGTGCATGTTGTCAACATGGTGTGTGTATGTTGTCACCATGATGTGTGCATGTTGTCAACATGGTGTGTGTATGTTGTCACCATGATGTGTCCATGTTGTCACCATGATATGTGCATGTTGTCACCATGATATGTGCATGTTGTCACCATGATGTATCCAAGTTGTCACCGTGATGTGTGCATGTTGTCACCAGGATGTATGCATGTTGTCAACATGGTGTGTGTATGTTGTCACCATGATGTGTGCATGTTGTCAACATGATATGTGCATGTTGTCACCATGATGTGTGCATGTTGTCAACATGGTGTGTGCATGTTGTCACCATGATGTGTCCAAGTTGTCACCATGATATGTGCATGTTGTCAACATAATGTGGCCATGTTGTCACCATGATATGTGCATGTTGTCACCATGATGTGTGCATGTTGTCACCATGGTGTGTGCATGTTGTCACCATGATGTGTCCATGTTGTCACCATGATGTATCCAAGTTGTCACCATGATGTGTGCATGTTGTCACCATGATGTGTGCATGTTGTCAACATGGTGTGTGTATGTTGTCACCATGATGTGTGCATGTTGTCAACATGGTGTGTGTATGTTGTCACCATGATGTGTCCATGTTGTCACCATGATATGTGCATGTTGTCACCATGATATGTGCATGTTGTCACCATGATGTATCCAAGTTGTCACCGTGATGTGTGCATGTTGTCACCAGGATGTATGCATGTTGTCAACATGGTGTGTGTATGTTGTCACCATGATGTGTGCATGTTGTCAACATGATATGTGCATGTTGTCACCATGATGTGTGCATGTTGTCACCATGATATGTGCATGTTGTCACCATGATGTCATCTTGATGTTACCATGTTGTCACAACGATGTTACCATGTTTCCCCATGTTGTGTCCATGATGTCAACATGACGTTACCTTGATGTCACCGCTTGTCATTCTTCCACAGGTCTATGGGGTTTGGTGAATAACGCCGGAGTGTGTTTGCACTTCGGAGATGCTGAGCTGTCTCTGATGTCCAACTATCGCGGTTGCATGGAGGTCAACTTTTTTGGCACTCTGAACATCACCAAAAGCTTTCTGCCGCTACTGCGACGGGCCAAAGGACGCATTGTCACCATCTCCAGCCCCGCCGGTAGGTCGAACACATGTCCATATGATCCGGTCCAGGTTATCCGGACTTCCTGATCAGCTGACAAACAAATGTCAAATGTGACTGGTTCTGATGTCATCAGTCAGCTGATGATGTGTCTGCATGTTTTCAGGCGATCAGCCGTTTCCCTGTCTTGCGGCGTACGGAGCATCTAAAGCAGCTCTGAACCTCTTCATCAACACTCTGAGACATGAAATAGAGCCCTGGGGGGTTCAGGTCTCCACCATCCTGCCCTCTTCATACAAGACTGGTAAGACCAAAAAACCAGTTAGACCAGGTTCATCAACCCTCTGAGGTCAGAGGTCACACTTGCCAGGTTGAATGATAATATTCATGACAAACGTCACAGAACGTTGGTTTAGACTCACAGTCACCTCAAAGACGCCGAGCAGAGAGCCTGACCTTCTCGTCACGTGACTCGTGGAATATATTTGGAATGTTGGATTTTATATATAATAAATGTTTCTTTGTTTGAAAATTGATTTGGAAGACTTGAACTGTTCTGCTTAAACCAAACTTTACGAACCTGGACGCTTTCACTGTGTGAACCTGGACTGTTTCTCCGTGAGGCCGTGGATCAGAGTAGTTTTGATCAACCTGAACACGTTGATGGATGATCGCTGTAAACGCTGTGAGACCAGAAAAACAAAAGGGGGGCAGAAGGAACCAGTGAAGGTGTTCGGTGAATAGTGCTCTGTCTGTCATCAAACACAAGCAGGAGGACATGAGATCTAACAGTCAGTGGATCTGGGTGGGAGCAGCTGAGATGATCCGGCAGGATGTGAGTGAAGTTGTTAGAGTGAGTGGGCCGTGAGCCAGGATCCAGGAGTCCCTGCAGGATTAGGGCTGTGAATGCAGATCTGTTCCTTCAGGATTAAAGGGAGAACGGCGGGATAAACTGTGCTCAGCTCCGTTTTCATTACCACCCAATCAGTCTGCACCACCTCTGCTGGATGTCTCCATATCTGATTCGCATCGAAGAACTGGAGGTCTCCTCGGCTACAGCTCAGAAAAACCCCACGCCAAGACACGGAGGGCTTCTATTGGTGGAGGGTCCGTCTTCAGCCGTCTAATCACGTCCATCAGCAGGACTTTCTCGAGTCGGCCATTAAAACTGTGTGTGGGTCCAGGAGACATGTGGTCCTGATTAGGAGTCCTCAGAGTCTGCTGCAGTAAACCAGTCCAGGTTTACACACTGAGGCAGTCCGGGGTCATACGGGGACACAACCTTCCACAGGTTTGTTTCGGTTTCAGACGACACTATTGGAAAAATCTGTCTTCAATCTGACAAGAATCCTAAAAAGTCAAAGATTTTTTTTAAAGTTTTCTAAAATTCTACGCAGAAGAAGTAACATGAGTCGCATGGCGAGTTCTTCTCTCTGCATCCCGTTGGTGGCTGAGTCACGTGATCAGGCTCAAATTCCCTCCTGATCAACAAACTTAACGCCGCCATTTTCTCTGTTGCAGGTCAGGCCAGTAACCACGCCTACTGGGAGCAACAGCACAAGCATCTGCTGCAGACTCTGTCCCCGGCGCTGCTCGAGGACTACGGCGAGGACTACATGGCCGAAACGAAGGAGCTGTTCCAGAGCCACGCCAGAGGGGCGAACCCTGACCTCAGCCCCGTCGTCCAGGTCATTGTCCAGGCGCTGCTGTCGCCACAGCCGCAGGCGCGATACTTTGCGGGGCCCGGCGTGGGCTTCCTGTACTTCATCAGCAGCTACTGCCCCTTCAGCCTGAGCAACCGCTTCCTGCAGAAACTGTTTGTGAAGAAGAAGCTGGTGCCGCGTGCTCTGAGGAAGGGGGCGGAGTTTGACCTGAGCGCCAGCCTCAACAACAATAACAACGAGGAGAAGCTGTGAGGTGGAGGAGAAGCAGCCGCGGCAGAGGACTATTGAGAGAATGTTTCTGTGGCTTCTGTGGACGGAACGGACACACCTGGAAGTCAGGTCAGGGGGCGGGAACTGGTAGAGGCTCCACCCCCATCAGTGACATCATCGGTACTGTTCCCCACCAGCAGAGACTCGCGCCCACTTCACGTGCCTTCATCACACGAGGACAGAAGCAGGAGGAACGACTGCATCAGCTTTCTTTTTCAATCTCACCTCTTGCAGTGACATCATCAGTTTCAGTCCCACTTTTCTGTGCTGTGATTGGTTGGTTCTCCAGAGCTGTGATCGGTAGCCTTTCTGCCGCGGGGTCATTTGCGATCGCTAGCACAAATAACGCAAATGGCATTGATTCACGCTTTTCCTGCCGCAGTGGATCCTGATTGACGAAAGTCTCCACCTCCACGTCAAGTTGACTTTTTTCGTGTCACGCGTGTCGCCTCGCTTTAGTTCACGTCTGATCGCAGCTTTGCCTTGACTTTGTATGTAATGGCGGTGACGTGACGTGATCACATGTCAGTTTGATCGACCCTGTCAAAGGTCGATCACCAGGGAAACCTTCCTCTTCCTGGCGTGCACGCCTGTTTTTCGCGCAGTATTTAAATGTACGGGAAAAAATGTTCTTCTTCTATTTGATGAGCGTATTTTTTCTCCGCCTCTTCCTCTGTCAGCTTTCAGAAAACATGCAGGTATATGGACAAAAGGCTCCTCCTCCTTCCTCGTATTTATCCTTCCTGAAACCCTTCTTGAACGAGTACTAGCCAATCACAGGGCCTGCTAGCCAAAATGGCTCACCTAGAACCGTCCAAACACTTTGCCCCGCCTCCACCACATACCTGACATGTTTTAACAAAAATGTAATTATGGGGGAACCAACGGCATTGCTTCTTTCCAGAAGCATCGCGATTCAGCGATGAGCCGAAGCTAAGCTAGCTAGCACAATTGCTAACGGTGACAATCAGCCTCCACAATCACGTAGAGATGAGCGATCTGATGATGTCACTGTTACAACAAACTTAGAAGCCCCGCCCATGTGGCGCTCCGGTGAAATAAGCTGCTGTAGTGATGTCATAAATTCCTGATACCTGTGAAAATGTTTAACTGCATATTCAAATGTGTGATCTTTTTTAAATTGTGTTTGTTTCTACGTCAAAACCAGCAAAACAACATGGAACTTTTAAAAACGCTACAAACAAACAAAAACATAAACATGTTTACCTCAACAAGTTCTAAAATGTAAACTTAAATGCATTCCTGCTTGAGCATTTGACCTTCATTATACAAATACAGTACAGCAGCAACTTCATAAGCAAACAGGGATCTGTCTATGTTCTGACACAGCAAAGGGCCATGACTATGTACTGACATACCACAGGGCCATGACTATGTACTGACATACCACAGGGCCATGACTATGTACTGACATACCACAGGGCCATGACTATGTACTGACATACCACAGGGCTCTGACTATGTACTGACATACCACAGGGCCATGACTATGTACTGACATACCACAGGGCTCTGACTATGGACTGACATACCACAGGGCTCTGACTATGTACTGACATACCACAGGGCCATGACTATGTACTGACATACCACAGGGCCATGACTATGGACTGACATACCACAGGGCTCTGACTATGGACTGACATACCACAGGGCTCTGACTATGGACTGACATACCACAGGGCTCTGACTATGTCCCGGTACACTACAGGGCTCTGACTATGGACTGACATACCACAGGGCTCTGACTATGTACTGACATACCACAGGGCCATGACTATGTACTGACATACCACAGGGCCATGACTATGTACTGACATACCACAGGGCCATGACTATGGACTGACATACCACAGGGCTCTGACTATGGACTGACATACCACAGGGCTCTGACTATGTCCCGGTACACTACAGGGCTCTGACTATGCTCTGACACTCAACAGGGCTCTGTCTATGTCCTGACAGACTACAGGGCTATAACTACGTAGTCACACACTGCAGGGCTCTAATTTACAAAAAGCAAAATAAACGTTGTCGTAATTTTAAAGAAGTGCTTTATTTTGAAGGTTAGACCACCGGAAGAAAAACCAGGAGCGATTTTACCCCTCTGATAATTTTACCTTTTAAATAAGGCAAATAAATAAAAGTCCAGTTTTATTGTTTCTTTCAGAGAACAAAAGCACGCACCTTTTTTTTTTTTTGTACACACTGAATTTATCTTCGTATTCAGGATCTTTGAGTGTTATGTTGTTGTTGTTTTTATGATCCAATATATGAAACTAAAGAAAGCATGTATCACTTATTCTTATTTCCGACGAATCAACAACTCAAATTGTGTGTCTTTATTTTCGAACATTCATTATTTGCATGTCTTGTATTTGTTTGTGTTTTTTCAGGGGTCAGTAGAAACTCAGCAGATTCACGTCCTCCAACATTAGTTTGTTTTTCAGTCCAGTTTTTGTTTCGAATCTATTTATGGAATCTATTATCATCACTTACACTGTGAATTTTGCATTTGTAAAGAAAAAAACACACGATGGTAAATCTTTGTTTGAACTTTGATAGAAATAAAGCAGACTTTTTCAGACTCCTTTGATGTTTGTGATGTGTGTCGGGGGTTTCATAATTAGTAAAACGTATAAAAAACATAAAAAAAACTTCTATTTATTCATTTATATTACTCTTTTATTTAATATTTATGGTAACAACGACATGTTGAAAGAAAATTATAATTTGCTGTAACCTTAATCCATATTTTCCATTAATATTTCTCTATTAATTATGACATCTTATATTGGATTAGATAGACCTCTTAGTTAAGCCTTAACAAACTAACTTACATCACTTGCTTGCATCCAAACTGAGGAAAAGAACGGATGAGATCTCAATATGCTGATGATGTTCTTCTGTTGGAAGCTAACGGATGAGTTAGCTGGAATTTAAGCAGATTCAATGAACGTAAATGACGTCCTTTTCAGCCCTTGAGGAATTATGGAACTAGTCCTATGAACCAGGGTGACATCTTTGACAATCAGTCCGTCCAAAGAAAATTAGGCCGACAAACATCGAACATGGAGGTGGCGGCCTGCCGATGAAGAGACGCTTTGCTGCTTCAGGACTAGGAAGATTCGCCATAGATTTCTACCAGACAATTCTGAGGGACAATCTCCGTGGACTATGATGTTTGTACTGTGACATTGGGGTCTTTAGTGAGATCAGGGAGTGGGTGGAAGGAAACCTGGAGAGGTGGAGGTATGTGCTGGAGAGAAGAGGAATGAATACATGTGTGTAAATGAAAGGGAGGCAGGTGGAACGGCGAAGCTACAAGGAGTAGAGGTGAAGAAGGTTGCAGGATTTAACCTGGGGTCAACTGTTCAGATCCACAGGGAGTAAAGGAGGTGAAGAGAAAAAAGCGAGACCAGGCAGGGTGGAGCAGGTGGAGAAGAGTGCCACGAGTTATCTGTGACAGAAGAGTAGCAGCAGGAGTGAAGGGAAAGGTTTCCAGGATGGTGGTGAGAGCAGCTCTGCTGGACGGATTAGCGACTCTGTTCGATGAAGAGTGGCCAAAGTTCCACCACAGTGACGTCAGAGTCTGACCTCCAGCCACCAGAGGAGTTTCTGCTGCTAAATGCAGAATCATCACACAGTAAAGAAGAAACCGGGAGGGATTCCTGCACGTATAGGAGGTCCGTCTTTATTTAGCTGCAAGGCGCTAACAGATGATGAGTCTCCTACACGATTCCAGATGAGGATGATTCATTTCAGGACATTCGGGCGGGGGTTCAGATGCGAGTGGGATTCTTGGGCTTTGGCAGAGGTGGAGGCGTCTGGATTTGATCCTGCTCCTCCAGCCATGTCGCTCATAAATAACCTCCTTCCAAGGATGCACTTTTTCTCAGATACAATGTCTTCATCCGGCGCCGCTTATAAAACACAAAACGAGACATCTTCTTCCTCTCATTACAGGAGTCCCGTCCAACATTCACAGAACCGGCACCGGCGGTTTGAACCGTGAATCAGCTGGAAAACATTAAAGAGTCGTGATTTCTTTATTAACTCCTAAGCTTCCAAGGACATTTTTGTCCTTTTACTTTTGAGTTTTTGTTCAGTATGCGATCGGCACGAATTTCTTTAAAAGGTTTTTTTTGGTTTCGGGGGAAAGGTCATCTAAGCTGTCAATAATTCTCTACTTATAGCATGTTATGGACAATAATGTCCCAATGCAAACCATTAAAACTGATAATTTTTCTGGTAAACCAACAGCCCTCCTTGTTGTTACTTTCATTTCGGAGTCTTAGCTTTAATATTGATTTTGTTGTTTCTTTAAGTCCTTTTTCTCACACGAATGTCACCTGGTGTCCATCACATCCCTCCCATCATCACATGTGACCCCGTGAATATACAGGAACCACATTAAACTTTCTTTCCATCGTTTCATCCTGACACCCACCGGGACCAGGGTGGCCATAAGTCTGGTTTTTAGGCCGGACAGTCCGGTTTTCAAACACTGTGTCCATCCAGCGCCGCAGCTTTGAGTCCTTTTGAGTTTGAGTTGAGCAGCTAACTGCTACCATCTGCTAACTGCTACAAGCTGCTAATTGCTATCATCTGCTAACTGCTACTAGCATTGTTTATCTCAGAATATGGATGTTGAATAAATGATCGGAGGCTTTTGTTCAATTCTGTTTTTATTTGCGACCCTGGAGAAAAGGGTCAATATTTAAATAAAATGTTCTAATAAAATAATCCCTGTTAAATACGTATGTATGATGACAACTTTAACAGTCAGTAAAACAAATAATAAAAACAAGCACAAGAAAAAGTCCAACAAACCGGAGCTAACACTGCAAACTCTTGGTCTTTAAAAACGCTGATGTCATCACAGTCTGGCGTGGAATCAGATAACTGTGGCTCCAGACGAGCTTCTATCAGCGCATTTATTACTTCTTATCAGCGGTGCTGACTGATTTTGTTATCGGGCCTAATATTTCGACCAGTGCTTCTGTGAGTCTCATTGAGGGGGCGTGGCTTCAACATATTTTGAAATCCGTCTGACCAACAAACTGGTTCTGCTTTAAAACCAGTTTCAGTTTCAGTTTCAGCTGCTTTGGTGAAAACGAAAACGCCCACAGGTGGACAGGAGACGCAACAGCAAGGCGGCCCACCTAAAAGGTTCTGGTTCTACAGGTGATGGCCAGTTTCTCTCTCCTCATCTATCCTGACTTCTTTTTCTCTAGTTTCTTCCACTGGTGACATGATCTGGTACCTGCAGCCCATTCAGGTTCCCCAGGTAGTCCAGTTCCTCCTGGAGCGGGACAGGACCGTAGACGGACAATTACCCAGCAGCGGGACCGGTATCTGGAAGGTCTGGGCAGTTCCTGGACGAGGAAGGTTTGATGTGACTGACTGGTCCTCACGTTCTCCACACCTGAATCCACCTGAGAACATCTGGGACGCTAAATATCGCTGCATCAGACGCCACCAAGTAGAACCACAGACTGTCCACTGATGCCCTGATCCAGATCTGGGGGATGATCCGCCGGGACCCCCCTCCTCCTCATCATCAGGAACATGCACATGCGTCATCAGGAGTGGCTTCAGGGCTCTCTAGTCTTTCCCTTGAACCTCCTCGCCTCATTTTGTTCTCGGCAAATTACACAATAAATATTTGACGTTGGAATATTTCATTCATCAAAATCCCATAAATGATTTAAACGGGCCCTTCATTTCTTTCGGGCGGTGGAAAGTCACCGTCTGACGGTTTTCTTCAGATCCGCCATCAGTTTATTTTACATAAGAGCTTTTCAAACTCTTCTGCTCCTCCGTTGTTCACGACTGGCGATGTCTTCACCCCCGCAGGTTCTCAAGCTGTTCCCAAGACTTTCTTAACTCGTGGGAACCATTTTTTTTTTTACTCGTGGCAACAAGATAATTAATTAAAACAGAAACTCAAGTTTTGTATTCGTCTATATATTTATCGTATGGAAAACGCCTTTTCCCCCCAAATACATTTTCATAAAATAATGAACTGATGAATGATGAAGAAGAAGAAGAAGAAGCGTCTTCAGCTCCTTTGAGTGCATCATGTAACAACTCATCACACCCGTTCCCTCGTAACCTTCAAACCCACATGATGCAGCATCACCACGGTTACAAGACGCGTCTGCGGTGCCACAAGACAATATAACAAGTGACAGCAGCCTGAGGCCGGCGGCTCCGGCCCCGCCCCTTTCTGTACATTCACGTGTCATGTGACTTACCACCGTCTGTCTGCTCACGTAATTCATACCCCGAGGACACGAGCAGCCGTCGGCTCATCACACTTATGATCCGCTCTCATTTTTAGTTCCTTCTCTTTCAGCGGCCTGAGGACGTCAGCTGACGACAACGCCACCACAGAAGAAGACACGCGGGAGACGGTTGGCCGGCGTGTTCACTGACGAGACACAGACACCGCTTATGATATATCTGCCGCCGCCGCATCACACAAGGGTCACGTACAGTTTCAGACTGCCTCCTGGAAATGTCAAGTCAAGCGGCCGAAGCTAAAGAGTTAGCTTTTAGAATAAAACCGTTCATTTTGGATTCATGGGCCTTTAGCCTGGTTAGCAGGAATGCTAACAGCTGGAGCGGAGTTAGCACAAATGACATCATACGGTGACTGGTGAAAATGAGAGATTCAACTTCTTTCCTTTAAGTACAAGTGAGGAAGTGAACAGAACAACTCTGTGAATGTATCCGCGGTATAAAAGGAAGAAGAACGGAATCAGATGTTTGACTTTAAAAACAAGCAGAACTTCTTTCCTGAACCGAAACCAAACGTCATCTCAAAAGTAAAACTGGGAACTTACAATAAAAATGATTTGAGTTATCGTCTGAACTACTGATGCTTCACATTTCTGATGATATATTCTTTTGTTTACAGTTTCCTCTGCTTCTGTTTCTCCGATCAGACTTTTTGCTGACATTTTTCTCGTCCGCACTCCCTAAAGTTTTTGTCTGCGGTTCGGACCCAAACCTCTCCCGTGGGCGGGTTTTTCCAGGGGTGAGTTCCCGTTGGATCATGAGTTTTTGGCTGACAGCTCAATGACCCCCATGTTATTTGTAGCCGGCGTGAAAAACCAATCAACCTCACAATCACTCAATCTTTATTTATACAGCGCCAGTTCACAACAACTGATGTCTCGAGGTGGGTTTTTTTTCAGAATTGGGAGGTCTAGACCGAATTCTTTTATATAATCAGATTACAGAGACCCGAAAAATTCCTACGGAAAGAAGCACTCGGCGACAGCGGTGAGAAAAAACTGCCTTTTAATGGGAAGAAACCTTGAGCAGATCCAAGACAAAGGGTTGAGGGCCTACTGCCGTGAACGGTTGGGTTTGAAAAGAGAGAGAGACAGAGAGAGGAAGAGAGAGAGAGAGAGAGAGAGACTGAGAGAGAGAGAGAGAGAGGAAGAGAGGAAGAGAGAGAGAGACAGAGAGAGACAGAGAGAGAGAGAGAGAGAGAGAGACTGAGAGAGAGAGAGGAAGAGAGGAAGAGAGAGAGAGAGAGAGAGGAAAAGAGAGAGAGAGAGAGGAAGAGAGAGAGAGAGAGAGAGGAAGAGAGAGAGAGAGAGAGAGGAAGAGAGGAAGAGAGACAGAGAGAGACAGAGAGAGAGAGAGAGAGAGAGAGACTGAGAGAGAGAGACTGAGAGAGAGAGAGTGGGCCGCAGCGACAGCAGGGATGATAGAAATAATAGTAATATAACATTTAGCAATAGCTTATAGGAAAATACTATACAATAATAATAATAATAATAACAACAATTATAATTATAATCTTATCTTGGTATAATCTTAATCATCATCATGATCATATTGTACTCAGCAGGTCCACAGCAGGAGACCCTGCCTCCAACCATGTGACCCTGCAGAGTGACAAAGCACAAAGACTCCAGGGAAGAGGTCAAGTTAGTAACATGCAATAATCCAGTGACATGCATTAAAGTGAGGGGGGTGTATGAAGAGGAGGGGTCAGAGATGAAGAGAGAAAACCTCAATGCATCATGGGCAATCCCCTACTAGTATAGCATAGCTAAGAGTTAGCTGAGGCCAGCCTCAGTTATGACCTTTATTATAAAGGAAGGTTTTAAGTCCACTATTAAATGCAGAGAACAAAGATTAGGAGACAGGTTCTGGTTGGGATGGGGTCTAGGAGACAGGTTCTGGTTGGGATGGGGTCTAGGAGACAGGTTCTGGTTGGGATGGGGTCTAGGAGACAGGTTCTGGTTGGGATGGGGTCTAGGAGACAGGTTCTGGTTGGGATGGGGTCTAGGAGACAGGTTCTAGTTGGGATGGGGTCTAGGAGACAGGTTCTGGTTGGGATGGGGTCTAGGAGACAGGTTCTAGTTGGGATGGGGTCTAGGAGACAGGTTCTACATGGGATGGGGTCTAGGAGACAGATTCTGGTTGGGATGGGGTCTAGGAGACAGGTTCTGGTTGGGATGGGGTCTAGGAGACAGGTTCTGGTTGGGATGGGGTCTAGGAGACAGGTTCTAGTTGGGATGGGGTCTGTTGTTGTTGTTGTTTTGGACGAGGATCACTCAACACCCATATTCATGTACCCACAATAAAAACAAAACAGAAAAATCCGGTATGTGATTCTTTTATTCTAAAACGTATTGAATTAATTGAGAAATTGAAGAAATCCAAATGCTGTACTTTTATTTTATTTATTAGTCACACACAGCACAACATGAACGGTAAATTCTTTTCTCATGCATTCGACCCGTCCCTGAGGGAGCAGCAGCTCCGGTGAAGGATGAAGGGTGTGGGGTCGCGGCTCGTTTGGATGAAAGTACCGTAGAATTGGCGTTTTAAGATCATGTAATGGGATTTTTTTCCGGACGACTTCATGCGTCCAGATTTTACGACCGCGTGAATCATAAAAACGATGATTTGCGATGAGTGGCATAGAAAGTGTATAGGAGAAGGCTGTGTGGATACGCGGGTTAACCAGCGGGGCGTGACCCGGCTGCTAACGTCAGCCGTGTGAATGACTGCTTCTCAGTTTAGCACACGGTCACGTGACTGAAACATGTTTGACGTACTCCCTCCTCAGATCCTCAGATACTACATCCTGATATTTGCTGGGATTTATGGTTTTTCTCAAGAACGGCATGTCAAAGTCCCGTCTTGACAAAAAAAAAGGAAGAAAAAACAGAGATGAGACTTCATGATAGAAGATTCTGATTCTGTCTCCCACTTCCTTTTTGCATTGATCCGATATCTTAATGCCGCTGCCGACGACGACGAAGGCTCGGCTGTGTTCTCCCTCTTCTTGGATGGTGTCTGCACACGTGGATGACCTTCAAGGTAGGAAGTACATCAGATGAAAGTCCTGCTAATGGGTCAATGTTCTTTTTCTACGTCGTGTGGGCTACGCCCTCTAGTGGGCGTAGCCCACCATCGGCTAATCCCTGGACTCCAGCATGAAGCGTGACGACTGCTTACATTCTTTTAGAACCAGAGGGGACCAGAGGTCCGGTAGCGTCATGTGTCCACAATCAAAGGTAAAAGCACCTACTGGCGGTTTAGAACAGAACCGGGCCGGAGAAGTGTCCCTGAACCTTCACTTGTGCAGCTTGTGTTCCTTTCGAGGTATTTCTAAAAGATCTCATCTACACTCAGAGTAGATGATGATGTGTTTTTTTCTCCCACGGCTGAAGGTCTGAGCTGGAGTGAATTCTTTCCCCAGAGCAGCTGTGGCCCACTGGGACCCTCCAAACCCCCGTGGATGAGTCGGACCCAGAGGTAAACTTGTGCCGAGCTCTCCTCGTTCTGTTGAAGCTGGGTCTGAAGGTCATCCAGATGTGGGGTCGAATAGGACAGGAGCGACCCCATCGGGACGACGTCTGCTACCTGTTTCCAAAATGACCTCCTGCTCGCTGAAACCTCGACTCATCACCAGTCGATAATGAGCAGAACCGTGTCTGGGCCCGTTCACTCGGACTGTCAGAGGAGTGAACCCATCTGTAAATTCAATTATTAAGCTACTACAACTGCATGAATAGTCACAGAAGCGTGAAATTACACGTCCTACGTCATGCTAACAGGAGCTAACGGATCTATAAATATATATATATATATATATATACATATATATATATATAATAAAGGGACGATCTCCAGCGGGGCCACGTCTTTGCTTGATGATTTAAATCAACTGACTGGACTCAGGACATTTACTGCACTGATCAGGAACTACAAGAAGGAGGAAATAACCTCGTGCTCTCATCTGAGGATCAGCAGAGTGATTTGAATCAACTGACTGATTAACGACCTCGGAAGGTACCATCGCATAAAAACCGTCGGGTCTCTGAGCACAAACATAATTCCAGTGCAAGTTGACTAAACTCAAGTTACATTGTGCTCTGATGAAGAGGAGCGTGAGCTTCTCTGCCTCAACTCTGCAGTGATTTACAGAATTTACTGATGAGCGCCATCTTTGATGTGAGAGGACGTTTGTGAAATGTCCATGTGACTTGTGGTCTGTTGTCTTCGGTCTTAACAGCTGGGGGGGGGGGGTTCCTCTTCGTAACCACCGAGTTAATTTTTAAAGACTTCAATCAACACAAAAATGTCAGTCATGTTCAGTCAGTTGATTCAAATCACCAAGTGATAACTTAGCCACGGTGGAGATTCTCCCTTTCAGCTTTAGTCCAAAGTGCTGCATGAATAATAAGTATATTATTCTGCTTCAACCTAATATATAATCAGAATCTTAGGAACCAAAGACGGAGCACAAACAAAATTCCAGTGCAAGTTGACTAAACTCAAGTTACGTCGATTTATTTTGGGCCTTGATGATTTGAATCAACTGACTGAATATTTCCGACACTGATCAAGAACCGGAAGACAATATTTGTGTGAAGTGAAATGTTTGGAAGTGAACTCTGTGACTGGTTGTGACGGATATCACCGCAGAAAAGCAAAACAACTCCAGGTCGCATGGACGTTTCACACGGGTGATCAAAGCGGTTCCTTCCCATCAAACCTCAGAGCCGACCAGGCTTTTAGAACTCTCCTGTGACCTCAGAAGGTACCACCCTATAATCTACCTGATCTCCGGTCTCCCTTGGTGCTCCTATGGAGGCCCACTAGGCCCAAACATGAATTGCGTTTGTGCTCCCTTTTTTTTTTTCAGCTTCCTCATATTTGGTTACATATTTTGGGTTGAAGCACAAGGATGTTCTGGGAAGGCGGGTCCGTTCCATGCTCTCACTAATCACCACGATACCTCTCCAAGTTCCTTTCCCAGTCCCCGCAGACACTTGCATGTACTTCCAGTTCCACTGTTGGATATTCCTTCAGGCATAAAAGGCTCCTTCCCAATGCTGGCTCAAACAAGGAGACATCAAATTTGTTAGGGAAAAATGTTTGAGAACACTTTGGCGAGCACTGGTTCGTTTTTCTCCACCCCCACATGTGAGAAGCGACTTACTTTCTCCTCCAGACGAGAGAAACTCAGTGATCTGAGCATAGACGAGGACGTTTCAAGGAACATTTTGAGTCACTATTTCTTATTATAATATGTTTATAACATGACGAAGCGGCCGCACGGATATGCTAAAGAGCAGGGGGTGAAGGATGGAGCCCTGGGGGACGCCACATAGGAAGTGATGATCGTGGCTATAGAGAAAGTCCTTTTTGTTAAATAGGATATTTTTTTTGGCATTACTAAACAGAATTAAAACAGTTTTCCATGAAATATAACATTTAATCATGGAAATTATATAATAAGTATTATTTTCTTACTGCTTAAAAGTAATTAAAAAAAAGTAAGTGTGACCAAACTATTTGTCATTTTATGCTAAATTTATAACATCTATGAATGTCTATAAAATATACATAGAAGTCATTTTTCTCTGTTTTTGTCTCGGCGACGACATTAAAGGGTCAATTAAACCGGCTGCGGCGCACAGAAGTCGTCTTCCAGCGCCGGATTTCAACTTCTTATAAGCACTTTTAAACAATCTGGAGGGAGAGCTCACACGTATTTCTGTTTTATGAACTCTCAACAGTTACAGTTGTTCGGTGAGAGGATCTGTGGGAGAAAGAAAGAAGGATCACCTCTGACTGACTCCGGTCTTCACTCAACACTGTGTAAAGCTGCTTTTGCCGAGACCGGCCCAAATGTGTTGTGGGTCCTGTACCGGTGAAGGTTTTTGTTTCACAATTTTAGTGACGTGGATAAACCGTAAAACGGAATCAGCTTCTATTGTTTAGCTTTTCTGGCGTATTAAGACTTACTGAGATCCGTCTTTAAAGGATCCGGGGATTCAAGGGGTTATAAATCAGTTATAACACATGCGATAGGATTTTTCTGAGAACTACTACGATTACACAACCGTGTACTCTGGACTCATCGATCTTACATACACAGTGTTTATTAACGGGGATTTCAGAAGTTACACATTTCTCCATCCACCAGCAGAAGCGCCTCGCTGGAGATCGAAGATGAACCCCTGTAATATTATTTACAGTCAAACGTTAAATGCATCCCCACTTGACTGTCGCTGAGACGTGGGTTCAGGTGTTTTTTATTGGCACCGTCACCTGACCGGTATTGAAAATGTATTTGCTTGAACTAACCGAACAAACAAACTACAGCAGAGAGAAAGTCAAACATTAATTTGTCTTGTTTTTGTTTAATCTTGACTTGGATCATAGATACAAACTTATGTGACGTTGGCGACATTGTGATACTAGCTGGATCATAATCCGTCTGATAGTTGGGTAGGGACCTGCATCTGTTGGGGTTCTGCTCAGGTCACATGATGATCTAAGGAAATTGGAAAATAATGGGAAATTAGCGTGATTTTTAACAAATGCTATTATCACATGCTAACCAGACGAATGCTAACCCCAGGCGCCTGTTTGTGTGTGTATTTGTGCTTTCTAAACAAAACTTCAGGGGCACTTAGCTGTCAGTCAAAAACCCATGAGCCAATGGGGACGCACCCCTGAAAAAACCCACCCGCCCCAGAGATTAGTGTCAGAACCGAAAACAAAAACTCCAGGAGTGCAAAGGAGAAAGCTGATAGTCACAGGAAAAGTCATCCCCGGGACCTACTGGACTTTACAAGCTGTTTCAGAACGGCCCCCCAGTGAACGGTAAATGGGCTGTACCACTGAAAGCGTTTCACAACACAAGCCAGCATTCACCCTTTCACACAAACATTTAGTGATGACCAGTTCTGAAGATCCTGTGTAGGTTCATGAGGGCGGTGTGGAAGAACCAGATCATCCCATCAGAATCGCAGCAGGCAGTCGAGGTCTTCGCTCCAAAGTACAACATTCCACCACCGTTAGCCAGTTCAGGAGCATTTCCTTCAGTGTGGAAGGAAAACTCTTCTTCTCAGTCCTGGCTAGAAGGACGACCAGCTTCCTACAGAGCAAGAATGACATCTACACATGTTTCCAAAGGGATGTTCTCCCAGGCTTCCCTGGTTACCTGGAGCGTTCCATTGCTCCATAGTTGGCAGAGCAACCTATCAGAGGCCTTCGGAGCGATTGTACTGAAGATCTCACTGACAGACGTGTGGAAAGACTGGCTGGCAAGTTTTGACAGCAGCCCAACTCCAGGGAAGTTTAAGTTACGCTTTTATCAGTCGACAGTTTGTGGTGTGATGTGGCATCTTGGGAACTCTTGTGAAATTCCTTCATTATCAGTCAACAGGATGGACGGCATCACCAGCGAATACAACAGGAAGTGGGTAGACCTACACTTGATGCTTCTCCGACTCGGACCTCTTTGGCAAGAACGCACGGCAGACCCCTCCAAACTCTATCAGTGTTGATTACAGGCAGGAGAAAACACGTCGGTACTCCAGCTGAGGGATTCCAGGGATCATCATGGAAGAAGCCACTGGTTGTAACTATGGAGGAGGGATGGCGCTTGGGTTACAGCACTCTAAGGGGGTCATCTGCAGGGGGTACAATTGTCCACCGCCCCCCGACCGGTAAACGTCCTGGTTTGGGTCAGTCAACGGCGGCTCCAGTTGACGCCCCCACACTTGAGCTGGTGGGGCACCAATGAAGGTGCGGCGGACAAATGTACTGAACAGATCAAAGGGTAAACATATTCATGTTACAATATGTCAGTTGTATTATTTATTATATAATTCTATAATTCATTTGATTTGTTTTTTCGATCAGACGACAGCAGACCTAAGAGAATTCCAGAACCATATTTTGATGTATGCCAGCCGGCACCATGTTTTCAGTCCAACCGTACACAGGGCCACACCGCACAGATGCGGTTTTAATCTCCCCCAAACCGGACTCTCCTCACCTCGAGTGAGCCTTGGGATCCTGGCCACAAATATCAAGGACAGATCGGAAAATCAAGGACAACCTTGGCGGCGTCCAACGTTCACTGAAAACATGTCTGACTTTTTTTTCCTTCCACAAAGAATACGGACAGAACTCTCACTCTGGTCGTATAAAACCGGATGGCTTTTAGGAATGGCCCCAGTATCCCATACTCCCCCCACAACCCCCCACCGGACATGGCCGCGGGACATGACCAAAGACCTTCCCCCAAATCCACCAAACACATGTAAACTGGGTGGGAAAACTGACCTCCGAGACCCCCGCAAGCAAGACTGGAGGAGCGAAAAGTTGAATTATTAAATGATTGTGTAATTGTGCTTTCCTCGAGAGGAGTAGTTTTGATTCAAATTGACCCAAACATAATTTGACCACGTTTATTCCAACCATAATCATATTGCTTCACTTGCTGGACCACAAAAACTCAAGAGCTGGAGAAGAACGACATAATTCTTAGGTTTCATTGTTCAGTGTTTGTCCAAGTCCACTCTGATAAAAGCAGAATAAGATGTTGAAATGTTGCTCCGGTAGCAGCTGCAGGTTTCATCGTCGAGTTTTACCCCATTTATCTTTCTTAATGTCTAAAGTGAAGGTTTCTGTAAAGATACTTCTATCGCAGGTGTCATTATTTACGAGGTTGTATATTATTCATTTTTTTTGGTAACTTATTAAACTAGGCCACACATTTATGCTGAAAATGAACATTAAAATAACCTGAAAATGATGGAAAATGGAAAATCCATGGAAAACTGGTGAAAAAGTCAAATGACCTGGAAAAGCTTGAGTTGTCCTGGAAAATAATTCCTCCTAGTCGGTTTCTTCTTCTCTCTGCCGTGTGAGTCAAAGACCCAGGTTATCATTCATGTTTAAACAAACACCAGACAGACGGTAGCCAATAGCATAGCAAGGCTAATAGCACTAGCCTTAAACTTGACCATCCCCCTTTTTAAGAATAGAAAAATCACTTATTTTTCTTTGTAGTTCTTTGGCAGTAATCCTGTCCCCGCTGTGATCCACTTATGCAACAACAACGTATCAACCGGTAAGTACTAGATAATCCCCGGCTCAGAATGTTTATTTAACAGGAATCAAAGATTGAAGGATGAGAAAGTTGATTCAACAATGTGCAGAGTGATGAATACGAAGTCTTTGGCGCTCAGGCTCGGCGCGGGGGTTCTGATTGCGCAGAGCGATCTGTTCTGGGCGGCATCAGAATATACAGACCCCCCTGTAGTCTGGACCCTGGTGCTGGTGGAGAAACTTCTCTGGATCTGACAGAGAAGGAGGTGACAGCCATTGGGCGAAAGTATCCTTAATCACCCTAATCTGCTGCACATCCTTCCCATCCCCATCCCTCGGCCTCGCCAACCACTACTAGTCTCCCTCTCCTTCCTTAGTGTCCATTTTCTCATAAAACTCATCATAGGCCTCTTGTTTAGCCTTTGCTACCTCCCTCTAGGCCTTACGTCGCATCTCTTCGTACTCCTGCCTACTTTCTTCATCTCTCCTGCTAACCCACATCTTCTTAGGGTTAGGGTTCTATGAGCCTGGTTGGCTTTGGTACCGTGGCTTTGATCCTCTGGTGAGAGTGTATTTGTGAAATGTCCTCGTGACTTGGAGAGGTTTATAGTCTCTGGTTTTGCTTTAAATGTCCTCACTCCAGTCCGTTGATTCAAATCACTCTATAAATTGAGTTTGGTCCCTTTGCGCTGGTATTCTGTATGTTTTCCCTTTCTGGTTCCTCTTATTATGACCCTTGAAGTCTGATCCAACCACCGCTCCATGATCCAAATACAGGATTAAAACAGTCCAGGTGCTGATGTGCAGTAAGCAGAAACACACCTGGTGTGTATCAGTGGATGAGTGATGGGTTGCAGACACTCCAGGTTTGTGAGACGACACAGTCCCACAGCGATTTGTCGGGTCAAAGGACCTGCAGTAGCGCTCGGTCTCACACTGTGTGAGTCGCCGTCCGCCGCTGGAGGACGTGCTCAAACACACAGTCTCTTGTCGGGGGTGTGAGGTGGGGGGTGTGAGGTGGGGGGTGTGAGGTGGGGGGTGTGAGGTGTTGTCCAGGATGGATGTCAGCCTGGTTAACATCCTCCTCTCACCCACCTCCTCCGTAGAGTCCAGACGACAGTCCAGGACAGAGCTGGACCTCTTGACCCGCCTGTTGATTCTCCTCCTGTCCTCCTCTGTGCTTCCTCCACCGCTGAGGACCACAACGCAGAAGATTCTGGATGCAACCACAATGTCGTAGCAGGTCGTCAACAGAGTCCTGCACACTCCACACGCCAGTTCTGTGACGCCCTTGAAGGTTCTCCTTCTCTACAGACTTCTGCTCTGATGACGTCACTCCTTCTGCTCTGATGACGTCACTCCTTCTGCTCTGATGACGTCACTCCTTCTGCTTTGATGACGTCACTCCTTCTGCTCTGATGACGTCACTCCTTCTGCTCTGATGACCTCACTCCTTCTGCTCTGATGACGTCACTCCTTCTGCTCTGATGACCTCACTCCTTCTCCTCCCTCAAACCTCCACCACCTCCCTATACGGCTAAACACCCACTTTTAATATCGACATAGTGGTAAACCTAAACGTGGTTACCATAACAACATTAGCATTATTAGCATTATTAGCCTTTTTAGTTGTTATCCTGCCTGTAAGCTTTTACCCATAATCCAACAGAATAAATAAAGTGCAATTTCTAAATATAATTATCTAAAGAGACCTCCATGCGTGACAGGACACCAGAGTTGACGTACATAAAATTAAATTGAAGAATTTGCGCTTTTATGAAATTGTATTATTCGATAAAAAAATTTGCATTGTGTGAAACATTTTTATTATTTTGCATTATTAGTTTGCGTCCGGTGGAAAATTAGCTTAGAGTGAAACTTTGACCTTATGTAAAAAAAAAAAATGTTGTTTGGAATTTTATTAAATAAAAAATGCATCATTTGAAACATTAGCGTTATGTAAGAATTTTGCCATTAAAAAATAAATAATTTGTGTCGTGGAAAGATCAGCGTTAGCGTCTCGAAACCTGAATGCGGTTGTCGGGGTTTGAAGGCGATGTGATGGAGGCGCAGAAAAACTGTGAAAACTGGAATATCAGACGTTCCTTGAAGTGATCACAGATCCCCCTGGACCTCGAGGATCGAATCTGTTCCTTCTTTCTAGGAACCCTCAGAACCAGGAGTTCTCGGGGATCTCCCGGTTTAATCGCTTCCTTCTCTCCAGGAGCTCTCAGTAGAACCAGGTGTGTGTCCTCAGATGGTCTGCGCTCCATCTGGACCAGCTGCAGAGCTGCAGTAATGGCAGGCTGGGAGGGTTTGCGGTCGCTTACATTGGCAGAATTCAGCACCTGGCTCCATTCCACCGGGACGAGGTGAGCTGAGTCCAACCGTTCCCTTCAGATTGCAGCATGTGGTCCGTGGAGGATCCTGGAACATGTGGTCTGTGGAGGAACCTTCCCCCGCCCCCTCGGCAGCAGCTCCGAGCCAAGTGATAGAAATAAGTCACATTGTTTAAAGCTCTGTGGGAACGCAGCTGCCTGCATCACAAACAGACAGTCATGATTTACCATCAACACCCCCCACCCCACCCCCACCCCGGTCCACCGTGATGGGTCCTGTTCCTCACCTCACGTGACCCGGTTCCTGGAACACTACGCCTTGAGGTTTTATCTGGTTCAGGTGAATCACAGAGGGTTTAGAATTCCTGACAGTCTTTGAAGAATCCTGTGATGATTGGGTTGGATTCAAATATGTGTTTGATAAAACTTTCGATAAGTTAGAAAACAAAATTACAAGAGGAAGTACAAAATGTGAATCTTTCGGACCCAAAACTAAACAAACGTGAAAAAGCAGACTCGTCTGACAGAGAGGGCGGGTCCTACTAAGAGGAAGAGGCTCTGTGTCAATCAAATAGACCTCGCTAAGTCCTGCCTATAATTTATCTTTGTTTATTTATTTATTTAAATTGTTATTTATTGTAAGGATTAGGATTTTGGTCCAGATAATTAATATTATTCTCATCATCATAGCCAGAACTTATCAAACACAGATGGCGGCGCTTTCGTTGGGTAGCAGGGTAAACGATGAGCTTCAACCTTCATCAAGACCCGCCTCCTCTCAGCTGGACTAATAAGTTTGCACAAACACACTTTAAAACAAACAGCTCGACGATGTACTTCAAACACGTATGCACTATTAAAAAAAAGACACTTTAAAAGTAGAAAAAAGACACCAAGCACCAAAATCTTCCTCTGAACCTTCTTTGCTCTTCCTCTCTCACTCTCTTCATCTGTTCAGCAAAATGTTTGATTCTCTGCTCCACACTCCTAGTCTCTGAGCGGCGGATGTTTTTTTTGTCATTGATTTAGACTTAAACAGACATCGTTGCGTCATTTCCTGTTCCTCTCCAGTATAAAACATCAAAGGACCGAGGCGCAACATCACCCAAGGTTCAGGAATAATTCATCCATTAATGTCGGAGTTATTCCAGACTCTAAATCTACCGATAAACTCTCGGAGTATCTTTCAAATCCTCCGTAGCCGGTCGTCTTCCTGCGCTTTCCACTTCAGCGTCTCGTTTCAGCCCACTGAGCCTCCAGCTCCACCCCCAACGGAACATCAAAGGAATCAAAGGCATCAATAATGGAAACAGTTTCAAGAGAGCGCCTCGCCACAATGTGACGCCGCTGGTCCAAACCACTTATTATTTTATTTTGTTTTAGTTTAAAGCTACGAAACAAGTAACATCGGCGAACGTGAATCATTATTATTATTATTATTATTATTATTATTATCTCTAGGAAACCTGCCTCTGGGGGAAATGTCAGAAAATATTCAGAGGGGGGAAAAGAAAACCTTCTTCTCTGGCAGTGGTAATAAAACAACGATTTACACACTTTTAATCGAAAACAACAAACAATGACGGATGTTTACACTCGTCACACTCTCCTTCGATGCTGTTGTTGTCCAAGCGGCGAGAAAACAAGACTTCTTCCGTGAAAAAACGTTCCTTAATATGATTTTTGGGGAATTCTTCGCAATTGAATTTTTGCAAAAAAGAAAACAGCCTTCCTTAAAGGAGTCATGTATTTTAATAGAATACAATCAAATATCCTGTTTTGGACTAAGGATATCTTTCTTTTCATCTTTGGCTGGGATCAGCCCCGAATAAAAGTCCCTGACAGACAGAAAGGATTCAATTTAAACAGTTTTTTTATTCTCCGCCTGATTCGAATCATCTAATAAATTCTGAACTGAACCGAAGAATCCTCTTGGATCAGATGTGAAACGTCTTCAGGCCCAAACAGAAGTCGTCCGTTTGCTTTGGATTCAACCCACATGAATGAAAAGTCCAATAAATGTAAAAACAATGATCTTACTGTGAGACATCCATGAAAAACATGGATTTAATTCATTATTATAATGAATTAATGATTTCAATAATATTTATCTGACAATTAAACAAAACGTATTTATGTAATTACGTCTTTGATTAATCATTTATAGAATATTGATATAAAACTAATAATCATATCATTATTTATTTGTTGCTTCTCGTGTTATTTTTATTTCAAAGTCAAAGTTATTTTTATTTATAGACTTCATTCCCAGAAACAATTTTCTTTAATTCCTTCTATTTTTAAAGTGTAGACTGGAAAAAATAGAGGGATTGGCCATAACACTGATCGTCCATAACACTGTAACCACCTGCCAGGTCAGACACACCTTCACTCAATCACAGACAAACACTTTCTAGTTACTGTCAGAGTCACAGGTAACATCTGTCAGATAGCATTACTTACATTTACCAGTTACTTTTGTCTACAGCCTAGACCTAGTTACTTTTGCTAGTTGCTTTTGTCTGACAGCTGCAGTTACTAGTTAACTTTGACTGACAGCTGTAGTTACGTGTTACATTTGTCTGATAGCTGTGGGTACATTAGTCTGATAGCTGAGGTTACATAAGTCTGATAGCTGTAGTTACGTTTGTCTGATAGCTGTGGGTACATTAGTCTGATAGCTGAGGTTACATTTGTCTGATAGCTGCGGTTGCATTTGTCTGATAGCTAAGGTTACATTTGTCTGATAGCTGCGGTTGCATTTGTCTGATAGCTGCGGTTACATAAGTCTGATACTTGTGGTTACATTTGTCTGATACCTGCGGTTACATAAGTCTGATAGCTGTAGTTACGTTTGTCTGATAGCTGTAGTTACGTTTGTCTGATAGCTGTAGTTGCATGTGTCTGATACCTGTGGTTACATTTGTCTGATACCTGCGGTTACATCTGTCTGTTAGCTGTAGTTACTCTTACAAGTTACTTTAATCTGACAGCAGCCTGTTGATGAAATATTTTTAGAGATAATAATAATAATAATAATAATAATACATTTAATTTAGATGTGATTCTGTCAGGAGAAGTTATGATGATCTTCTAGATTTAAATACTCTAAAGCACCTAAAAGTAGTTGGATTACTCCAACGGTTACTTCACAATAAGTAGTTCAACCACGATACTTGTACTTTGATACTTAAAGTACTTTTTACTGATAACACATGCTTTTAATGCAGTTCTTTTTTAAGTTACCGGAGTATTGTAGTAATTTTATAGAGGAATCTGATTACTTTGTCCAGACATGTTTTGTGGGCATGTTGGTGGACTTCAGGGTCTGGTCCTCCTGTCTAACCAGACTGAGAGCTCCACCTGCTGGTCTGGATGAGGAACGACCCCAGACTACAGCCTTTAAATGAGAGTAAAAATACTTTATTATTGTGCTAAAGTCCAGTTTTTAAGGAGTCCCTGAATATGAAGTCCTTGATAAAAAAAAGTTTTACTCTGGTGCGCATAATATTATGGCTAATCATTGTTTACGACTAAGTAAAGGATTTAAAGATCCTTTCTGGAGAATGTTCTGGGGTTAAATAATTTTGTTCTGAATGTTTTATATTAAAATAATCTTCATAAAGGATTCAATTTCACTTCATATTATTATATTTGTTGGATGTTGGAAAAAGTTCTTCTTATTATTGTTGAATATGGGGTTGCAGCCAAACCGGCTTCAATTGAATACTTTGTTTTTCAGTGATTTCTATTTCTAGTTTATTAGATTAAGATCAATTATTAGTTATTTTTACTCAATAAAATCTATTAGATTAGATCAAATTAAAATACTCTGGTTCTTTCGAGGTGCGGCAGATTTTTCAGTAACTTAATTCATTTACCAGTGAAAATTCCTCAAAAGGATCCAAAAGTATATTTTCCCCAAAACAGTAACTGTAAAAGGGTCAAAGGTCGGACTTTTAAGATTCTGCTGCCAAAGATTTGGTGCAGAGGTCTGCTGGAGTAACGTTTTTGCGGACAACGTGTGGCTTCCACAAAATTAAGTAGGTAGTTATTATGGTATGGCTAAACCGTTCCATAGTTTTCTGTTTTTGATTTACTGAATTGTGTTTGGTTATATTTGTTTCGTCATAGTTTATTCAGATGTGTCCGACGCGACTTCCGGTCTGCTCTGAATTACTTGTTTTCTGACTTCACAATGAAATCTATAATCAGAGAGTGGATGATTCTGTTGTTTGAGTATTTATTATGACGTGAAGTATTACGTCACAGGGCGAAAAGTTCCCTTCCTTTTTGCAAACCCTTGAGAAAAGACAAAGTCAGGTCCCACCGAGATTTGAACTCGGATCGCTGGATTCAGAGTCCAGAGTGCTAACCATTACACCATGGAACCCCGATAATAAGTGTACTTCTAAAACAAATATATTTCTTAAGTATGTAGATTACACGAAAATGTCTTTTACACTATTAACAGAGATGTCTGATATCAATGGAATCTACTTTTGTGACGTCACGCCCCGCACTCTTCTAGTTCTGAGTGGTTTACCCGTTTATCATGAATCTTATTCTAACCAATCAGAGCCTGATGTGGGCGGGACATACCTTCGTGAATTTGACCATGATATTTTAAGAACACTGATGACGTTGTGACGTGATTATTACGTACTAATATTATTCTTCCTGCGATGTCACATCAGGTATATAAAAATGAATGTAGTTTTTGACTCCTTATTTTTTATGTGTTCACTAGTATTAATGTTTGTCATTCCAGCAGTAGACCTGCACAGACATGAAGGCAGGAGCATTACGTCTTCTTTTGGCCTTCAGTGGAAAGGAAGACTAACAACAAAATTACTTGAATTTTACTGCTTTCACCATTTGCTGAATATAAGGCATAAAGGAGAGGGAATCCTCAGTTTGCAATATTTATAGATCAGATGTCAGAGTCTTAATCCACAATGCAGTTTTAACAGACAAGAGTTTTGGGGAGATTTGACTCTTTTGCCATATTTAACATCTTATTTATATTAATTTAATGTTTGTTTATTTATATATGTATACATATAAATATATCAATGTTTATATGTCTTTATTGGTATTTCTTTAATATTTCTTTGTGTGTGTGTGTATCTTGTATATTTTCTATTTCGTCTTTTTTTTCCCACAATTGCTTGTTTTGCTTTATAAACGTTGGAGCTCCTGCAACGCCCTAATTTCCCCATGGGTATCAATAAAGCTATTTCTATTCTATTTCATTCTATTATTATTATTACACTTGCGAGATAAACCGATACTGTCTGCTTTGATCCACTATATATAGGGGGGCAAAGGTCAAATGGAAGCTTGATGAGTCCGTGCGTGTTGATTTCTGAGTCCCCCGCCGAATATGGTGTCTCTGAGTGGACCCTCCTTGTTAGACGATCTTTGAGCGAAAGATTGCCGCCAGAGTGAGCCCTCTTCCGGATTAGAGGATCTCAAGGTGAATTTCCTGTTGAGAATGTCCGGCAGCATGTGGAGGTCACTGGTGAGTTTAACTTGTTTAATAAACGGATTCTGGCTTCTGTTGAGGATTTGGGCTGCGTTGATATTTGAGGAAGATGATGGGGTCCCTTTGATCTCCTGTCGTGTTTCTGAACACGACTTCATATGCTGACTTTAGCTGGTTAGCATGCTAGCTAAACTGTGAGTGTCCTTCAGAGGGATGATGGATTTGTTAAATCAGCGGCTCTAACTGGGGCGTTTTTAAGATCTTTTCACAGGTACGGTCATGACGTCATCGTCACTTATAATCCGACAAACTTCACATTTTACCGAATGTTAAACCCGCGTTTAAGGCATCTGTGCCCGTCTGCGGGGTTAACATCTGCCCGGGTGTTGAGAACTAACTCTGTTTGAACTCGCACAGATTTTTATTGAACTGCAATTTTAAACTTGAATCTGACGTCGCAGAATGAAACTGAAATATAACAATAAGAATAAAATTTGACTGATAAATCGGTATTCATTCAATCCAACATATGTCAAGTAATCGCAATATAACTAGTTGTGGTGAAATTTCTCACATATTGATCATTTATTGATAAGGTTTAAATCAACAAAACAGCCTCTAGCTGAAGCTAATCTCAGTGATGATTGCTAATGTTAGCCCCTGTCAGCTATCGGCGCTAGTGTTAGCTAATGTCAGCTAATGTCAGCTGTCATTTCTTAGCTTAGTTAATGTAGGCTGTTGTTGGAGTGACAGAGTTGGTGATGGTTGCTAGCAAATATTAGCCACGATGGTTTATGTTCTGAAAACGCCAGTAACCTCATTATCTGCTGATGGAGGAATTGAGACCCTGAAGATTCTGCTTATTGATGGTTATTTGGTCTGTGTGTCTTGTGTTGTTGACTTATCATCTCTTTCTGTTTCAGTTGGCGGCGAAGCGAGCCGCCTTGTCTTCATCGTCCTTTTCCAGAGGGGTGAGGACAAACACACACACATTGTAATCTCCATGATTGAATCACTATCAGAGAAAAATAATCGCAGTATTCACTATTATTGACCCTATGGCAGGAGACACCGATCAAAGAGTTCACAAAGATGTGTTTGTTGTTTGATGCGTACGTGTCAGTGCTGTCCGTGGCGTAATGTCAACCGTAACCTCCAGAGGTATACTTAAGTAGGCAGGTTTATGCTCATTAAGAATTAAAACCACTTACATGATTTTGAAACATGATTGTTTTTAGCGGTTTTCCGCTCACTACACATCTGAATAGAAAAACTTGCGGAGGAGAATTTGAAAGTTTAGTTTTCTTGACTTGGGCAAACATTGGTGACGGCTGTTCCAGTCTTCAGCTTTAAGATCAGTTTGTGTACACCATGACATCATGATGGGATTAATTAGCTAAATAAGAGTTAACGTGGATATAACTGGGCTTTTTTTCTTTCACCGGCGTGTTCCAGATGCAGACGGTCACGCTGATCCCTGGTGACGGCATCGGACCCGAGATCTCCTCCGCCGTCATGAAGATATTCGAGACTGCTAAAGTAAGTGTGCAGAGATGTTAGAGTGGGCAGTATTGCGTCTCTGGCTGCCGCTAACTCGGGTCTCTACTTTCAGGCTCCCATCAGCTGGGAGGAGAGGAATGTGACCGCTATTAAAGGACCCGGTGGGAAGTGGATGATCCCGCCAGACGCCAAAGACTCGATGGACAAGAGCAAGATCGGCCTTAAAGGTGCGTTGGTGATGCGTAATGAGCTGACCTCAATGTTTATCTGGTCATCTTTAAGGTTGACCCCTCTCCTCTCAGGACCACTGAAGACACCCATTGCTGCTGGTCACCCCTCCATGAACCTGCTGCTCAGGAAGACCTTTGACCTCTACGCCAATGTGCGGCCCTGCGTGTCCATCGAGGGCTACAAGACGCCATACACTGACGTTGACCTGGTCACCATCCGAGAGAACACCGAGGGCGAGTACAGCGGCATCGAACACGTGGTGAGTGGATACCGAGCTCTGATACTGCTACTAGCTGATACTGCTACTAGCTGATACTGCTACTAGCTAATACCGCTATCACTGACGGCGCCGGTCAGTGGGTGGATATATCTGCAGCAAGCCTTAAGGTAATAAGTGGGAAACTGGAAAATTAAAACCCGCAAAGGATCATGGGAACCCAAAGCTTCTCTGTTAGAACACACAGTGACATCACAGTGACATCACAGAACTGCTTTAGTGTTTTCAAAACAATCAAGCAAGTGGTTTTACCGTTCTGGTGGATTGGTGTGAAAGTAACGTTCACAAGCCTCCCTCACATGAACACACCTCTGGATGTAAAAGTTTTCACTCTGTGCCTGGTGTTTCCTTTCACAGTGTTGGTAATTGTGAACATGTGTTTATTTCCTCTGACAATAATCGTGACACCTTAAATCTGATTTTCTGACGAACCCAGACGTTGCGTCGCCACATTTTGTATGATAGTGTGTTTTTGTTGTTTCCACTCAGGAGTAAGTCTCGTTCAGTCTGTCTGTAAAAGATAAAGTGTTTGTTCTCTGCTTCAGAGTCGGTCTGGACTCTGTTCTGTTACCAACCACGAGACAGAGATAAGCTGAGCGAGCTAGCATATTATGAAGGAGCGCTAACATTGAGTTGTACAGTTGAGTGCAACAAGATGTTAAAAACTTCATGTTGGGAAAATAGAATCATTGTTCTAATTTTAGCCAGAATCGTCCAGCCCTGCTAACTGCTACTTACTGTTCATTTAAAATATAAAACCTGTGATGAAAAATGTCACGGAATGTGTGATAGAACCCTAAAGATGGTGAGCTTTAACTGGACAGGAAGCCAGTGGAACCGGGTGGAGGCCCACGGCGGGCCGACCCGGAAGGAGGAGTTATTAAGAAGGAAGGTCACAGGAAGTCGGTGTTGTGAATTTAATATTCCTTCTTTCCTTTAAACCACTAGGTCTACATTGTCTTCCTCAGCAGCGAGCTTATAGTCCTGAATAGTCTCCGATCCCCTGCGTTGTACAAGCAATCCTCCTGATTGAACCTCAATTGAATGTGAGGAAATAATAACATGAACAATTCCAATAAAATATGATTTATACATTATAGATTGTCTTGAGCTAATTTGAGCTGTAGGGACTAAATAGGAGCAAACTTGCAATTTTATGGCAAGAAAACTATTTCTTTGTTTAAGAAGAATAAGGAGGAAAAAGGGCTAAATAATATAATAACTACTAGAGTAAAGTGACATTTATTACATCATCTCATCGAGTCGATTCATATGCACCAAATTTCGTCCAAATTGGACCAACGATTAGAAAGTAATGTCCGAAAAGTGTTTTTCATAAAAAAGCTCCCCCTAGTGACTAAAATATGAACTATCAAAGTCAAACTAACATGAGATGCATGTTACACGGATGCACGGATACATCTCCTTTATTTGACTCATATGCACCAAATCGGACAGAATCTGACCAATGGTTCCAAAATTATGGCCCTAAAGCTTTTGGTGTTAATCTCCCCCTAGTGGTGGAAATATTATCCCCATATGAATAATTAAATCCTGGTGGGTGGAGTCACACGTTTTGATTTCCTCTCCACCATTAGTTCGCAGAAACACAGAGATGAAGAGTACGGTCTCTACAGGCGGAGGAAGTGATGAAGGTGTCCCCGTCATCATCAACTGTGCTCCTCTAGGTCGCTCATCATCTGGGTAAGGAGGTGGAGCCTGTGACGCACCTGTCCTGAGGTGGATCAGTCCGTGTTCACACTGTCAGCTCAGATCTGAAGCTGGATCTAATCAGGCTAGGGTAAGTCTAGCTTAGCACAGGGACTAGATGCTGCGCTAAAATGTTAAAAGACTAGGTTAGCATAAAGAGTGGAAGCGGCGGAAAAGTCTTAGCCTAACCCTAACCAAAGTTTAGCTTAGCTTAGACAGTGGGAGCAAGGGCTCCATCAGACCAGCACCACCTCCAGTCTGATGTTAGATCAGACCTTCAGTTCAGATCATGCAGCTGGCAGTAGACGTCCCGTGGATCCCTGAAGAGTCCACGTTCCTCCCTCTTGTCTGTCCCCGTTACATCTTCATGAGTTCTTGAACGCAGCTTCAGTCCTGGATGATGACCCTTCCTCTACTCCACGTTCCTCACACGTGTTTCCTGGGGGGTCTCCAGGAGATTTCCTCTCATCTAAGAAGTTTCTGTTTTCTGTCACAGATCGTTGACGGTGTCGTTCAGAGCATCAAACTGATCACCGAGAACGCCAGCAGACGCATCGCCGAGTATGCCTTCGAGTACGCCAGAAACAACCAGAGAAGCAGCGTAACGGCCGTCCACAAAGCCAACATCATGTGAGTACGATGTCATAGAAGGTCGCTGATGGTGCATCAACCTCTTCAAGCCGACCCGATGGTGACCTGTTTTTGTTTCCAGGCGAATGTCAGACGGTCTGTTTCTGAGAAAATGTCGCGAGGTGGCTGAGAGCTTCAAAGATATCAAGTTCACCGAGATGTACCTGGACACAGTCTGCCTCAATGTGAGTCTTCATCACACGCTACAATAATAACATGCTAGCCTGTTAAACCTTTAATACTTACATAATAGCTTGTTAACCTTCTAAGGCTAACATGCTAGCCTGTTAAAGAACTACTGCTAACATGCTAGTTGTCAAACCTTTAATGCTAACATGCTAACCTATTAAACAACTACCGCTTACACGGTAGCCTTGTGCTTAATATTCTCATGCTAATGTTTGCTAAGACATGATGTTCTGGACTTCCAGATGGTTCAGGATCCGACCCAGTTTGACGTCCTGGTGATGCCCAACCTCTACGGAGACATCCTCAGGTCACTATTTTCATCCTCTCCCCTCATCTGTCTCTGACTCTCAGCGGATGAACGTTTGAATGTTGACCCGGTTCTTGGTTTTTCAGTGATCTGTGTGCCGGTCTGATCGGAGGACTCGGCGTTACACCCAGCGGGAACATTGGCGCCAATGGAGTGGCTATATTTGAATCGGTTTGTGCGTCTCGTCAAACATGAATCGGAGAGTAGAGAGACCGCTGTGATACAGACTCACCTGAAGGCTGTTTGCTCCGCCCACAGGTTCACGGCACCGCACCTGACATTGCAGGACTGGACATGGCTAACCCCACCGCTCTGCTGCTCAGCGCCGTCATGATGCTGCGTCACATGGGTCTCCATGACTACGGCAACAAGATCCAGGCTGCATGTTTCGACACCATCAGAGAAAAGAAGGTGAAACCTATGAGCTCGCTACGTTAAGAAAACACGTTATTCAATCAATCTGTGCCAAATGTATCATAAATGTAGCAGTAGCTGATGATAATGATAATAATACATTTTATTTATAACGCACTTTACATTTGGATCAAATCTCAAAGTGCTACAAGGTAAAAGCAGATAAAAGTATCAATATGAAATATAATAATTTAAAAACCTGACCAAAAAGCAGCAATGTTAATTAAAGTTATAGGTTCTGCTAAAAAGGAAAGTTTTAATTCCTTTTAAAAAGTCTCAGTCGTCTGTGGAGCCCTCAGATGGTCAGGGAGGGCATTCCACAGACGAGGGGCAGTAGAAAAGAAGGCCCGATCACCCATGGTGCTGAGCTTAGTCCGGGGGAAGGAGGAGGCGGTATGAGTGGGTAGAACGGAGGGATCGTGTTGAGGTCAGTGGGGTGAGTAGTTCTTTTAGGCAGGGGGTGCGTTAACGATACGTTGGATACACTGACTTGTAGCTCCAACTAATTCTTACATGTCTGCAGCAGCTAGCATTGGTACATCTGCTGCAAGTCACCTAAGGGCATGCTAGCTGTGGCTAAATTTTCATTTTAGATCAGGCTGTGTTAAATGCTTACCTAAATACTTCTGATTGGCTGCAGCTAATGCTAACATATGAGGCGTTAGCTGTGAGTGTTCTAGTAAATTATCTGCTGCACTGACCTGTTCTTTTTGGTTGAACTGGAGCCTAATGCTAACATTAGCACATCTGATGGCAGCAGCCAAAGCTGTCGCTAGTGCATTTGCGGTGGCTAGCATCTATGGCATCAACCATCTGTAGCTGCCGCTGCTAGTCTGAGCACATCTAGAGCTTCCGTTTTAACGTTAGCTGTTATCAGCTGCAGACATGCTAACGTTCGCATGTCTGCAGCAGCGACAGCTAATTTTATGACGTTTGTAGCAGCTTTGCTAATGCAAGCAGACCAGTGGCAGCTACAGTTAATGCTAGCACATCTGTAGCAGCCACAACGTTGTTGGGTGCTACAAATGTTGCCATGCTGCTAAGAGTGATGTAGGTTTCCATGTTGATGATGATTTTCTTTTTGTTTCAGGTGCTGACGAAGGACCTGGGAGGAAACTCCAAGTGTTCAGAGTTTACTGCGGAGATCTGTCGCCGCATTCAGGATATGGACTGAGACCGCAAGGGCGGAGCCTGTATTCCCCGCCTCTCCCATGCTTACTGGGCGGAGCTTCATTCTCACGATATCTTTCCTGTGTCTGCATGATGAGATGAAGCATGTGGAGGGGGCGGGGCTTCAGCTGCAGCTACACGATGAATCATTCTGAGTAAACGTACGCACAAGAGTCGAGGGGGAGGGCAGAGTTTTCCCTCTCCGGTTTCTTATCAGCCTTCTTCTCCTCCGGTTTCTTATCAGCCTTCTCCTCCTCCGGTTTCTTATCGGCCTTCTCCTGTGGCTTCTGGATGTTTGTTTAAGTCCCCTTTAACCAAGTTACATTATTTATTGCTTGTTTCTATCTCATGCTGCCTTCACGCCACCAGATTATAAACATGTCTACAGAACACGCCTCTGTCTCCTGTCTGCGCCATCACACACATTATTACATGAAGTCCCGCCTCCGTAACTCTATTAACAAACATTCCTGCCAAATAAAGATGATGGTTCTGCAATAAATCAAAATACGATAAAAACTGCAATACCCAACCCTATCTAGGATCCAGGCGCAGAGTTAGAATGTTCTTTGCTGCCATGGCAACTTCCCATCTTCCTGCAGGGACTGATATTCCTCTGGTGATGGTTTGTTCTCCGTCAACCTGTAGTTGTCTAAAAATGTGTAATATGTTTGCATCTGATACAATTTTTTTGATTTATAAGTTAAATATGCATTCAAGTAAAACATTAGCCCCTCCTCCTGCGCCAAACAAGACTGGTGTTCTTTGACTCCGCCCCTTCAGTCTCTATAAATGAGGTGGATAAGGTCAGTGGAAGGATAACACCTGGAGAACTTACATGCTCCTCTGAGGAATGTTGGGATTTGAACCCAGAATCTTCTTATCGAGGAATTCAACCAATCAGATTTCTGCTTATCGTATAAAACTTTCTAACACTGGATAAGGAAATAATATTAAAATGTGTCAACTAAGACTTAGCCCCACCTGCTGGCAACAAGAAGTATCAATGTAACTGAATATTGTCCTAAGGACGCCTTCAGGTTTCGATCTTCATTACTTTGAGATTATTTAAACCAAGTTTCATGTTGATCCGGTCAAAGTTCATTTCAATACAACAGTCTCAAATTGCAAAAATAAAAAGAAGATGCAAAATTCAAAATAGTCCAGACCGACCATCAAAACCCCAACCGTTTGATAACTTTTAGTGTTTATGGAGCTAGCCTGTCAAATCTGAAGTGTATTTGGTTACAACTCTAGGGTGAGTTCTTTAAAGTAAGACACCTGGAAACAGCAAAACCACCTGAAAATATCTAGAAGCCAAAAAGGCCGACTTCCTGTTTGCTTTACGTCATAGTACCAAGAAATGTTTGGGTAATTCCTGATCCGAACGTGTTACTGAGTTTCTTAGAACTAAGTGAAAGTGAGTCAAGTGGATGGGCTTTTTATGAAAGTGACTATGGGGCACTGTAGAGACATTTTCAATGCCCTCAGCCCCCCCACCCCCCCACAATACACGTACGTTTTTGCCATGACTGCTGCATCTGCAAAGTTTCCTGAGTTTTTAAGTCTGTTAAAGCCCCTAAAAATCTGATTCATCAGAATGAATCAAATCAAACAATAGTGTCCTCGCACTATTCATGCTCAGGGCTGAATTACCCTAAAAATAAGATTAACCTTTAAAGATCACTACAGAAATTGGAAATCCTCCAAAGATATGAGTAAAGACAATAGAATATTAAATAAAAGTGGGAGAATAAATTGTTTTTACAAGCCTCAGAAAAACTAGAGTAATAATAATAATAATAATAATAATAAAACAACATTTCAACTCTGGCTCTAATGAGCTCGCATGATTATGCTTCAAAGTATTTTTTACAGTGAAACAGAGAGTTAAACAATCAGTCGTGAATCGGGTTTAATGAAACTAAGTAAAATGATAGAAAATAATGACATTTATTTATTCAGATTCCTTTAAATGTCGTCAAAATCTTAGCTCCACCACTTGCATCCAATCTACCCGTTCTCATGTGACGTTGCAAAACCACGCCCCCTACTTCCTGACTTTGACAAGCTGCCGGATACAGACAGGAAACACATCGGTCTGACTTTCAAAACAAAGGCTCAGGTTTCTGCGTTCACGCAGGATGGAGGTGGTCTACTCACCTGGTGGTTTACTCTTCACGCAGGTCCCACCAGTGTTTATTCCCTCATTTTCCCACCTTCATCCACCACAACTGAAGAATCCGGTAAAACATCTCAACATTTATTCACTACACTGGACTTTTATTACTGAAACCTGCAACGTCATTTTGAACAAAACTTACCCGAGGTGTCTGTTATCACATTGTGACTTCATTAAAACCAGCCAATATTGCCTGGGTCCTCGTTTACTACACCTCTGAAACATCTAGAGGAGGACTCCGGCAGACCTCTGGAGGAGTTCTGTGGTTCTGAGGTGGGGCCTACATGGACAGGAATTGTCGGTCCGGATTGGATTGAGATCCGGGGGAATCTGGAGGCTGAACCAACACCTGGGATTGTTTTTTGTGTTCCTCAAACCATTCCTGAACCATTTCTGGAGTGTGTCAGGGAGCCTGATCCTGCTGGAAGACGCCGCCGCTGTTATGGAATGAAGTTCTCAGGAGTCCATCCACGGAACCGTGGGTACTTGGTCTGTAGGTTTCAAAGTAACATCCACATGAAGGGTAGGACCCGAGGTTTCCCAGCAGAACATGGTCCAAACCATCAGACTCTCTTCTTCCATTGCTCCGTGGTTCAGTTCTGATGCTGGCGTACAAATTGCGGGAGCTTTCAGCAGTGAACAGGGGTCAGAGGTCACTCTTACTGGTCTGCAGCTACACAGTGACGTCACTGTGTTCTGAGACTTCTCCATCAGAACCGGGTATAAACTTTTCAGCAGTTTGTGCTACTTGTTGTCGTGGTAACCAGATATTCAATGTTACTCACTTCAACTATTAATAATAATAATAATAAATGATAATTTATCTAAATACCCTAAATGTATTAGCATCAGCTGATGCTCATTAACTAGCATTTTTTCTCTAGGTTATGACTGGTCGTCATCATTATTAACCAGGTCACGTTTATTTTTGATTATTAGACATTATTAAATATTTAATTTTTGAATATGCATCAGAATTTTGTTTGTCTGTGTTTGTTTTATTGTGAAACGATAATAGCGGATGTAGACGCGGTGCACTGTGGGTAGCTTGTGGGACGGTTTCCTGCTGTCGGTCCCGTGTCAGTGGAGTCAAGAAGGGACAAGACTGTGTTCCCAGTAACGGGCAGAGGTTCCGTTAAATTAACGGGATTCTCCACCGGAAATGGCGAAAACCTACGACTACCTGTTCAAGCTGCTGCTGATCGGAGACAGCGGCGTCGGTAAGACGTGTCTGCTGTTCCGGTTCAGCGAAGACGCATTCAACACCACCTTCATCTCCACCATCGGTGAGTACCGGACCGTTAACCGGAGCCCCGCCCCCCGTTAAACAGCCCGCGCGAGCCTGATAGCTGCTGTGATGCTAGCAGCAGAACCTGCGGATAAGCGAATGTGAAGTGTTCACGGGAGGGAGGGCCAGATTTTAGCGTCGACCTTTGACCTCACTGATCAACTGATAGAGTCTAAGTCAAAGGTCTGAGGTAAATCTGACTTCATCTGTAAACTTGATTGACAGGTGACTTTTATGACATCCATTATTTTTCATGGTCGGAACCAGTTGGTGACATTATTCTTAGAATGGGTTACAACATGGAGAGAGTGAGTGACATCTTCAGAGTGGGTGACGTCACTCATCAGACAGGGTGGCAACATTTCAGGAGCTGGTGATGTTGTAACTAGAGTGGGTGACCTCATGGACAGAGTTGATGACATCATGATGAGAATGGGCGACATTATTTATGCATTGGGTGACATGGTTACAGTGGATGACATCATGGTCAGAGTTGATGACATCAGGGGGAGAATGGGCGACATCATGGTTAAAATGGGGGACATCATGGTCAGAGTGGGTGACCTCATCATTAGAGTGGGTGATATTTCTATCTCCCAGAATCCTCTGCTGCTGTGGTCAGACAGAGGATGCTCTGTCACGACGTTACCATGAGTCTCGTGAGATTAGTTGACCTCCCTGTGTCAGTGAGTGTGTGTGTGTGTGTGTGAGTGAGTGTGTGAGTGAGTGTGACTGTTCACTATGAAACAAAGGCCCTATGTCCTAGGATATTAAACTTTAGCTCATGGTCTGACATTCTTTTAGGGGCGTGTCCTGCTTCCTTGTATTCACTCGTATTTAGTGTCTGAATTATTCATCAGTGTTTTTAGTAAACTGATGCCGCCTCCTCCTCCGACCTTCTATCCTCTGTCCCATCAACGCCTGCATGTGAGCCGCTATTTTCCTGAGGAAGAGGCTGCTGCCTGCCACAGGTCACATGGTGCGTGTCATAGGTCACATGGTGCGTGTCATAGGTCACAGGATGCTTGTCGTAGATGATGTCGTCCGTCAGCAGGCCTTCCAGAGAAACGATGGTTCTGATTCCATATTAAATCGCTAAGGAGGACAAACTGAACGATTGGTCGATAATCCATGGATTGGAGGTCGTTGACCTGCCCCGCTGCTCGTTTCCAGGACAACCACCACTGACAATTTCACTTCCTGTTGAGAGAACACGAGCAGAAAAAGAGGAACATTTGACATCAAAGTTTTTTCCGTAGTTACATTTATTTAAATCAGTAGAAGTGTTTTTGCATCATGGGATCAGCAGGAGGTGAATTCATTTTATAACGTAGGAGAGATGTTTGGAGTTTAGGTTAAATGTTAGATTTGTGGAGTTTCTTTCTAAATTGGGTAACGAGGCCATTTAACCTCAAAACGGAAAGCTTTATCCACAAAACATTTTTACTGGCTTTACCTTGAAAACATCAAAGTAATGCTAATAAATAACATCTGTAATCATTCATAACAGTAATCAGTCCAGAAATAACAAAATCATGAGAAAAAGCCTCAGGCTTTGATGACGCATAGCTGAGGCAACCTTACAGGGCTTTGATGTCCATTATCGGATTCAAGCTCAGCGGTGTTTCACATAAGTTAATGCGGAATTACGGGGCTTCAATCTCACAGAGTTGTGGTGACCTCAGAGGGCTTTGATGTCCTGTCACTGAAATGTTGTATTTGTTCTTGAGTTTTTTTTAATTGGGTAATATGGGCATTTTGTCTTCGTAAAGAAATGCAGATTCAGCCATCTTTTCCTGCAAAAACATCAAAGCAATATCAGCCTATGATCATTAATCATAGAATTATTATATGAGTCCAAAGGGAAGTTTTTTGACCTTTGGGTGGGCTTTGATCTCACAACCGGGGCAGCTGATTTAATGTCACATGATGGATACAGCCTTAGAGGGCTTTGATGTCACATCGCTGAGACAACTTAAAGAGTTTTGATCTTACGTAGTGGATGCCACCATAGAGGACTTTGATCCCACATAACATAAAAAAACCTGTGTTTCTACAGACACCAAAGTGGGCGGAGCTTAACCATACGGCTGGTTTCTAGTTATTAATGTTAAGTTCAACAAGAAGAATAAATCTGTTAAACAATCTGATGTAGATTAGCGGTTTAAAGAGGATCTACGAGATCCCGCTCTGATGAAAAAACTGGGCCAGGGCCTGGTGGGTCTGAGTGGGGGACCGGTACAAACCAGCATCACACGGTGAGCAGGAAATGGAGGAAAGCAAGCCGTCGACCTTCATGGAAACTCATTTTCTCTTCTGAGGCAGGAAGGAAGTTTGTCTCACATACATCAGTTAAAAATATCTCTGTCTTCCTGTTTGACACCCAGAGACATGCCCACAGCGCCGACGGCCCACAGCAACCCCAGGATGTCGAAAAAGATCACTTCACCGTTCATTCAGAAATATGACGCCAGGAACGTATCATCTAGAAACATCTCATACCACCTCAGGATCTAGAAACATCTCATACCACCTCAGGATCTAGAAACATCCCACAGCACCTCAGGATCTAGAAACATCCCACAGCACCTCAGGATCTAGAAACATCCCACAACACCTCAGGATCTAGAAACATCCCACAGCACCTCATGATCTAGAAACATCTCACAACACCTCGGGATCTAGAAACATCTCATACCACCTCAGGATCGAGAAACATCCCACAACACCTCATGATCTAGAAACATCTCACAACACCTCATGATCTAGAAACATCCCACAACACCTCAGGATCTAGAAACATCTCATACCACCTCAGGATCTAGAAACATCCCACAGCACCTCAGGATCTAGAAACATCCCACAAGAACTCAGGATCTAGAAACATCTCATACCACCTCATGATCTAGAAACATCCCACAACACCTCAGGATCTAGAAACATCTCATACCACCTCAGGATCTAGAAACATCCCACAGCACCTCAGGATCTAGAAACATCCCACAAGAACTCAGGATCTAGAAACATCTCATACCACCTCAGGATCTAGAAACATCCCACAGCACCTCAGGATCTAGAAACATCTCACAACATCTCATGATCTAGAAACATCCCACAACACCTCAGGATGTAGAAACATCCCACAGCACCTCATGATCTAGAAACATCCCACAAGAACTCAGGATCTAGAAACATCTCACAAGAACTCAGGATCTAGAAACATCTCATACCACCTCAGGATCTAGAAACATCCCACAGCACCTCAGGATCTAGAAACATCCCACAACACCTCAGGATCTAGAAACATCCCACAGCACCTCAGGATCTAGAAACATCCCACAACACCTCATGATCTAGAAACATCCCACAGCACCTCAGGATCTAGAAACATCTCATACCACCTCAGGATCTAGAAACCTCCCACAGCACCTCAGGATCTAGAAACATCCCACAGCACCTCAGGATCTAGAAACATCCCACAACACCTCAGGATCTAGAAACATCTCATACCACCTCGGGATCTAGAAACATCTCATACCACCTCGGGATCTAGAAACATCTCACAGCACCTCATGATCTAGAAACATCTCACAACACCTCATGATCTAGAAACATCCCACAACACCTCAGGATCTAGAAACATCTCATACCACCTCAGGATCTAGAAACATCCCACAGCACCTCAGGATCTAGAAACATCCCACAACATCTCATGATCTAGAAACATCCCACAACACCTCAGGATGTAGAACATCTCACAGCACCTCAGGATCTAGAAACATCCCACAGCACCTCATGATCTAGAAACATCCCACAAGAACTCAGGATCTAGAAACATCTCACAAGAACTCAGGATCTAGAAACATCTCATACCACCTCAGGATCTAGAAACATCCCACAGCACCTCAGGATCTAGAAACATCCCACAGCACCTCAGGATCTAGAAACATCCCACAACACCTCAGGATCTAGAAACATCCCACAGCACCTCATGATCTAGAAACATCCCACAGCACCTCAGGATCTAGAAACATCTCATACCACTTCAGGATCTAGAAACCTCCCACAGCACCTCAGGATCTAGAAACATCCCACAGCACCTCAGGATGTAGAACATCTCACAGCACCTCAGGATCTAGAAACATCCCACAAGAACTCAGGATCTAGAAACATCTCATACCACCTCAGGATCTAGAAACATCCCACAGCACCTCAGGATCTAGAAACATCCCACAAGAACTCAGGATCTAGAAACATCTCATACCACCTCAGGATCTAGAAACATCCCACAGCACCTCAGGATCTAGAAACATCCCACAACACCTGAGGATCTAGAAAGATGTCGCAGCTCAACTTCCAGATGTCGTGAGGCAGTCCTCCTTTCTGTCATAAATAATGATTTGGTACTTCTGAGGCGTTCTGTGTGACCCCTGACCTCCAGACAGGGGCTGATGAGTGGATGACCAAAGATGATGACTGTTTGGAAAGTTTTGCGTTGACCTACATCGCTGAGTGGTCCAGTGTTTTTGGTTTTTCCGGACGGTGGCGCCATCAGGCTGTGACCGCTGTGTCTCCCTTGTTTTTCCAGGAATTGACTTTAAGATCCGGACGATTGATTTGGACGGCAAGAAGATCAAACTTCAGATCTGGTGAGTCCGGTCAATGGTAGTCCAACTAGAGCTGAGCGTCCAACCAGAGCTGGTTTATGAGCTCAGAGTTTCACTCTGTTAATATTTGCTGCAGGGACACAGCCGGTCAGGAAAGGTTCAGGACCATCACCACTGCCTACTACAGAGGAGCTATGGTAAGACACGCCCCCTCCTCCGTACCTCCCTGCTACCGTTAGTGGACAATAACAACTTTGCGCTGAGTTCTGCTGTCGTTTTGTTCAGAGTGAGCGGTGTAAACGGCGTCCTAGAAGAGGTCTTTGCTGCTGCTGCTTAAACCTCCAATCAGATCATTCCCCCCTGTCCATGTGACGCCGTGATGCTAATGCTCGTACTGTGTTACAGGGTATAATGCTGGTTTATGACATCACTAACGAGAAGTCCTTCGACAACATCAGGAACTGGATTCGTAACATTGAGGAGGTAGGCCACGCCCCCTCTGACATCATATGGGTGATTGGGTTAGATTGGTTTTTCACTTCCTGCTCATAAAAGGATTAAAGGTTTATTCTAGAACAAACGTTTCATCTGATCGGTGTGATTTTTGTTTGAAGACGCCTCTCTGCCTTGATCAGTGACTAAAGAAAAAAACGATGTTCAGAATCCGCGGGTAGACAATGAGACACAAAAAGTTCTGAAGTGCTTTTTTAGTTTTGAAATTTTCAAATTTTTTGGTTTCGTTTAACTTTTACATGTTTTATTTCCCCACTTCTTTTACATTCTGACCAGCAGTGACATCACTGAGTCGTGGTCGGTGCCGCCATCTGGTGGCCTGACTGTGTTTTCAAACCAACCTCTTCTTCTGTGGTTCTTTCATGACGTTGACTGTCTGTCAGTCACGTTGAATGTCTGTCCGTCACGTTGAATGTCTGTCAGTCACGTTGACTGTCTGTCCGTCACGTTGAATGTCTGTCCGTCACGTTGAATGTCTGTCCGTCACGTTGACTGTCTGTCCGTCACGTTGAATGTCTGTCCGTCACGTTGAATGTCTGTCCGTCACGTTGAATGTCTGTCCGTCACGTTGACTGTCTGTCCGTCACGTTGAATGTCTGTCCGTCACGTTGACTGTCTGTCCGTCACGTTGAATGTCTGTCCGTCACGTTGAATGTCTGTCCGTCACGTTGAATGTCTGTCCGTCACGTTGAATGTCTGTCAGTCACGTTGAATGTCTGTCCGTCACGTTGAATGTCTGTCCGTCACGTTGACTGTCTGTCCGTCACGTTGACTGTCTGTCAGTCACGTTGAATGTCTGTCCGTCACGTTGAATGTCTGTCCGTCACGTTGAATGTCTGTCTGTCACGTTGACTGTCTGTCCGTCACGTTGACTGTCTGTCCGTCACGTTGACTGTCTGTCCGTCACGTTGAATGTCTGTCCGTCACGTTGACTGTCTGTCCGTCACGTTGACTGTCTGTCCGTCACGTTGACTGTCTGTCCGTCACGTTGACTGTCTGTCAGTCACGTTGACTGTCTGTCCGTCACGTTGAATGTCTGTCCGTCACGTTGACTGTCTGTCCGTCACGTTGACTGTCTGTCCGTCACGTTGGCGTTTCTGTGACATGGATGGGTTGTTAATGGCTGCCATGTTTGTTTGTTTTCAGCACGCATCATCAGACGTGGAGCGAATGGTCCTGGGGAACAAATGTGACATGAACGACAAGAGACAAGTTTCCAAAGAGATCGGAGAGAAGGTCTGACCTCTGACCTGACTCTGGAGCATTTAGAGAGCAGAACAGGCGTCTTATTTTTAAACTGTTAAACTACAGATTGAAGTATTTACAGGTCTGAGTCGCGACCTAATGACCTTCGACATGTTTGATCAGAATCTTGTCCCGTGTTTCAGCTTGCGATCGACTACGGGATCAAGTTTTTAGAAACCAGCGCCAAGCTAAGCATCAACGTGGAGGAGGTGAGTGATGATGTCACACCTGACCTTACCTCCAAAGTGAAACGGAACAAATGTTTGGATTTGATTCTTTCTTTGCTCCGCAGGCGTTTTTCACCCTCGGCAGAGACATCATGACGAGACTCAACAGAAAGATTGTGAGTCCTTGGAAATAAACAGTTTATTACAATCTCATCAGGGATTATTCTAGATAACTCCACATGAATACACATTTATGACAGTGTTATTACAGTGTAATACACATTCCCACGTTTCAGTACATTTTACGAAAGGTTGTTACACCTTTATGCAGTTTTATAACATCTTTTTATGGATTACATATTACCAAATATAACATAGTTTTATAATTGATTACTACACAGTAATAGAGTTTATTATAGATTATTTCACCAGGGATTATGTTTTATTATGGATCATTACACATTAATAGAGTTTATATTATATTTATGTGACGGCATGAGAAAAGCTTCTATCAACTATTATCTACATACAGACAGGAAGTGGGGCAATTCAGTCTTCTTAAAATGTCAATCATTTGTTGGACCTACTGCCTACTTCAGGCATGAGAAATGCCTGAACCTGATTGGTCAGATTTGGTCTCATGACCTGTGTTTTTCTTCTCTGCAGAATGACAACAACCCGCAAGGTGGAGGTGGGCCCGTTAAAATCAAAGAATCCCGCTCAAAGAAGAGCCTCTTCCACTGTTCGCTGCTGTAGGCGGAGCCTCCTGGTTCTCCTCCTGGAGGAGATTGAAACCTGTGGAAAGGGGGAGGAGATAATGTCTTCACACCAACCTGTTCAGATTGTTAGGAAAACTTTCTGCTCGACCTCCTCTTCCTCCCTCTGGTGCTCCTCCTCTTATTTCTTGCTGTCTGCTCAGAAGGCGACTGTGGCTGTTTATGAAGACCAAGGTATTGTTCCAGTGGTGTCTTGTTTTGTTTTTTTTGTCTTACCAAAGCTGGTTTGGATTGAAATGATGTCTCACTCTGTTAGGTAATCATTTGACCTCTCGGATCCGTTCATTGTGTCAGCACCATGGTTACGTCATCATTTCTAAACTCTAACATTTATATAAATTACGATGACCATTGAAATAACATTTTATTTCTGATGAAGCCAAAGTCATAAATAAAATCAAAACACAGGAGCTCATATATTAATGATTTGAAAGATTAAAATCAAATAGTTGATTGTTTCTTGAACACATCGGAGTTTTTCCTGTGATTAAACATTGATTAATACTTACGCAATAAGCCCAAAATATCCCCTTTTTCAACCTACAAGTGTAAGTAACTGTAGATAAATTAAAATATGACATTTACAAATCTATTTTGATATATTTATCCATCTTGAATTAAGTTTCCTTGTGTCTGATCTCAAACTCAAAGTTCTTCTCCGGTGGTTCTGAATCATTGTTCGTGACGGCGTCCGATGAACCGATCAGAGATTTATGGATCCATTCTGACCATCAATAACTCACAGTAGGGTCAAATCGGTTCCATTTATTTCATCTAAAGTTGGTTCTTTGTACATGAAGATTCCTTAAGTCACTAATAGACAGTGTTCCACCCACCTTTACTTGTGACCTAACTTTGTGGGGCGTTCAAGCTCAACATTTTGGCGCGGTCACGGACGGTTTGTCGGCTCCTTCATGACAGTTCTTCGTTTCTCGTTTTTTCCAGTATTTACAGACCGAATTGTTTCCGTGACCTTGATGGAGGTCGGAAGTTCAGGTTTAGAAGCCGTCCTCTTCCTCCATCCTTCTTTGCCTTACCTCGAGAAACAACCAAATTATCCGACAGCCTTTAAACGTAACCGCAGATACATTAATCGTGTTGATTGATGTCTGAGATCTGAGGTGTACAGCATGAGGCCATATGTGAACAAAAATATAAGAATAATACTGAAATCACATCTTGTATTATTTGAGTAGAGACGCACAACAATGGAGGCGGACGCGTCGATGTACACGGAGCACTTCCTGGAATTATGGCGCCCCCGATGGTTTCTGGTGCTGCTGCTCAGTATTGTCTGTAAACTCCCCAGAAACACGCACAAATATGTCAAAGTTAATGCAGAGATGAAAAGCTCCGCCCACATCAGTGTACGCCCCTAACATGGACCTCTCTTCTCGGCGTCCTATTGGTCGCTGTGAGTCACATGATCCGGTGAAAGTAAGGAGGAAGAGGAGAGTCCAGATTCTGGCGCTGTCTATCCCAAACATTAATAAACTTTTTTTACGTTCGCTATTCCCGTGAGTTTCGGAGCGTCCGACCAAACCCTCGGACTGCGATGCGTTCACTGAGCAGCGGATATACCGCTGCTGTCTTTGTTCTGAATTCAGGCTTTGATGCTTTTCTATACTTTTATATTTTATTCATTTAACATAAAAGACATGTTTGTTTTATTTGTTACATTTTAAGAAAGGATTTAATTTTGTACCAAAATGTTTAAATTGTTATTTTTGTATGAATGCTTTTAATTAAACTCATTTAAACACATTATAATTATATAGAAACTGTTTGATTTAAACGATTTCTTTCTAAACTCGGAATTCTCGTTTTATGTCTTTAAAAAGATGAATTTTTTTTGGTTTAAACTTTCCATTTGGACAGGGTCTGAAAACTATAAAATAGTTTAGAGTTTACGAAAGCGTCGTTTTAATCAGACAGTTTTTAAAGTGTATTAATCGATGCTAAGCCTGTTTGTCAATAATAATTGTTCATGTTCAGTAAACTCAGATTTGTTTTTACAGTGACGTCGGATGTGTTTACAGGCACACTGCTGCAGTATTATTATCACTATCATTATATTAGATATCCTTTATTTTACCATCTAAAATCTTTGAGATTAAAAATCAAGAAACTTATCGCCGCAAGCGTTCCACAAATCATTTCAGTTCTGCTGTTTATTAAAGTCCGACGTTGATGGCGGCGGAATATTGAATAAAATAAACTACAATAAATGAAAATAAGTTTGTAATAGAACAAAATGATGGGGGGAAAGGTTCATTTTAAACTCATGACATCACTTCCTGTTATCGTTCAGGAGAGGACAGGAAGTGAAATAAATCATGTGGTCATTATCTATAATCGCTCCTGTCGCTATGCAAACATCTGTTGTTTTAATGATGATGTATTGATAACAGGAGACTCGCAGCTGCATGAAAATATCTGATAACATTTTGTGAAAAGTATTAAAATTTGTACTAAAATCCCAGAAGCCTGTTTTTTTTCTTATATAAAAGAAAAGGCCTATTTAAAGGTCTTTCTACCGTTTGTGATGTCATCACGCTGCGGCTGTAATGTCATCAGTTTGAACTCCGTCTATTCTATTTTCTGACTATCTCTGGTTGATTCAGATTTTCTCTGTAGTAACATCAAAGCTTAAAAGACAAAATAGTGGAATTAACCTTTAAATTTGACCCAGAAAACCAATCAGATTCCAGCTGGAGGCAGTGCTGTTCCATCAAACCCCTCCCCTTCAGACATGAATGATGTCACCAGGTGCTTCCCCTTCTTTACCTCCTCCTCTCCTTCACCTCCTCATCTCCTTCTTTAACATCTCTTTCTGTTGATGCTCTTCTCCTCCATCTGTCTAGTCAACCATCTAATGTCAGCTAGAGTCAGATATTGGCTTTTTATCCAGCCACTCCAATAAACTTCAGGCGAGTTCTTAAGAGAGAGCCACGTACCTGGGGAGGGGATAGGGATGAGAAAAGATCTTTAAATAATAACTTAATGATGTTCATGTTTAAATGATCTGCCGAGGGTCTTCAAGTCCTCCAGTCGTTCAACATGTCTGAGCTGTTGGGTTAAAAACAAAAAATACATTAACTTCTTACATTTAATGTGAATACACCTGTAGCGTATTTATACACCTGTAGCGTATTTATACACCTGTAGCGTATTTATACACCTGTATTCATACACCTGTAGCATATTCATACACCTGTAGCGTATTCATACACCTGTAGCATATTCATACACCTGTAGCGTATTCATACACCTGTAGCGTATTCATACACCTGTATTCATACACCTGTAGCGTATTCATACACCTGTAGCGTATTCATACACCTGTATTCATACACCTGTAGCGTATTCATACACCTGTATTCATACACCTGTAGCGTATTCATACACCTGTATTCATACACCTGTATTCATACACCTGTAGCGTATTCATACACCTGTAGCGTATTCATACACCTGTATTCATACACCTGTAGCGTATTCATACACCTGTATTCATACACCTGTATTCATACACCTGTAGCGTATTCATACACCTGACTGTTTACTTTGTTTCAAGGTTCGGAAGAAAAAAAGCGCTGAATCAGCCCATCCATTTCCCGAGGGTTATTTCAAGTTCCATCTTGTTGATATTGTTCATTTAATAAGAGGTTGAAGATACAAGCGGCTGAAATGAGCTTCCTTCGTAGGATGATGATGAGGTGAGGATTTCAGACATCTGGAGGGAGCTTGGAGTAAAGCTACTGCTGCTTTGGGTCTAAAGAATCCAGTTGAGGTGTTTTCCCATCCGATCAGGACGCCTCACCGTAGAGGTTCTTCAGTCATTCAGGCCCGTCCAACAGGGAACAGAACATTGGAGCTAAAATGTTGTTGTTAGCATTGGAGCTAACGTGATTGACAGCAGCCGCTTTGAACAATCTCTTGTTTTTATTCAAGTAAGAAAAGTAACAGCAGACAATATTTACAAGCATTTACAGTCAGAGCCGCTGATCCAGGACCAGGCGATCCTGGACCTGCTCTGACACATATGGTGGTCCTCCTCATAGATGGAAACATCTGATCCTGAACCAGCATGAGGAACAACAGAACCTAACAGCAGCTGTGAGGAGTCCATCACCACAAGGCGATTGTTCTGGATGCCAACAGTCCATTTACAGAACCACAATGTCATGAAGACAACAGGAGGTCAGACGTCCGTACCGCGGGAAAAGGGAGGCGGAGCTACAGAAAAAGGAAAGGAATGATGTCATCCGATGCTGTGAGAGCAGCTGGTCCAATATATAAAAGTCCTGATGCGTTCACTTACAGTCGTCCATCAGGTCACCTGACTCAAACCATGGTGGAAGGCCCGATGACTGGAGCCGCCGTCTGAGGACAGACACAGACACTTTAACACCCTGATCAAAGGTACTGACAGAGGTCACACAGAGGACACAGGTACTGACAGAGGTCACACAGAGGATACAGGTACTGACAGAGGTCACACAGAGGACAGGTCACATTCTCGCAGAAGATACAGGTACTCACAGGTGATGCATACTGGTGGTTGAGATGCTGTTTGTTGGAGGAAGATGAAGAGTAGGAGGAGCAAGAGGGCTGGCTGGGCCGGCCTGGCACATCCGGCAGCGCCTCCTGGAGGTGGGAGGAGACACAGCCGCTGTCCGATCCGGTGGATCCGGAGAGGCAGTGGGACGAGGAACCTGAACTCTCTGTGGCTGATAAACAAAGAAGATCTGATGATGTCACAGCGATGTCACCATTTGATTGGTTAAAATCAATAATTACGAAGACAGGAAGGATGGCTGTCCTCCATCAACCGTCGCCATGGGAACAAACATTCAATCATGCTGACCTCATGACAGGTGAGGGTGATTACGTACTCATCGAGGGCTGGCTGCTGGTTTCGTGCTCCTGCTCGTCCTCCTCAATGCAAGAGGTGATGGAGGTGTCGGCAGAAGGAGAGGAGGTCAGGGATCGGCTGGAGGAGGAGAGATGGTTCTAAATACTCTTTTCACATTTCTCTTGAAAATCACAAGAAATAAACACTTTTGGCTCTGGTTCTGACCCGTATACCTAATCCCATCCACGAAAATAAACCCAAATCTTTTCCTCGGTCCAAACGGGTCATTTTTCCCTCTGTTTTTATTTAACCCTAGACACCGTGAACAGCTGGTTCTTGAACTGACTGGCCAGTTCCAGTTTCTTCTCGTCTGACTGACACCTGTTCTAGAACTGAAGGTTCTGGTCTACACTGGCTTGTTTGGGACTAGTCTGGATTGAATTCGGCTGGTCTGAACTGGTACCTGTACATGTGCAGATTGAGCGGTCCCAGCAGACTGGATGAAGACGGTCCAGATGTTGTGAGATCAGACGTCATTCCTCGTATAAAAGGGTTGGAGTGATCGAAGACGGAGACAGCGATGGACGCCCGAGTTCTGGCACCTGAAGACAAACACTGTGATCATCTGCTGTTTATTCATCAATTATCCATCAATTAAAAAAAAATATATATACATACATATATATATGTATATATATATATGTATATGTATATATATATACATATATGTGTATATATATATATATACATATATACATATATATATACATATATATATACATATATATATATATGTGTGTATATATATATATATATGTGTGTATATATATATATATATATATATATATATATATATATATATATATATATATATATATATATATACATATATATGTGTATATATATTTGGGTCTGATACCTCTGCTCTTCATGATGTAGTGAACGGCTCGGTCACTGATGGCGGCGTCGCTTGGCTGGATGTCCATAAACGGTTTGTTGCCCACACCCATGGACACCATCTCCTTCAGACGCATCTCTAAACACACACACACAGGTGATGGTGAGGCTCCACCCTTCCACTGACTTATCACCAGACTCCTCCCCCTCTCCTCTCCATCTATACCTTTGTTTCTGGTGGCCTGCGTCCAAAGGATCCGGGCAATATCTGCTGTCCAGGACTGTTTGACGTCCGCGTTGGCGGCTTGAAGGATGAAGTTCTGGTTCTTCGACGTTCTCCTTCTGAACCAGATCTCGAAGCGCAGGCCTTCGTCTCCCTTGGATTCTGTCAGACCCACGTCAGCCGTCTGAAGGACAGAGGGGAGCCGAGTGTCAGAACTGTGGTTTGTACCTGATACATGTATCCTTGGAGTGCATAACATATACAATATGCGGGTTGTGTCAGTCGTGTGTGTGCCTGTTGGTTGTGTGTGTCCCTGTTGGTCGTGTGTGTCCTTGTCGGTTCGGTTGTTCCTGTGGCATGTAGCACCTGGTTCTGACCTACCTTGAAGGAGTGCTTGTAGATGAAGACATCAAGGCCGCCCTCCATCTTCTTGCGTTTACTGAAGAGGACTAGTTCCTCAAACAGGAAGACGTGACGCTGACATTTCCTCCTCCCAGTCCAGACAATGAACTGATCCTGTCGGATCAGTTGACCCTGCTCTTTCAAGTTCACCTGGTGCATGAGGGGATTATGATGAAGAGGAGGTGACGATGAGGATATGATAAGTGATGCTGAAGACTAAACTTACATCACAGTCTCGGATGGCGTCCATTGCCAGCAGATCGTTGCCATGGCGAAGCTGGAACTTTACCATATCAGTGGCGGCCTGCAGTGCTGCAAGCTCCGCCTCCTGAGCTGCACCGACCTCTTTCATGAGGTCAGTGAGCAGCAGGGCGTATTTACTCATCCTCTGGACTGGTTTCAGCAGGTATGACGACAGGTCCATCTTATCCCCCAACTCCACCTGCTTCCTCTGAAGGGGAAAAGGATGATGTCATGGTAACAGGTAACTGGTCAGCAGGTTTCTGAACTGACAAGCAGGTTCAACTCATCATGTGATCAGGCATCATAAATCCTGACTGATGACATCATCACCTCTACTGACAAAGCAAAGAGACGGTCTTAGATGGCCCGACCAATCACAAAAGCCGACCAGTCAGTACTGAGGATGTCATCATCAAGAGAACTGATTGGTCAGTTACTTCCTGCATCACCTATTGCAGAGCAGGTAACTGTGAAGTTGCTACGGTAACCACAAATCCTGCCCCACGACCCAGATTGCCAAGGAGAGGTCGGAGGTCAGTCAGAAGTGAGTCAGAGCTAATACAGCGGTAGGAAGGTCAGAGGTTCTCACCCTGAAGAAAGAGGTCCCGTAATTGGCGAGCAGAGCGTCAGACTTTGGTTTGTTTTTGCTGTAAAGAGCGTAGAGGCTGAACTGTTCCTGCTGTAACAAACAGAACATCACCATTATTCATAAGTGACCACTATTGACAATGGTCATATTTGATTCAAGAATAACAGTGGTGTATGAGTGATGGATGTCGTATTGAGTGTGGCGTGTGCGGCGTACATATCGTAGGAAGCAGCGCGGCACTCTGAGCGGGTGTTTGGAGCACGCCTCCAGCTCCTTCAGGAAGAACTGACTGTGGAAGTCCAGAAGTTTCTCCAGGTTCCCAAACACCACGGATCGTTTTCCTCTCAAGTCCTGAGGGAGGTCAGCGCGGTCCATTTCAGGGAAGTAGTGACGGATGATGTAATTCAGAGAGCGGACATACTCCCTCTCCGTGGTCACCATCTCCTCCATGATGTGACGCAGCTTACTGCAGAGACACGGACCCTTATTACTCCAGGACCCATTCTGTGGTCAAGCTGAGTAAAAGTACTGCATCATGGGAGAATAATAATGAGTGTTGCATTAAAGGCATGTAGGTACTGTTGAAGAGAAATGGTCAGTTGTCGCCACAAAACCAGAAACTTTTTAGGGTTTCTCCTGCTGTCACTTCAACCAAAGCAGCAGAAACAGATTTTTCGACACATTCAGGTCCCAGAAGTTTTACTGACTTGATCTTCTAATGATTAACTGTTCCCTTAATGTTTTTGAGCATGGTGTATATAGAAAATTAAAATTAACCTCCACATCATAAATAAATAAATATTATAAATAAATGTTTATCTTGACAAAAGAGATTCATGTCGTGTCTGTTTGTTTATGACCTGCTTTCGTAAACACTTGTTTCATTATATTTCTATGCCGTTTATTTATTTTCTTTATCAGCATTCTTGAAATGATAACAAATTTGGATCTTTGAAGTATCATGTGACCAAACACAAAGTAAGTAATGAGTATATACTAGTACATACTTAGTATTACTAGTATATTATATATATATATATATATATATATATATACTATATATACTATACTAGTATACTAGTACATACATAGTAAGTATCTCAGTCTAATACTCAGGTGAGTCTACCATTGGACCACCGGGGGGCAGTGAAGAGCTGTTCAAGCGTAACCCTCTAGTTTTGTACCCACCTTCCTCTGGGTCGGGGTTCTAATGCTGGGCTGCTTGTGCTTCTGGGAGTCTCGGGGGTCCCAGCACTGCGTGTGCTTGATCCTGTCCAGTCATGAGCCGGCGTCCTGGGGCAGAGGGTGTGGTCGGAGGCCTCGGCGCTGGTGACCTCAAGCCCGCGGATGAACACGCCAGTGTTTCCTCTGCGGACCGGTTCGCTGACCGTGCGGTGACACGGTCCAAACCGTGAGGCGTCGGGGGTGGCGGGACAGTCGAAGCTCTGGGTCTTTCGGAGCTGCTGCCGCCAGGAGGCAGAGAATCTGGAGGAGAGGGAGGTAGAGGAGTTGAGGCGGGAGAGGCTGGGACTGGAGGAGCAGACGTCCCCGCGGTCAGGAGACTCCCCTGAGAAGGAGGTGCCACGGAACAAACGCTGGAGCAGGGGTGTATGCTGAGAACTGAGAGGAGAGGATGCAGGACCAGGGGTGGAGGTAATGGGGTGCAGTGAGGAGGAGGAGGAGGAGGTGCTACGTGGGGGTGAGGAGGTGTCCTCCTCGGGCGTGCAGGAGGTGGATGAAGTCTTATGGACTCCCCAGAATGCTGACAGTGTTTTCCTGGAGGAGGTGGAGCTTCTGCTAAGGGCGAAGTCAGAGCGCTGGCTACGGGGGGAGTCTCTTGTCCTAATCGCCGCCTCCATTTTCTTGTCAAACATCTTCTTGGTCTCCTGACACTTTGACCAGGCGAAGCTCCACTGGCGGAGGCCCCGCTCGCCACGCAGCTCGCCTGCTTCCTCCTTCATCTCTTGGAAGCGGGAGTCTGGGATGGGCGGGTGCTGGCGGTGATATTCCTCCAGGCAGCCAATCACATCCTGACATTTTTCCGGCAGCGAGCAGTCCTCCATGCTGACCCCCGCTAGGTGACGCAAACCCTCCAACGCCCAGCCATAAGCCTGCAGACAGACAGAAGGACTGGTAAGGTCACAGGTGACATCAGAACAAAGGGGCGTGGCCTCCTTAGGTCTCAATGCTTAAAGATAAAAACAAGTAACAATCTCAGTCCGAGCATATTTGAAGTCACAACTACATGTTTAAAGCTGAAAGCCGGTCCAAGCTACATCACACTGTTTGTTTCTAAACGCCGCTGACAATGAGGCTTTAGAGTCCAGACAACTTATCAACTGTCGGATGGCCTTTCTACCCAGACGCGTGGATAGTACACCGCCACCTACAGGCCCAGTGTTCACATTACAGCATCCTTCTGATCCGCGCATAGAAATATCGAAAAACTTCTGACTCTGCCCACCGGAGAGGAGAGGGTTTGACCTTATTTATCTTCCCTCACATGACCTCACATGTAGCTAATGAGTGTGTGTGAATGAGTGTGTGAATGAGTGTGGGTTTGCGTGTGTGTGTGTGTGTGTGTGTGTGTGTGTGAATAAGTGTGTGAATGAGTGTGGGTTTGCGTGTGTGTGTGTGTGTGTGTGAGTGATTGTGTGCGTGTTTTTGTGTGCAGGTGGTCTCCCTTTTATCATGCCACACACTCTCCTCCCCCTCCAGCTGAATGACTGGCGCCTCCTTTGTGGTAGTCAAACACACTTCAAAGGTTTTTTACTACCAGCGTGGAGGAAGATGTCATTCCCTGAGCTCCTCCACTACACAGCTCTAACACACACGCTCTTCTGCGCCGCCTCTACCTATTTACACCAAACATACCAATGGTTTCCTCATTGTGTGATGTCACTTAGCATGGTGGCATTCCCTGAGCTTAAGAGGCGTGGCCTGTAACACAACTGCACTTTAAACAATGGAGTCACGTGACAACATCAACTTACATTCACTCTTGGTGGCTGATCTCATCCTGTGATCAGACTTTCAGGAGCTTCTGGACTTGCTCACTGCTAAAAGCTTGTTATTGCCACAAGCAGCAAACTGCTATCAGCAACAAACTCCTGACTATTACTAGTTGTTGACTCATAACTGGTAATTGATCCTTACTGCTACTAGCTACTTTTAATTGTTCTGGCGGTGTTGCACACATAATAAGTTGTCAAAATGTCACAGTCCAGTCCGGCCTTTCCTCCCCTCATACGTACCTCTCATTTATACGAACCGCATCTGTTCCTAACTCCACTGCTGTCTCTAGTTAGGAACAATTCAGAACCCCCATTACAGCTACCAGTGGTGCAGCGGAAAAAGGGCACAAGGGCCCTGCATTCAACGGTCGGTGTAAATGGGGCCTGTGGTTGTGCACTGGTGTCACAGAAGAGAGTGTCGTCTCTCATAGAGGATCTCTGATCAGATCAAAAGATCAATCAATAGATTGATCAACCAATATGTCACCGCTTTCATGCGTTTCCATAACGGATTAAAATCGGAGTCATGTGACATGAATAAGGACGCTCCGACAAGAAGCCATGGGTCTGTTGGCGTGTACGCTTCAGCAGAGAGGTCAGACGTGTTCCCTTTAGAGCGAAGCACTGGTCGCTTTGATTGTGGGTGGAAACCAAAAAGCACATGTGATCTGACAGGAGGTGGTGACGTTGGCATAGCCTGAGGCTGTGATCAAATAGATTCTTCATCGCTCTGATGGACACGCCATGTTTTCACTCTACACTTAGCCCGAGTGTCAAACAATGGAGGCAGATGGACCGTCTGACACAAACACACACATACTCTCTCCTACTGCAGGACACTAGGTCAGCGGTGTGTGTCGGTTCAGTGCCCTTCACACTGATTAGCAGACTGATGTGTCTTGATCGCTGCAGCCGCTCTGTTCCCACACAGGATGTCATGCCCAGAGAACATCACATCCCGTGACACAAATTACAGTGGTAAATATGGCAACCATCAACTAATTTAAAATCTATGACTGCTAAAAAAGGGAAGACTTAAAACTTTTCGAAGAGCTACTGCTGTCGTTGACCAGAAGTGAGTCTTTGATGCCTCAAGTTATCTGTGACATCACCGCTGTGTTCTCTACCGCACTGTATTGTGGGATGTTTTTAGTGGGGTAGTCTAGTCAGAGCTTTCTAGCGTTTAGACTCCTGACTGTCACGCAAACTGATGAACGTCAGTGCTTCAGCCTTTATGATGTAGCATGTTTGTATTCAAACGCACATTTATATACCCTTTGATTAAAGTCTCCATTGCAACAGTCAAAAAACCCCAAAAGAACCCTTTGGAGTCAATGTGAAGGCGACAACCACTGATGAAATAAACAAAATTTGATGTGGAAATATACTCAATTCTTATAATACTATATACCAGTAAATGAGCAGTATGGTGAAAAACAGCGGAAGTGAACTTTACATACTCAGAGGTAGAGAGCCCTAGAATAACTGTGAATTGTGAATAATACTGGGTAAAAGTTCATTCTACAGAGTACCGTTGTTGAAGACGTGTATGGTTGCAAAAAACAGGGATTGAACTTGTGAAACCATCCGGAGTTCTCGTCTCTGCAGGGATCTTTTCGTATCAGGTAAGGTTTTACCTCAGGTAAGGTTGACCTGAGGTCATTATTCCCTTCATCATTGAAGGAAAAATCAATGATGACAGATAAGTAACAGCAGCAAACACTAAGCTGGCATTCTCCACAGGCTATTTCAAAACAGTAAACACCAGTGACCAATGTTAGCAACATTAGCGTGTAGGCTAGTAATCTAACGTGTGAACAAAGATAACTGCTCAGAGACTTCTTACATCGCTCAGTATTTATGCAAGAATCCAACAAATCAATGAGACACAGCGTGTATTTTTAAACGATCAACACACTGGATGAAGACCTGTGTCTCAAAATGTTGTAAATTATTCCATTATACTAGTAACATGCTTGATCCTTTTCGGCAAAGGTATCAGTTGCTCACATCATACATTCTCTCATCTCTCTGGAGGCACCAGCATCTGACGCCACCAGCATCTGACAGTGTGTCAACTGGCAGCAGATTTCCTTTCAGCCCCATCAGAAACAAAGCTCAACAGCTCCTTTTCTTTACTGCTCCGGCCACCATCGTTTTTGAGTTGGTGGGTCAAAACTGAGAAACAGTGTAGCAGAGATACATGGAACTTTTAACCTGGATGATCACCGGCCATTTTTTTGGTTTATGGTTTATTTCCTCTTGGTGGAAAGCAATAAAGACAGCCTCTATCTTTAATGAAACTGATACTGTCGTTTCCAATATTTGAAGAAACTGTCTCCCTCTAACGACAGACAGTAAAACGAGTCAGAGTCATTGACTCTACCCCTAGCTGCTACTAGTTTCTCACTACTACTATCTGCCACACTGCTACTAACTGCTAGTGATTATCAACTGCTGGCTGCAACTGGCCACTAACTGCTTTACACTACTGGCTGCTAATTGCTACTGATGGCAACTAGCTGCTACTTGTTTCTTACTGCTAGTTGCTGCAAACACATTGTCATCATGTCACTGCCCAGTCCTGTTCTACCGCCTCACGTCTTTTGTACTGATGTTGATTCTGCGCCATTATTACAGTCAAAGTTGAGGAAAAGGAGGAACAACAATCCACTATCAACATCATTTTAGCTATGGTAGAGATGAGATGTTTGTCAATCATTTGTCCCGATGGAGGAGGAAGATCAGACGCATGACCACAGAACATGTTTCTGTATTGGAAGCTGCACAAATCTCTCAGGCTCCATGAACTAACCGTGTTCTGACTGACCAGGTGGTTTGTCTCAAAACTCAGAGCAGAAAGAAAAAGAACCGCAGAAACTGTTTAGTCTGGTGAGCTGGATCTGAAGAGGAGAGAAAGGAGAGGATGAAAAGTTTATCTTTAGAGTCTTAAAAAAAATTACATGTGGTTGCTATTGTGCTTCAGAGACAGAAAGAGGAGGAGTAGCGGAGAGAGGGAAGAAAGGGGAATGAAAGAAGGAGGAGGAGTGTGCAGGCCACCCTGGGACCAGGCAGTTTTTGGGGACAGCAACCCTGCAGGACTCCAGGCCTGGACCAGTCAACCAGAGAGGACGAGGAGGAGGAGGAGGAGGAGGAGGAGAGTAAGGCTGAAGCCTTCCAAAACCACATGAAAGTCGGAGGTGTGGGGGAGGAGGTCTCCTTGAGAGGGAGGGGTCCTACTTCAAATGGAGCAGTGTATTTACAAGAAAGAGGAGGAACCGTCTTCTTCTTCTATGTTAAACTCTTCAGGAGTCATGTGACCTGCACTGAAGGTGAACGGTGAGATCATCACAGTAGTTAACGTCCAAACACAAACAGTCTAATATCTGACCTCACAGGAGAACGTCCACCATCAGCAGGAGGAGGAGCCCCCACACAACCTGAAGTTATGACATCACAAACCGCAGACTCTACAGGCTTCAAACGCATGAAACTTTATGCTGATGGTAGTGATGTCTCTGCTGCGGGAGGATATGACACCCCCTTGAGTATCTGATACTGAACCCAAGTCCAGCGGGGTGTCATCATCACTCCCCTCAAAACCCTCCTCTCCACATCACGACTTTGATTTCTTTAAAACAGAATGTTGTCCTGATGGTAACAATGTTCCTACTACATATAAAAGCTATGGAGGAACGGCGACCATTTTTCGTTTTCAGCTCTGAGCCGCTAGCATGATGTTTAAACAAAACTTAATGTGTGCAACCCACGACCAGCAAGAAGCAGTTTACAACTATTATCAGTTAGCGGCTTGTTTGACTTTGTAGCTGTTATCTCTTTAGAGCCAGTAGCATTTTATATCTTGTATCAGTTAGTAGCTAGTAGGAGTTAAAGGCATTTAGCAATTAAGAGCTAGTAGCAGTTAATAACTAGTAGCAGTTAGAAGACGGTAATAGTTAATATCTAGTAGCGCCACAATATCACCAGCTCGTTCCTTTTTTCTTAAGACGTAGATTCAGCACCGTTTGTAGACACTTTTACGATCAGGTAACCTTTAGACATAACGGTGAACTGACATTAAAGAAGTAGCGCTGCAAACAACAGATTGGAACGGCAAACAACAGATTGGCACTGCAAACAACAGATTGACGCCACCTGTCACTTTCTGGTGGCTATGGTTTGCTGAAGGCAGGGCTATGTTTGATGATTCCTGCCGCATTTCCTCGCAAGTTACCTTACCGGCAAATCGACTCTCTGATCAGTTCACAACTCATATTGTAGCAAAAAAATAACTGCATCAAAACGTCATGATCAGATCAGAAATAGTCCCGTGGTTCTCAACCTGGAGGCCAGGGTTCCTAATGAGTCACAGGATCAATATAAGGGGTTAACAGACCTCCACAGGCGCCCGACTAAGTTCTCAAAGATCCTTTTAACACAAACTATGTAAATAAACATCAGAAATGAACAACCAATAACTGAACCTGAAGCTGATTTTACCCAACCGTCATGAAGGTCCATCAGAGCGCCTCCACATAACCAAAGTTTAACCATTTAAAGAGGCAACCCAGGTTAGCCCAGTTTGACCCTGCTGAACGTTTTTTACAGCAGGAAAACAGAATCTTTCAAACAAAGTCAAATTGACGCCCACTCACTGCCAAACACACAAAACACACACATAAACACTACTGTTCACCTGCAGAGTGTCTGTCGTACCTTGGTGTGTTCTAGTGGAGAGCTGCGGTCGGAGTGGAAGAAACAGAGAGGCACCACACACACACACTGACTCCCCCACTAACCCCGCAAATTCATTCAGTCTGAATGGCAGATGGGCGGTCCCAGGAGGAGGGGGTGGGGGGTCGTCACAGCAACAAAGACTTTATGAAAGGAGTGAAAGCAGGAAGGAGGGAAAACTTGGCACTGGAGTGTTACCTGGACTGCAAACAAACACACACACACAGACACACACAGACACACACACACACACGCTATACAAATAGTGGATTTCCAAATTTGGGATCGATACAAGAGACAAAGAAGTGGGCTAGCACAAGAGGTGAAGAAAGTAGGCAGGACTACAAAGACACGCAACGTACGGCGAATTGGGTTGTATGAGTGCTTGGACACCAAGGAAGGAGAAGACAACTTATAGTAGTTCACAAGGCAGAGGGATGTGCAGCAGGCTAGAGTGATTAAGGATAGAGTAGCATCAGCGGAGGTATAAAGCTGATCTACAACACAATAAAGATCTGGGAAGTGGAAGCTAGGTTAAGGAATGAGGTGACAGTTTGTGAGCAACAGTATAGTTTCACTACATATAGAGCACTATAGAACATCACTTTAGTCAAGTTTCTATATTTAAAACCAAATGTCAGTTTTTTCAACAGTTGCTGAATTTTGAGGAACAAATGAGAATCATTAATTAAAGAAACCTAGATATTTTTATTGAGATACAGATTCAGTCTCAGAGCCATGAAGGGGGGTGGTGGCTGCTGGTTCCAGCAGCCAAGTTTTTGAGTTTGATACGCCGACCAGGCTGCAGGCAACCTCTCTGCATCCCGTTTATGCAGAAATGTCTACCATCTACATTCTTCTCAGTTACTGCCTCCTTCCATTAGAGCATTAATCTGTCAACATTTAGACGACAGGAGTGGATGGTTGGCGTACCTGGTCAAAGAAGCGGTAGAGTCGGGCGGCACGCTCGATGTTCTGTCCCGTGGTTTTAACCCGCTGGGAGAAATCCTGCAACTGAGCCCGGAAAGAATGAACTTTGACCTCATAGTCATTGAGGTCATCTGACGAAATGTCGCTCCAATGCTCCAGATTCCTCAGCAAGTCCTGGCCACGTCTGCAGCGCTCCTACAGAGAGAGAATCATGGAAGGACGCTGGTGACCCCTCTGACAGAGAATGTTTATGACACTCTGCATGTGTGTGTTGTACGTCGGAGTGTGTGAGAGTATCATACGTTTGCTGTGGCTTGGAACTCTTTGAACTCGTCTTGTTTTTTCATCAGGAAATCCAAAGAATCCTTCGGCTCATCCAGACACCTCAGACGCTCCTCGCCGACCTGCTCCAGCCAGGCCCTCACCTGAACACGGAGGAACAGACATGAGCATGATGAAATGTCGTTTGGTTGACTCCAACCTGTCCGGTTGCGAGAAATGTATACTGAGCGTGCTCGGACTGACTTCGGCGAAGCCTTGCTCCCGGCTCCTGAACTCCACGATGAAGCGCAGCTCCTCCGTTCTGGCATTTGACAGCGTCACCAGGCGGTGCAGAAGCTCGTCCACCTCGTTGTAAACTGCTGAAACCGCCTCCACCGCCGCCTGCTCATCTTCTGTCACGCTGATGCTGCGGAGTCGGGACAGCGAAGCTCCGCCCTCCTGCTGGAGCTGCACCAATCTTCTGTCCTCCAGTATGCTGCGCATCACCGCCTGGTACCGGGACAGCAGCAGCTCAGCCTCCTGGGAGAGGGGTGAGATGAAAGTTTGTGCCTAATCCAAAAGAAACACTAGGAGAGAGAAAGTGTGTATGTGTGTGTCTGTGTGCATGTGTATGTGTGTGTGTGTGTCTGTGTGTCGTGTGCATCACCTCAGTCGCAGCCGGAAGGGACTTGGTCTTCAGGATATTAATGGTTTTCTGCAGCAGTCTGATGACATTCTTACACTGACCGGTCAAGTCATCCACCTTCTGTTAATGATGGCAAAGAACGCAAACTAGTGATGACATCATCAACGCATGGACACTCTGATGGATGAACACTGCTGATGACATCATCAACACATGTACACTATGTTTGCTACAAACTAGAGATGCGTGGATCCAATACATCACATATTTATCAACATATCTGATTAAGGTTGTTCAACTGCATAAACATTGGTGTGTGTGTGTGTGTGTGTGTGTGAGTGTGTGTGTGTGAGAGTGTGTGTGTGTGCGGGTGTTATCGTGGGCTGACCAATCTGAAGTAGAGCCAGCTGCTCTGACTGAAGCTCAAAGATCCCCCGAACGCCACAGGAATCTGATGGAGCTCCACGTGTCTCTGAAGGGACTTCAGGGAACTCAAGACCTCCACCTGCAAACAGGGAGCCTGTCAGAACCGGAACCATCACCAGCTGATCACAGGTGAGTGGCACTGGTGATGTATGATACCTGAACGTCTGCAGGTTTGTCCACATGAAGAGACAAGTCCTTGTTGACCAGCAGAAACACAGAGTGGACCGATCCAGGTGAGGTCTCCTACACACACACACACACACACACACACACACACACACACACACACACACACACACACACACACACACACACACACACACACACACACACACACACACACACACACACACACACACACACACACACACACACACACACACACACACAAAAATCACTCCAGGTGAGAAAAGGTAACAGCTCAGAACCTCATCATCACCTGTGTATCTTCTGACCATAGCTTTGAGTCTTGAACCTCTCAGACCGTCAGTATGTGACCTTGCGTTACTTTTAACATCTGACTCAACCTCCAAGTGACCCGATCATTTGACTGACACCCCCTGCTGGTCGGTGCCTGATCAGAAGAAATCACTGAAGTCTCAGATATTAGAAAACAATCTTAACGTAAACCTAGCATCACGTGAGAAGAGAAGCAAGTCTGACGATTGCCCGTCTGGTGAATGAAGTTGTACTAGACAACAGGAGGTCCGGTGCAGGTGAAGGAGGTGAGCCAGGCCCAGGTTGTGTTGTGATAACGTTGACCTGCTGACGTAGAGTATTTGAGAGATTCTCAGAGAGTTTGTTGGAGGTGCCGGTACATTTAGAGGCTGTCAATAACTCCAACGTTAATGGAGAAATCTGGATACATTTTTCCTAAACCTAGAGTATCGTTGTGCTTTGGTGGAGGTTAGCGCTCTCTGAAAGAGTTTTCTGCTTTTTATTTAGAGTCATTGAGTTTTTTACTGATGTCTCCCCAAACTATGTTAGAAAACAAACAGAAAGAAACAGAACCAGTCAGAAGTTTGGACACAGTTCACCGTTCACTTGAGTGCTTCTGTTTACTTTATACTTTATACTCTTTTATTCCATAACTTTAATCGTAATCCTTTATACTCTCTATATCTTTTGAACTTTCTTAATACTCCTTTATATTTTAATACCTTTTTGTTACTAATGTGATAAATAGCCTATGGTGCATTCATGCACTCATTGCACCGTCACTTAAACAACACTTTGAAGACAGAAAACTCACATGGACATCACAGAGACACAGACAACAACATTTTCTACTAAAACGTCTCAAAGCATCATGTCAAATAGGCGACTGTGGTCGAAAACCTGACTTTGGCTTTCCCTGAGTTAAACCCAAACTGAATTTTAGTAGTTATTGGGCCCGGCTCGAACCCGACTCATTTCCAAAACAGCCCAGCCCAACAGGTTCTGATAGGACCCGTCAGGCTTCAGTGGGGTATCGGAATTCAGGAGTGATAAGAAACTACCACTCCTCTTTCTGCGTATGCTCTGTGATGATCTCTTTTTTCGTTCATATTCCAATAAATAGACTCAGTGACTCACCTGTAGTGACCTGATGGCGGAGAAAAGGGCAGGAACCGGAGAAGCTCTCCTAGCATCCACGATCACTGTCAGCCCCAGGGCTCGCACCTCCTTCCTGTTGCACATAGGAAGGGATGTCAGTGGAGGTACACTGATCTCACTGAAGGCTGTGAGGCAGGCGGCATTCACATTCTTACCTAAGAATGGAGATATAGTAGAGCAGCAAGTGGAGCAGCTCGGCGCGGTCACAATCAGGACTGGACCACACGGCGCTCCAGGTGCAGACAGTGAGCAGAGCCCTACCGGTCCGGTCTTTGGTTCCTTTAGAGACAGAGGAGACTGTTGGTGATGTTCTGACAGTCCGAAGACAATAGCAGAAAATGTTCCTACTGGATCAGTATCCCTTCCATCCGGGCCATAAGGAGAATAAACGGGTCTTATACTACAAACAAGCTGGTGTTCGGTCATTCTGGTTTATGTCAGGTCTCGGTCCTGGTTTGGGTCTGCATCGGGTCTGTGGTTTCCTCACCTGGCAGACAGACAACTCCAGAGCCCAGCAGGACACTGTAGAAGCTGGATTGATGGGACTGGGAGCTTTGAGCGACCTGCGGTGGTAGTACGGGAGCAGCAGAGTGTTCCTGATGTGGTTCTGTGGGACCAGGATCAGGAAACCGACTGCTGAAACCTTTAGACAACAAACAAAGTGTTTTTATGGATTCTTAGTGAGGACCCTCTGTAACCCTTGAGCCCAATGCTGACATAAAACGGTCCTGACTGTGGACCAGATCACTAGATCACAGCTCTTATCTGATTGGTCCATTCATTATCAGGTGATATCCTCAAATGTAAACTGGACCCGCAGGAACTACTCAAGTCCCAGAGGGATAACACCAACCACCACCCCCGACACTAGGTGGTTTCACATAAACTACTTTTCTCTTACCCGATTTAAACCTTTCAAAATTGCCATGTCGGTCACCTGTTTACGTGACCTGTGATCTTTTTTCCGACCAGGTGTTTACATGCATCCACTCATCTCTTCGGAAACAGTTTCTGACATGCGCAGACGATCCACAGTCCCGTTCAGAAGGTGGCGATAATGCTTCCGTGAGTTCGGTGCCAACCGCTAACAAGTACCCAGAAGAAGAATACGACAAAGAGGGCCTTCGCGGAAGTGACTTTTCGTCGATCCAACTGTCCAAATATGTTAAACTCTTTCAAAATTGCAATGGATAAATGACTCTCTGATGTAGACCGGTACTGTTTCGAAGTCGTTATTTTTAAAATGCGTTGCTGCGTTGAAAAAAATCAGCCAGAGCATTACGTCACGACGCTGGGAATGCATAGATACAACTCAAACAGAAAGCTTTCTGATAAAGCGCTAACATGCAGCGAAACGGCTATCGGAAAGGCTTTAATGAGAGGATTTAGACTACCTCCGTGAAAAGGAATGAAATGTCATCCGGAAATACCTTTTCTTTCGTAAAGGGGTGTTAACATGCAGCATTTCTTTGCGATAGGCGTCTTTTCCGAATCTATTCGTAGTTGGGCTGTCCGTGTAATCCCACCTAATGCATCATGGGAAGGACTTTAACACCAGCACCATTGCATCTTGATAACTTTGTTCGATCGGGTTTTATATTTGATTTGTCATGTTTCTGACGTTTATAAACTTATAGAACATAATCATAAGAGCTGAAAATATAAACACTACCCGGCTTCCCATTTTAGCAGACATCTGCAACAATCTCTGTTTGAAACATTAAAAGTCCTGAAGAGACCCAACTGACCCGGGACCCCATCTGTTTACATCTCTGCCCCCTGGGACGCACCACAGGACAATAAAAACTCACACAGCCAGACTCAAGACCACCGTCTACCCCGGTGCTGGTGTGCAGTGAAACCAGTCATTACACAATCATGAGCGATTGAGTCCGAGCCACATCACCCGCCCCCCTGTTAGATTATCTTGGATTATTTCATTATTACATTTTTTAATATTGCAGTGGTAGAACAGATGTTTTGTTACTACCTCAGAGTAAGGTGGTTCGGTTTTTACGCTTTTGCATTTGTTTCTTTGTATGTGACCAAGATTACGGCGAATCTAACGGACAGATTTGCATGAAATGTTAACCAGTTGTAGGTCTTGGCAACTCCTACAAATGATTACATTTTTGGTGACGGAACACATTTCGCCGCATTTAAATAAAAATAACATGTAAATAATAAGTTGCTTGAATAGAAGAATGGTTAGTGTTAGAGGCTGGCAATGAGTCGTAGATTAATGGAGAAATGTGAATGAATCTTTCCCAAACGTTTGTTACTTTTGTTCCTTGTTCCTTTGATGTACACAAAATGCCCTGTTTAAAGTTTAGGAGTGTGGAGCAGAGAATAAAACAACGTGATGAACACATGAAGGGAATGAGAGGAAGAAATGAAGTAGATTCAGGGGAATCGGAGTATGCGTTCTTTGAGTGCTTTTTTTAGTTATGTTTTAGTAATCTTTAGAATTTTTTTGTTTGTTGAATATATATATTTTTTTGTTGCACAATGAGGGACTGACGTTTCATTGTATGCTGGTTAGTGTGACAATAAAAGTTCCTCTTCAACTGCAGTACTAGCTTCAGATGTGCTAATGTTAGCATGAGCAAAGGAGTGTGTTTTAATGAAGAAGATGTTGAGAAGGAGGAGGAAAAGGAGGAGTAAATCAGCCAATCGGAAGAGGAGGACGACATGAATAATGAAAAAAAGAGAGATCTGATGGTTTGAAAGAAGAAAGAAGCAGGAAGGAGAAAGATGGAGGGGAAACAGCGTCTGTACCTTCAGGCTGAAGCTTTTCAGTTCTTCCTTCACCAGTTTCCTCAAAGAATCTCCCTTCTTCTCTCTCCTCCTTGTCCTTCATTGGCACTTCCTGTCCGCTGTCAGACTCCTCCGCTGTGGTCGAGAGGACATCGGGATCCATCGCTGGGGTGTTGGCCTCGTCACGCTGGGTTTGTTGTGTATTTTCCCAATAAGAGTCTTCAGTGTTTGTTTGTATTGTCTTATTTTCACAAGAGTCCTCTGTGTGTGTTTTTAGGGTGTTATTTTCACAATAAGAGTCCTCAGTGTGTGTTTTTAGAGTGTTATTTTCACAATAAGAGTCCTCAGTGTGTGTTTGTAGTTTATAATTTTCGCAATACGAGTCTTCAGGGTTTGTTTGTTGTTGTTTACATTCACAATAAGAGTCCACAGAACACATATGCTGCATATTTTCAAAGTAAGAGTCTTCAGAGCTTGTTTGTAGTGTGTTTTTTTCAGAATTAGAGTTTTCAGTGTGCATTTCTACTGTATTTTCAAAATAACAGTCCTCATTTTGTGTTCGTTGTCTGTCATTTTCAAAATGAGAGTTGACAGTCTTTGTTTGTAGGGAAGTATTTCCATAATAATTGTCCTTAGAGTATATTTGTTGTGTGCTTCCCAAATTATAGTCTTCAGTGCTTGTTTGTGGGGGGGGTTTGTCAGGACAAGAGTCCTTAGTGTGTGTATGCAATGTGGTGCACTCAGAATAAGAGTCTTCAGCATTTGTTTGTTGTGTGGTATTTTCAGAATAAGAGTCCTGAGATTGTGTTTGTTTGGAGCCACTTTCAGGATAAGAGAGGGGTTCGGGCTCTATTGGTACTCTTTTCTCACAATAGGAGTTTTTCATGTGTGTGTGTTTTCCTTTCATTTCAGAATAAGGGTCCTCGGTGAGTATCTGTAGTGTGGTATTTTCAGAATAAGAGTCCTCAGGGTCAATATTCTCATCCATTTGTTCACTTTCTCTCTCTTCCCCTTCTCCTTCTCTCTTGTCCTCTTTCTTCACTTCCGGCCTTCTTTCACAATGAGGGCTCTGATGCAAAACTATAATCTGTACATCCTCTTCATCCTCCTTTAACCCGTCCTTCTCCATCTCCTCTAACCGTTCCTCCTCTTTAAACCTAACCTTCGCCTCTTCATTCTGATCCTCAGAGGTGCTTGTGAGCAGCAGCAAATCTTCATCCTGGATGCATTCTAAATCGTCCAGCTGTTCTTCCTCCTCATCATCAACTGACACGTCCATTTCACACTTCTCCTTCTGTCTTTCCATCTCCTCCAAGTCTACCCTCATATCCCCCTCCTCTCCCTGTTCAGTGCAGTTTGTAGCGTCTGAATTTGGCGGAAGACTCCAACCTGAATCAGTACCACTTCGTTGATGCTGTGATGCCTGGTTCTCCTTCTGATAACGGAAGGTTCCCGTGACAGCAGGGGCAGCAGAGGCGGAGGAGATAGGGGCGGAATGAACATCCTCACAGGAAGGGAGGGAGCTGGCAGTGTAGGAGGAGTCAGTGGCTTTAGGAGTGTGTGTCGTCACTAAAGAATGTCCAGGTGTGTGAGTGTCCGTAGTTTTTGGGGTGTGTCCAGGTGTGTGTGTGTCCATAGTTTTGGGGGGCCGTCCTGGTGTGTGTGTGCCTATAGCTTTTGGGGTATGTCCTGGTGTGTGTGTGTCCATAGTTTTTGGGGTTTGTCCTGGTGTGTGTGTGTCCGTAGATTTGGGGCTGTGTCCAGGTATGTGTATGTCCGTAGTTTTGGGGAGTTGTCCTATTGTGTGTGTGCTTGTCTTGGCCCGGTACTGCAGGCTGATGGACTGCGTTAAGGAGCCTTTCTGTGGGGAGAACCGTGGCAGGGGCAGCTCGGTCAGCTCGGTCAGCTCCACATACTCGCCCTCAGATCCCTCGTCGTCGCTGCTTGCTACTGATTGGTCACTCATTGTTGAGGCTGGGAGGAGCTTAGCTGTAGCGTCAGAATCCCCACCTATATTGATTAAACCATCACTATTTTTAACAAGCGACTCTTTGTCCTCCTTCAAATTGGTCAGAGGCCGGCTGATGAATTGTGGGTAGACCAGGTCTTCCCAGGGAACCCTGAAGACGTCTCCCTGGGAGGAGAGAAGGCAGCGCTCCAGCCTGGGTGCTCCTCGCTGCTCCCTCTCCCTGTTGACAGAGTCCAGGAAGGCCATGCTGAAGAGGGAGTGCAGAGCTATTTTCGAAACCTCTTGCTGTTCCACATGATGGCCGCCAGCTGACAAGCTGCACAGAAGCAGGCCAGGGCAGGAGGTAGATGAGCTCTTGCTGGAGGCGCTGTGTGCTCGAGATGGTGGAGGAGGAGCAGCAGGAGGAGAAACCAGCAGGTAGAAGTCCCCCGTATGGACGAAGCGCTGGTCCAGAGGACAGAGCTGGACCACTACCTTCTCATGGACGCAGAGAGGCCAGCCTTCGTGACGGAACAGGAAACCATAGTACTGAAACTGAAGAGGAGAGATAATAGGAAAAGGGAAGAGAGGAGGAGAGAGGAAGGAGAGGAGGAAATGAAATTCTGTTCAGTTAACAAACAAGGGCTGTTACTATAGTGCAATAATATTACACTAACTATAATCCTAATAATCCCATGACAGGACCACACACACCCACACCCACACAATCAGAGCTCTATCTGATGTCTGTAGGTTAAGCCCCACCTGTCTGTGGATGATGCCTCACCCAGCAGTAGTCAGGTGAGTCACCTTCACCAAACATGACGCGCCAGCCAATATGAATGAGGCATTCAAGAGGCATGTTCAGACAAAACCAGAGAAGGTGATGTTTATTTAGGAGTTGGTCATATGACAGCAGAGAGTTACAACTGGTAACAATCTGATTATACAATGACCGACTCTGCTACTTACTCCGACATTCAAACTGTTGCTGTTGCAAAGGGCCTCAGGCAGAAGGACTCTGGCATTACAGTTACAGTAGATTGTAGAATACACTTCTGTATAAAAAACCTGACAGACTACACAGTAGCCTCTACAGACTGGACCTTAACCTCTACAAACTGGTCAGTAGTCTCTACAGGACAGGACAGTAACCTTTGGAGTTGAATGATAGATAGATAGATAGATAGCCTTTATTAGTCCCACAATGGGGAAATTGCAATATTACAGCAGCAGAGCATGTTACAGAGTAAGAATAACCTAATCCAGTCATCCAGTCTGTACCATCCAGTACCATCCAGTCTGTAGAATGTAACTTCTACAGACTGGATGGTAGTCTCAACTGACTGGACTGTGACTAGTAGAGTGTTGTAGCCATTCAGACTGAAAGTTAGGCCCTCATCCCTAAATACAGGAGTAAGTGCATCTTGCCAGTGGCAGAATTAGACCACGTGTCCGGGTGTACTCACACAGGCCTCTTGTTGGAGGTTGACTAACAATTGTTTTGCAGGTAGCAGGAAGTGGATTAAGTATTGAAAACCATCTCCCCTGTAGCAATTCTCCACCACATTGAAGACCTGACAGAGGACAGTGGGGGATGTGGCCTTGAAGGGCGGGTAGAGGGCTGACAGGGCAGTCTGGATGCACCGGTCCAAAGATTCAGAGTCCTGAGAGTAGAAAGACAGACCAGGGTTAGATTTAAGATTGTTTAGCTTGCAAATGCTGGTGATATTTTACTTTTTGCCAATAGCAGATATGGTACGCCTCAAGTCACAAAGATTACAGTTTTATACATGACTAATACTTTCAGTTCCATACTGTATGCTGAAATATCTATCATGGTAAACTTCTGCTAAGAACAGAAGTGCAGTGGTCGTTCTTCTGCAGTGTTTACATTTGACTTCTTTTCCACTCAAGTCTCCGAACAATAACACTACATGCTTCATAAATACAAGTTTCTCTGTTGATCTTTATATATTAATTCAGTAATGGAGCTTGTGACATCCATTGGAGTCTGCAACAACCGACACTGCTTGGACTTGCCGGTACTTTGTTAAGGAACAAAATGTGTTCAAAGACACGCATTGGACAAAGTATTTTCTCAAACTATTCAAGATGAGTAAGATTGTTTTAGAGGTTCTAAATGTCTTCTATTAGCATTTATTAGATAGTAAAAGTGAACAGCTAGTTGAACTACCAGCTAGTATAAGTTATCAATTAGTTAATGGCTAGTAGCAGTGAGCAGATATTTGCAGTTAAAAGTAAATAACAGTTAACAGCTAGTATCAGTTATCAGTTAGGTAGTTAATGACTAGTAGTAGTGAGCAGCTTGCAGTATTTAGCAGCTTGTTGCAGGTAGTCATCGCCAGTCAACAGCTAGTAGTAGTTAACAGTAGTAGATATCAAGTTGTTAGTTAATGACTAGAAGTAGTTAGCAGTTAATTGCTGTTAAAAGGTGGTAACAGTTAACAGCTCGTAGTGGTTAATAGCTAGTTATAGATAACAACCAGTAGTAGGTATCAACTTGTCAGTTAACGACTTAATGTAGTTACTGGCTAGTAATAGTTAGCAGTTAGTTGTATTTATCAGATCCATGAGCTTGATTAAGGTTCATCTTTAAATTAAACTCTGATCCAAAATTGTCATGAGCCCCTCCAAAATTGCTGCCCTCAGGGGTCTTATGTGAAAGAAAAATCTCAGATCCGACCTTCTTCATCTAGATCCATTCCAGAACCAGTGGTTCCTTCTTTGGCACGGGTTTGAGGGATTCATGAAAATCCATCAGGTAGTTTGTGTCGCCTTGCCAGGAATCACATGACCTTTTTGGTGGCTATGATGATGATCCTGATCCTAAAGTCTCGGACCTGAACCTTGACTATAGCTCTCAGGGGTCCCCACTCCAAAACAGACTGAAACTCCCACATAAGAGAAGATACAGGTTGGCTCTCTGTGGTTTTATAAAACTAGGGGGGGTATGTTTACAGGACACAGAGCTGCTGTGGTAACGCCGCCACACCCGCTGTCACATTCCAATCACAGTATTAAATGAGTCACTGAACCACATCCACGCCTTCGGTCTCACTCCTGGCGGTCGGACTCCCCACTGCTCTCAGTCAGACCAGGATGGCCCAGTGACCCAGATACACCAGTATCACAGAGCAGTCCACCAACCAAAGCAGATTCCTGCAGCCTCCTCTCTACCAGCAGCTGTCCGTCTGGACACTGCTCTCGGACACACTTCTTATCAGCACGTGTGTTTCTTTCTGGCTTCACGCCGTGGGCACGACCGCAAGCTGCTGAGGGTGTGGCACAAGCTTTAAAACAGGAATTGAGCTGCAACCTGATCTGATGGACTTGAAGGAGACTGGTCAAGTAAAAATATCCAGCGTTGCACCGTGTCTGGCTTCAGGCGCCACTCTGAGCATGTGATGACATGTATCAACGCTGACATCAGCTGTTCTAGTTATGAGCAGCCATGATTTCTTTTCTATAGATCATGACCACGGCAAAAGTACTCTATTCTTCTATTCTATTCTGTGATGTTTCAAGGATGAGTGCGACATTCAACCAGGAGATATAAAGAGTAACGAATCAGCAGCTAGTAGCATCTAGAAGCAATGGGAAGGGAAGTATCCAGTAGCTAATAGTTAGTAGCAGTTGCAGCAGTTACAGGCTAGTAGCAGTTAACAGCTGGAGGCAGATGGTATATTGTAGCAATAAGCTAATAGGGGTCTGCAGCAAGTAGCAGCTTGTAGCGAGGAGCAGTACACAGACAGTGCTTGGTAGTACCAGCTCGTAGCTTGTAGTAGCTAGTCGCAGTTGTCAGTTGTCGCCTGCTACTAGCAGTTATCAGTTAGTAGAAGTTAATAGCTACTAGGAGTTAGCAGGTCCAGGAGCTCCTTACTTTCTGAGATCAGATCCACTTCACAGAAAACAAAATATTGTTGTTATAATGTGAGTACATTGATTATAAAACGGTAATGAATGTTGATAAATAAAGGATCTCCGCTGTCTTTACAAGCCACACTTCTTTAACTTGAGTAACGGCAGCATACTGACATCACACATTGGACCTGGGTCGTTGTTGTCCAAATGAAACGTGTCTGTCATTAGTTGAGACGATCTGCTGCAGGCATTAGACGTTCAAATATTTATTTTACACAAAAGAATAAACGGTATTCTCTTCAGCTCCTTGTTAAAAGCCTCCTGCTACTATTGTCCTGTCAAATATCAGACTGGGTTAGCTGAAAGACGCTAAGTAACCGACTGATAAACTGGACCATATCTCATATCTGTCTCCATCGAATGGAAGCTAACTGGGTGACTGATTAGCAGGACTAGACGTCATCTCTGTCTTGTTAGCATTGGATAAGGCTGTGGTGGTATTCATGTTCTCTAACTGTGCTGATGAGGCAAAACATATCCGTGGTATTGCGGTCACAGCCTCCAAACAGTTTGATTTCAGTTCATGGTCATATTCACACCTGACCACCTCGTCCGCCATCACTGAGAAATGAACCCCGTCCCTCAATTCCAGCAAAATGCAGTCCTCAAGTCTCAGATATATTTTAGCGATCACTGCTTGAGAAAAGTACTATCGGTCAGTGAGAACATATTGTTTTTCAAAAGCCATTAGCATGGCTTTGAAGGCCGGCTTCTAAACAATGTTAATTGGTACCAGTTCTTCAACGAAATAGCGTGTCATAAAATCAGTAAGCGCTTCCCAATGACCTCTGACTGCCTTCACCTGCCGAAGAGACACAATGTAATGTTTCATTTTCTCCAGATACTAGGGCTAAAGCAGTCTAACTTATTTCTAAACAGTAGATTTCAGCCCACAGAGGCATATGAAAAGTGAAGTTTGAAGTCCTTTCCTGGGCTATTTTGACAAATTGAGAATTGACATTTTTTGCTTGGAATTGAGATGCGATTCTCTTCACACTTTGTTACGTACATGAGAAATAATAAAGCCCCATTTATCGTCTGTATACAGCATAAATAGATGTGTGCCGGCACTGTAAGGTTAACTACCAAAGCTTTCCCGCGCAGTACAGTTTTGCCCAGGTGCATATTTATGTCCAAGCCTGACCGAGTCCGAGAGACTACTGACTGAGCCCGGTCCAGCCCCAGCAGATCTTCTGTTTTCCTGTCCGAACACCAGCTTCAGCATTGAGTATTTAAACATTAGGCTTGTAATCAGCCGTTATAAATATAATTAAACTGGGTTCTTACCGTTAAAAAACTGCTTCATTTGACTTTTCAACCTGAACTAAATTACAATCTCTCCAAACTATCGGTTTCCGTGTGTTTTTAGAAGTTTTAAACTTTACCGAAGACATGTTTTCTTTAAGTCAACCAGGCAATGGTGTTAAGGGCCAGACCTCACTCATTGTAACATAAGCTGCGAGTTTTGCTGCAGTTAACGTTATAAATTAAAAAGCTGAAGAATCACCATATTTCAGAAATTAGATCGAATACAAGTATAAATCGAGATTGCAATCTTTATCATTAATCACCCAGCCCTACTAGATACCATTGACCATCTTGGTGCAGAAAACAGAAAATGACCATGATAAGCTAGGATTGTTATGCTTATATTAAATAAAACACACCATATTCATATTCACCATCCCGGTCAGAGTCACATGACCACAGTATTACTGTCCCTGCCTTAGCATTGGGGCAAACTGACTGACTGACAACCTGTACCAGACATCATCCCTGTCTCAAGAGCATTGGAGCTAACTGACTGACGGACAGCTTGGACCAAACCACATCACTGTCTCATTAGCATTGGAGCTAACTGACTGACTGACAGCCTGGACCAAACCACATCACTGTCTCATTAGCATTGGAGCTAACTGACTGACTGACAGCCTGGACCAAACCACATCACTGTCTCATTAGCATTGGAGCTAACTGACTGACTGACAGCCTGGACCAAACCACTTCCCTGTCTCCTTGGCGTTGGAGCTAAATGACTTTGAGCGGCTTCACGTCACGTTGGCGTGTTCAAACAAAAGCTATCAAGAAAATAAACATGGCAGCTCCTTTAACTCATATTCAGCCGTAGCGCCATGTTGACACTGAACCCGCTGGCAGGGCGCCGAGCTCCGTGGCAGGTCTGGACGTGACTCACAAAAACAACTGGCAGCCAAATGTGGTCCTGAAGCCAAGATTAGCGGCAGGGTATCAGGCGACGATGGATTGGGGTTCGGAACCCTTGAGACGCTTCACAGATCCAGGTCCAAAACGTTTGAGAGAAAGTCTTTGGATCAAAAGATAGAAACAGTAAAGCCGGATCAGTAGTACTAGGGAGCACTACCGTTCCCAGACGTGCAGGAGGCTCTGGATCAGGAGGGAAGATCTGTGAAAAGACAGAACCACCCGATGACCCCTGATGACATCACCGATGGTGTTTGTAAGACGTATCATAAACATTTCTAGGCATCAGACTCTGGTTCGGGATACTTGTAGCCCCCATCAGTAACAGTTTCAGAGTAGGATGGGGGACTTCAGACTAGATGTCCCAATGTTACCATGCTTTCTAAATCTCTAGTCACTTGAACCATGTGACACCCTCCTGAGGCATTGTGGGTGGTTATGAGACAGAATTATTTCTCTGATATGGTCGATGCCGGCGCCACTCCATATTTATCAAACCTGAATATGAATCTTATCAACAGCGAGAAAGGATCCCGAGGTCCGCCCTGGGATCGTCACTAAACAACTGACCTCCTGAGTGGGCGGAGCTAATGAAGGGTCGACTCTAACACACAGCCTGTTTATCTATCTGTGGGGGTCAGCGAGTACAGACTAAAGCGTCGGCTCAGTTTAGAGAGCATGAGGGAGGGAGGGGTGAGTGAAGTTCCCATGGGAGACGGAGAGCCCACCCACTCTGAGGGCCCGCTGAGAAATAACTTCATTATCTCCACATTGCCGCAATTAAACATTTTAACTCAACTTTTATTGAGATCTACGTTTCATTCAAGGAAATCCACAGATGATACCTCAGGTCAAAGGTCAAAGGTCAAAAGTCGGATCAAAGGCTTTCGGATAAAGTGAAGGCTACGTTGAAAGGCAACTAATGTATGAAGTGTTTTATCAGAAGATGGGCGTCCATCATGTGATCGGAGCAGTATTTTCTGTTATTGTGATGCTTCTAGCGCAGAAACAGCTGGATAATAACGCAGGCTTACTCCTGTACTGGACACGAGGGAATAAGGGAGGGAAGGAGGGAAGGAGTGAAGGAGGGAGGGAAGGAGGGAGGACCCTCCTTCAGGGACGGCTGAGGGAAAAGACGATGACTTCAACGCCTTATTGGTACCAAATAGTGGTTTTACTCTAATGTCACATCCTTACAAAGTTACCCAGCATTAAGTTACTGGCTAGGTCGTACTTTGTGGTAAACTCACCAGAAATGTTACTTTAACGCCAACATCATCTGAAATAATGTTAAAAGCAGAAACTCCTCGTCATAAGATTCAGCCGGAAAACCCAGATCCACACCACGGTCAGCAACTTTCACACAGGCCTTCTTGTCTTCCATTACTTCATTTGTTGTTGCATGAATGGAGATGTCTGGGATTCTGATCCTCTTTGTTGTTGTTTTTAATTTCTTTAAAACGTCATTCTATCATGGAACCTGACTGCTGTTATTGGACGTCTGCAAAGTTCAATGTTTCTTACTTTTTGTTAATTCTTTGATAGTTTGTATTTAACCAAATTCTACATGCTACATGTAAACCACACTTCTGAGTTTTTGTTTGTTGAAAAAGACAGAGTTACCATAGAACCTGAATAAATAAACTCATACAGGACGTAGCAGTTTAACGCCATCGATGAGGATCAAATGTCGAAGACGGAAATATGCTCCGACCTAAGTCAAATGACTGAAGACCCAGGGAGTGAATCGGTTGATCTGGATAAATGATCAAAGATCAAATATTTCAACAAAAAGGTACGGAGGACTGATAATAAAACAGTCCCGGTGCTTAACTCGCCCATACCCAAGCATCAGACAGATGGCGTTCTCTCAGTGTTTATGCAACATTAATTTGTTCTAACATACCCAAGATTTTCTGTCTTTATCCCCCTCCAAATGTTTTAATTGGAAAAAAAAGGTAGCATATAAAAAGGCTTAAATACGCGTTTTACATTTCTAGAGCAAAAAACAGGACATACAGACGATACAACAGATAAGTAACGTTAATAAACAAACAAAAGTCAAAACTACACTTAGATTGCCTCCATCCTCCCATTCTCAGGAGTTTTAAGTGGAAAGAAGTAGTAACCAAGATAGCAGTACACAAAACTGTTGTTAGATATAAAGGACTGTCATACAACGGTTATGTCTTAGGTAACAGACAGTGTTTAAAAAAACCTCCAGTATCCGTCCATCCATGGACAGAAAGCAAAGCAATAGAGCTGCTTAGTTGTGTAGTAGTGCTCCGTTCCAATGCATCTATCATAATGTGGGATGCCTGGAAACATCTTGTGGAGCTTAGATTTGGAACAGTGGAGTCTATGGATTCCCCAAAGTTGAATGAAATTGCCTGTAATTGAGAGAGCAAGAAATAATCCCTTTAAGACTCTCTTCCCAGGTTCGATCAGTGATCTTTGTCCCCACGCTGCTTTTATTGTTGTCATAGAAGGAGGCTCCATCAACTTCAAAGGATTATAAAATGTGAAAACACTGTTTAAGGCCATATTAAATCAGCAGGGACAGGAAGGGCGGTCGGCGCCATGTGACTAAAGCAGGTGTCATTACTCTCTGCTCCAATCAAAAGGCAGACAGGAAGAGACGTCTTAAGGTGTGGGTGCATTTTACAAAAGTCTAAGAAACTGAAGCCGAATGTAAAAAAACATGAAAAGGTTGTAACCGCAGCAATTCAATAGAACAAATAAAACATTGGAATGAATGTGCCTGCTTTAGCATTGAGCGTTAGGATTCAGAGAATAAAAGTCTAAACCATCGCTGGACATAGGATCATAACTCAGCAGTGTTACAGTCTCTACTGTCTTTCACTACAGCAGAGTTCAGATGGTTTAGCTATAACAGGTTTACGGCTAGCTAAGTGGCTAATGTTAGCAGTTCTGGATCCTCCTCATAGTCTGGCCACGCCCATCAAAAGGAAGGTTTAGTTTTCACGGACAGCCTTATAAAGGTTACAAGAATTTGTCGGTAGATCCAGATCCTTAGAGTTAGAACCACTTCCATTTAAATGAATAAAAAGTTGTCCCGTGCACACAAGCAGCCAAATCATTACAACCACCTGCCATCTATTGTGTAGGTCCCTCTGGAGGACCTCTGAAGGTGTGCTGTGGTATCTGGCACCAAGATATCAGCATTAGAGCTTATAAGTCCTAAAACTTCTGAGATGCAGCCTCCATGGATCTGACTGGTTTGACTCCTTGAACTTGAAGTTGTGTACCTCAAACCATTCGTTTAGCATTTCTGCGACAGGAGCTAGTCTTCCCACGTGCTTCACGAGCGTCAGGCATCCTTGACCCTGATTCTCCTTCGTTAGACCACTTTGGTAGGTACTAATTGGGGACACCAAACAAGACGCAGTCATGTAGACATCCCAATCAGATGTTTGAAAATTCAAGTTATTTAAAGTGAACTTAATTAGTTATATTTATTCATGAGTCATTTTGTTCGTTAAATGCCAAACACGTCTTTAAACTGAGCAACACTGATGTTGCTACGGTTACATCTCCTCCCCACACAGACATAAGTTAAAACAAACTCACAGGGCGTATTTCACAGACCTACAGACAATCACAAAGCAGTTTGAATCCGGTCAGGAACAATGGCAGCTTCTACAGTATACATGAGCAGAGGATCATGGGTAATGTTTTACGCAGGACTTCAGCAAACAAGTGGTGGTTAAAAGGGTGACAGAATCATTTTGCACTCCGATCATCAGCCAACGGGAGCACAAGAGGTATCACGCAGCTTGGTGTGGGAGTGGTTATAAGAGGAGTTTGTTGATAATGGTCCAGACAGAGCTGAACAGATGAACTAATCCAATCTCTCAGGTTCTGCTGGTTTTAATGAATAGTGGTGGCCGCTTCTCTCTATCCCCGGAGGGCGATGACTGATTCAGGGACTGTCAGCCACTGCTTATGGCAGAACCAGTCCCTGATCCTTCAAGGTGTGGAGGAGACTGGAACAAACAACAGAGAGGCGTTGGGCTCCAATCACACCTGAACCTGAGCACCAGGGACTAGAACCGATGTTCGACTAAAACTATCAGATCTTGAGTGGGGTCAGGGGTTCTAAAAGGCAGGGGTCATGACCGGTTTAGTAACCAATCATGGTGACATGGGATGAGGAGAGAGGGGCTCTAAAAGGATAGGGAACCACAGGAGACGTGACCTTTGACCCCCACCCACTCACAGTGACAGAGCAGACAAGCTGTCCTGAATATTAAACTAGAGCTGAACCAGAGCAAGAATGGAACCAGCAGGGTCAGAGTTAAAGTCGTGACTGTCAGGGAACAACAATCACTGTCAGTTTTGAGTTACAGATCAATCTTCAGGTTCACCTTAATAATCCTGGATTACATATGCTGCAGTTCAAACAAACCAGACGTGTCAAATGTAGCGCAACCTTTACTTTAGTAGACGTAAAGTTGCTTGTGTAAAAAATGACGGAGGCAAGGTATCAATTCAAATTCTTTAGTCAAGTACAAGTGAGAAAGTAGAGACTCGGAAATGGACTTAAAGTGTAAAAGTAAAAAGAAGCACTGAAAATTATCAAAGGAAATAGTAGTTTTATGAAAGTTAAATATTAAAAAAATTAAATGTAGAAATATGAAATTTGAATAGTATAAAGGACCAGTGTGAAAGTAAAAAGTTTTAGGAAAATAAAAAAATTAAATTATAAAAAAGTAATATGAAAATTAAAAAAAATGTAAAAAGGAGTAGAATGGAAGTAAAAATGTGTAAATTAAAGTGAAGTAGTAAGGTAATTAAAAATGTGTGCTATAGAAGTAACAAAGTATAAAAGAAGCATGCAGTGATTGGTGAACTGTCTGACAGCTTCAAAGTCAATATAATCTACTAGAGTAGTAAGTATTATTATTATTATTATTTTTTTAAATATTAAAGAGAAAAAGTACAGATGATCCTGTTAAAATGTAGGCTAAACTTTTCACCGCACACATGACCTGAGGCCGAACACGACAGGAAGAGTTCTACCCTCAGAGAATTAAAAACAGAGCAGACTATTGTTTTGTTGATTATCAGTGAGATCAACAGGTAATGTGAGTCCTGTGTGAACGTATCAGAGAGCTCCGCCCCCGTGATCAAATCTCCATCTGTAAGTTTTCTCTCATGATAACTCGCCAATGCCTGCTGCAGCTTGTTACGGAGAGGATGAAGTTCTTGCCACAAGGATCAAAGCTTCATTTGTCAGATCTAATCTCACCTGATGAATGATGAGCAGGAATGAGGGGCTGGAGCTAGAGCAGAGCTCAAAGCAGGGGGCCGGTGAACCACGCCATCAATACACGCTCAGACCACATGAACCGTTTCCATAGGTGGTTGCACGAACGCATGAAAGCTATCACATCAGCCAGGGCTCGGCGTAAATATCCTATTGAGGGGCCGAGCTGCAAAATGCTGCTAGCTGCTTAAAACTACTTGTTGCAGACTGCTATCAGTTGCTGACTGATTCCTAATGCTACCTCCTGCTACAAAACTAGTTGCCAACCACTATAGCCTGCTAATTGCAGAGTGCTGCTAGCTGCTGACTTCTATTAGATGCTAACTGCAACTAGCTACAAGCAGCTACTTAATGTCACACCCCTGTTTTCACAGGAGTTCTCACCTCCATCCCACGCACACACAGCTGTGACCATGAGGGAATAGAGCGGCGCCTCAGAGCCGAGACCGATAGCATGGACAACAACCTTGAGTTTCTAGAAGGGCAGATTAGATCCAAGTGTTTCTCACAGGGTTTCTAAGGGCGCTCAATAAGCCCGGCCCAGCTGTGCTCTCCAAGGCAATGTCCCATCCCACCACAAGGCCTTCTATCGTAATAAAGTTCAGGCAGTGAGCCGATGTCCTATACCAGAGAGGAGGGGAGACTCTGGAGAGGTGGGCTAGGCGTCCTGTCATGGAGTGTTGAATGAAGCTTTCACGGCGTAGAAACAGCACCATGAGCCGATTCTTAAATACCTCTGCAGCAGTTTAATTCATGATGTAATGCTGTAGCAAAACTAGCTTGGAGACAGATCTACACCATCACCACCTTACGCCTTCGTACCACCTACTGAACGGATAGGAATGATGGAGGAGAAACTTTCTCTGCTAAGCTACAAGAGATTTTAAACTGACGTTATTGACTCCATTTTTAGTCTGGTATCTTCCCTGTAGCCTCAACGGTAAAAGGGTTTGGCGAACACTAAGTCTGAGGCAGGAACACAAACAACAGCCGAAGGTCAAACAGCACACGCACGTTGGTTGGAGGAGTAGCCAAACTCTAAACTCAGGGACTAGAGTGAAGATTTAGTCTCAAGTAATTCTATACAAATGTTTGAAGTCATTCTACTGTTTTTGTTTTGACAAACAATAAAAAAATAAAAGTCTGTTCACACTTGATCTTCATTTGAATAACATAAATGATTATTATGTCGTAATGTCATCAGTGATTTAAACTTTTATACTGATTTAGAGCCTTGAGAGAGTCTTGTTTGTCTATTTAGACTAAAAACAAAAGATTAAAGTTGAAGTCTGTAACTGTGATGATTTATTTTGATGACATAAATTAAACTTTTATTGGGAGATCTATCGATGCCTCCCCAACATGTGAGGAGGGTTTCAACTCCGGCTGAAGAAGGTCAGGATTTTATGTTCCGGGGGGAGGGTTTACATGATGAGTTGGGGGGATTTCCCCATATGGCAGCAGTTTTAGGTTTCGGGTAGGTGTGTACAGTTCTGCCTAGTTGTCCTTCCTCCTCTGGATCCTGAGATCAGATCTTTAGGGGACTGTCCCCGTAAAGGGGACAAAAGAAAGTTCCTTTCGTCCTGTTGCTGACATGTCTTGGAAAAGGTTTCATCTGAGTCTTAGCCTCCAGGACTCAGTGTTATCGTCATCTAGGGCATCCACCAGAACGGGGCGAGGTGCTGCCGAGTTGGTTAGTGTGTTAAACCTGATACAGATGATCTCCACATTACAGAGGAGTGACAGCGTAAATAGACACCACACCACATTAAGTCCAAGAGCTCCATCAATGAAGTCCTGAAATAAATAGAGATGAAAGAAAACATCTGAAGACGGGCCTGACGCACCTTTATCCCGCCCCTATCCCGCCCCCACTTTTGGTATAAATGTGATGGCAGGGAGGTATAAGTTGTCCCTCTGGGACAGCAGCGGAGGTAGTAACAGATGTGGAAAAAGACCTCAGTTTAGCTTGAAGTTTTAGGAGCAGCGAGTAGCAGTTAGTAGTTAGTACCATCATGAGAAATCTTGATATCGCCCCATAATTCTATGGTTCCATTTATGGTGCGACCCCCCGTATAGTTTCCTGGTCATCTGTCAGTTGCTCTAGACTTAGTTGACAGAAACAAGGCCAAAAATCATGACTCCGCTGCTTTTTCCAAAACCAATCTAAAACTTTAGTAATGAAATAAATGCCTCTTGCAGAGTGTGTGAGTTCTTTCCACAGCAGCACAGAACTAATCCCACGCCGCTGTAGTTCAGAGTTTGGACGTGAAGAAAGATGTTTCTTCTGGAGTTTAACCTGAGGCGTTGAAGCGCTAGCTGTGATTCTGAGTTTGACCTCATCAGAGCATTCTTCCATCAGTACCGGTCCATTATCTACACCGTCTCAACATTCCTGTAGTTCCTCATGAGTCACCAGCCCCCTCATCCAGCAGCCCCTTGACAAGTCCCAACATCTCTGAACACATCCTGCCTCCATCAACACCGCCTTTCTCTTATCCTCGCTGAAGCTTAGGCCTCAAATGAATCGTATTGATAAAGCTCCTCCTCCTAGTGCGGCGGTGTGGTAGTCTTGAAAGCAGATGGACGTAAAGTCTGTTTCCGATACATATTACCACAGCAGCAGTTATGATGCGTTGATGTTGGCATGTCTCAAGTACAGGTTTTATTTTTCATTGTGGTGCGTAATCCTATCCGTGGTCATGTGACATCAAAGAGAGCAGTCAGGTGGGAATTTCTGATCGTCTCAACAGTTTAAGGTCTGTTTTTTACTAAATCGGCAGACATGGCAAATAATCATTTCATAACCAAGCTAAAGAAGCTAATAGGCAATCTACAGCCAAAGAATACTCATTTTCATATATTGACAGAGAATTTGCGTGGAGCGTTGAATTTAAGGAAGTGAGCTTTGCAAAAGTTGAATTAATGTTAATACTTGTAAGGATAAACCTACTTGGATTAAAAAGAGTTTTGATGGTAAGCTCCTCAAGTCCATCATAGTCTAAAAAAAGATGTTCGAAACCCACGGAAAATATCCGTGGGTTTAGTGGTGCCAAAACCAAAGAACAAAAAGTTGTTTTCAGAATCAAATTGTCGAAGTCGAAGTTTAAAACCAATTTCTTGGAACAAATCATTTATTAACATAATCAGTTTTATTTTTCAATGATAATTGAATAAAATTCCAACATGCTTATAAGGAACATTATTCAACAGCCACCGCCCTGACACAAATGGTTAATGATTGGTTGATGGAAATAGACCAGAGGAAAATTATTGGAGTTATTAAGCTTGATATCATTCATATAAATACAATTAGAACAGAGTGGCCTTTATTTATGTATTTAAGTGATAGAAGGCAAATGTATTTTAATGGAAGTTTCTCAGATATAAAACATGGAATGTCTCAAGCAACGTGTCTTCGGCCTCTTCTGTAAATTATTTTCACGTGTTATCTTCCTTTAGTGCCAGAAAAAGGCTTTTATATCAATGTCTACAATTGATTTCATGACATACTGAGCGGAAACGACTGTTACTGAATTAAATAAAAACCTAGATCTGGTGTTGAAATTGATTGGAGAATGGATTAATAGTAATAAACTTATTTTGAATGTGTCTATAACAACTGGTGTGATAATTGGATAAAACCACTATCTATTTTCTAATCCCAGGCTTGATCTCAAAATGAACGATGAGCAAATGGGACAAACACATTCAGACAGCGCTAAGTAAAACAGGAAACATTTTTTTCTGTAATTAGATGGTACCAAATATCTGTCACAACAATCAATCGAACAAGTTACTCAAGTTTTGCAGAGATCAATTATCCAATCAGAGCGATGAGCCCAAGGGTCGCTGAGGGGGTCAGCCGTATTAAATGCGGTCAGTGACATTATAAACACGATGGCATAGCGTCACACAGACGTCAGAGGTCACCTATGATCAATACCCTTCAAATCTGGCTGTATTTTTTGAAACAAGGTTTGCCTTATTCTTTATTTTATTTACGTTCGCTGCAGAACAATATCCTGTGACGTTTGACTCCGACTGCTCTTCAGCCATTACTACGGATACATCCACAGGTACCAAAGACGCAGGTAGAATACTTTCAAGGTGTTCACTCTGGACGCCACAAAAGATGGGCGTCAAACCACCACAAACAGGGATGCTTTGAAAACAATGAATCACGTGACAACAACTATCATTTAGCGTCAACTGCTACCAGCTGCTACAACTAGGTGCTAACTGGCCCTGGCAACTGAGCGACCCAGATGTTCCGCCTCCATTGCCCCTGTTTGCCTTAGTAGATGCATTTCTGCATCTTGAAGAATTAAACATGGTGACTCTGAAAACTACTTTGGAGGGAAATACAAATCGAACTCTACTCGGATACAGAACCGGACAATCAAAGATGAAGGATTATAATTAAAAATTATCTGAAGACTTGCATTCATTCTTGAATTTTGAGATCTGACCAATGAATGGACTCATAACGAACACATAGTTAGACGTGATTTAAATTTCATCTGAGATAAAGACCAGGAACTAATTTCTGCAGACAGAAGTAGGGCATCATTTCATGTTGTTTTTTGCTGTCAGACTGAGGTCAAAGGTCAAATACAATTGATATGACTTAAAAAGTAACACTGATAGCAGAAAATTGCTCTAAGTGATCCATACCATGGTGTTTCATACTATTTTACTTTTCGATAATTTCTTTTAGTATTTTTTGTTAAACTAAAGTATTGTTGTTTATCCATAAAGCTAATCATAATTCGTAATGAGATATTCTTAATAATAAATACAAGATTAATACATTTTTTGTATGTAATGACAAAATACGAATTTTGCAACATATTGCAATATGAAAATTCCCTGTATTACCATACCCCATTGACTATGACTAGCTGCTTACTGCTACTGAATCATGGCTGCAAAAGCTCTACCAACAGTTAACTACAGATAGCTGCTAACTACTAGCTGCTAGTTTCCTAGTCTTCCAGTAGCATGTCAAACAGATTACATGCCATCAATGTGACACATTTCCTTCCTGTCCCTCCTCCACACCAGTTTGTGTGTCTTCATATGTCCAATTCCCATCTGTTACTACCTCTGCTGTCATCTCAGAAGTGTAGAACAGACTTCCCATCATGCTTTTGCAGTGTTTATACACAATAAAGTGGCAGAATGAAGTTCATGCCTTGAACAGAATAGTGAACAGGGCTGATCCTAAACCAACACCCTCAGACAAAACGATACACCTTGGATGAAACCAAACACCCCTGCACACCCTCCCCCACCTGAAAACCAGAGCTCAACACACTCCCTTGCTCTCTCTCTCATACACACTCTCTCTCACATACTCTCCATGTGCTTTAGCTGAGGCATGAAGAAGCCGCAGATCTTACCATGGCATCCTGTCAGTCCTTTATTCCAGTCTGGGACCATTTTCTTTCTCTCTCTCTCTGTGCTGTGTCAGGGTCTACCGTCCCTTCACGTTTGATTCTGTTGTTAACTGTTGAGCCTCTCACATGTAGAGCCCCACCCACCAGCTGTCAGTCATTCCTCTCTGGGTCCTCCCCCTCCTGATGACCTCAGCTCTACATCTCCCTCTGCTGGAAGCATTTACTCTCAAAAATTTCAACCCATGCCTTCAGTCCAATACCTGGACTGAGGGCTTGACCCAGAAACCTGAACGATGAAGAGCCTGTATGAGGACTCTCAGAGGATCATTAATACAAACCAGTTGCGGGCAGCAACACACCACTGTTGCGAATAGTCTGTCTGATCCAGAGAGAAGAAGAAATAACGCCATCACCAGTCTGTTAGTTTGTTGTTGTCATGAAAACAGTGCTTTATTACTGAAATATTTCCCTGTAAGTAGTTCACAAATCAACTTTTGGTTCATCAATAAAAACTCACATATTGTTTTAGCATGCCAATTGGCATGTTGCTAAGGAAGTTGACACTGATTTAGTGGCTGGCTGTGTGTTGAAGCTACTAAATGCTAAGGTAACAACTTTAGTTACTAACTGCTACAAACTGCTAACCGGTACCAGCTGCAAAGAGGTTGTAACTGCTTTTACTGTCTTCCAAATCACTACTAGTTGATTGCAGTTACTAGCTGATAACCATTACTAGCTGCTAACTGCTGCTAGCACATATAATATGTTGTCTAAATGCCACACACATTTTGCCTCCTACCCTTCATGAAGACGTCAACTCCATCTTTGTTTCTACTTCCACTGCCGTGTAAGAGGCGGAGAAACTCAGACCCCCCAATTACACTTCTACTTCGTTCACACCGAGGGAGGAACAAAGAAGCACCGGACATATCTTTAGAAGGTGTTGAGGCCACATCTACTGTACATCTACATGTACACTCAGACTGGACACCCTGGATCAGAACTCAAGCTCCTACAGATAAATAAACCTTGTCCCCGATGAACCACTCGGGTCTGAATGCCTGTGGGAACTGAGCTGACTGAGATACCATGGATACCAGTCCTGAGTCTGGGTTTGTGCTGGTTTCCATGGAGCTGAGACGAGGTGTCAGTGAGGAGGAAACATCTGAGCGGAGAGCAGCTGGCAGAGTCCAACATCCCGGCTGACATGTTGGACTAGATGGCCCCCTCTAAGGGCCTCTGTTGATCTCTGCTGGTATTTGATGCTTTGAACAACAATTAGCTACTCTAGCAGCGCGTCTCCTATGAAGGTGCCAAGAAAAGAACCAGAACAGGACAGTTTGTCTGAAAGAGCTGTAGGACATTTGGGACATGGGAGTGTCCATCTCCACTAGGTCATCTCTGATCTGGATCTCATCCGTATCATAGAGTCTCGTAAACCGTCTTTATATTGACCGAAAAGCCAGAAAATGAACGAATAATAAAACCAGTATAAAGGCCTTGGGAACCATCATCGGAACATCTGTACTGATCCTAGACCAGATAATATAGACCCAAAATCAGTGCCAAACAGTGTCCCATACCAGATAATGTGAAACTAACATTAGTGATATAGGTCCAGGGCCGAGAACAGATAATCTGGAACCACCATTAGTGCCAGACAACATCCCTTACCAGATCATTTGCTCCGAACACTGGTACAGACCTAGGTCCCAGACCAGATAATCAGGAAACAACATCTGTAACAAACAACGTCCCAGATCAGATGATTTGGAACCAATATCAGAGCCAAAACAACTTCCCATAGCAGATAATCTGGATCCAACGTCTTTACAAAACAATGTTCCAGACCACATAACCTCAAACCAGCATTAGTTCCGTCAAAAGTCCCGGACCAGATAATCTGCACCCAATATCGGTGCCAAACAATGTCCCAGACCCAACATCTGTACTAAGCCACATCCAAGACCAGATAATAAGGACCCCATGTTAGTACCAACCTATGTGTCAAACAAATTAATCAGGACCCATCAATGGTACCGATTTATGTTCAAAGTAAGATAATCTGAACCCAGTTTTGATACCAACCTAGGTCACTGGTCAGATTTTCTGGAACCAACATAGTAATAATAATTATTATTATTAATAATAATAATATATAATAGTAATTGATACTTTATTTATCCCGAGTGAAACACTTTCTCTGCATTTGACCGATCCCTGAGGGAGCAGTGGGCAGCTACTTTGAAGCGCCCCGGGAGCATAGAGGGTTCAGGGTCTTGCTCAAAGACCCTACAACATGTAGAACTGCTGTGGCAGGAAACAGATACCTTCTGATCCTCCGATTGGGAGACATCTGCCCCAACCATTAGTGCCGAACTAGGTTATAGCACAGATAATCTAAGGCAATTCAAATGCTCCAATGATCAATTCAAACGTTTCCTGACCCAATTCTTTGTCTACCAGACATAACACGGATTTTTGAGTTCAAAGTCAAGATTATTGTTTTTTGTATTTGTAAGTGATTCCTTGGACCTGTTGATTTTTCCGACAGTGGCGTGACCGGGACTAATTAACTGAAGAGCCCATGTCCTTCAAAGTCATCCTCCCACAAGGACAGACTCTGGTTCCCATTAGCAGGTAATGTGAACCAGGTCCAGAACCAAAGTAGACTTGCCAGGAGCTTCTTTCTGATTTTATCCATAACATTCTAATTTGTTGTGAACTATCTGAGATTACCCAGTGCATTCTGGGTACAGAGCAGTACAGGAGACGCTGTGAGGGTTGTGAGGAGGAAATGAGAGAGGGAGGGGAATCAACTGAAGTACTTAGAGCTAATTTCCTGTAAGCAGGACCAGATACCAATTCACAAACATGAAACCCTCTGCCCTCCTTTTTAAACAACTCTGGGCTCATTTAACGTTTTATCAATTGACATTGATGTTTTCCTCAAACAAAGGAAATATCAGGATAATTTATTACTGATATACCTCCCGACAGTCTAAAGGACACAGGACATGGTTAGTACCAATGCTGAGTCCAGATCATCTGGTCAGGGACTTGGTGAGTAACAATGTTGTGTCCAGATTATCTGGTCCGGGATGTTGGTCAGTTCTAATGTTCGGTCCAATTATTTGGGTCTGGGATGTTGGTCAGTTTAAATGTACTGAGATTATTAAGCCTGGGATATCTGTTGAGACTGATGTTGGGTCGAGATAATCTGGTCTGGGACTTTTTCACTGCTGATGTTTGGTCCAGATTGTGTGGTCTTTAAGACCTGGCAAGTGGACAGCACAGCAAGTGGATTAACATCTTCGAGTCTGAATTGATATTAACTCAAATCTAAGATCATGAAACATGTCTGAAAATGGCGTCGATAGTGATCCTCTACTGAGAAGATGTCTTGCTCTGAGCTGTGACATTGGATCCGGTCCAGCTGAATACACTTGTATTTTATGCTTTGACTGATGGAGGCTCTGGTGTTGTCGAGAACTTTCATCTGAAAATATTCATACTATATGGATTCATGTTAATGTTTGGTTTGTAGTTTTATGAAATAAACAGTGACTGAATATTTGTTCTGATTGTTTCATGAAACTGTGACGTCTCTATATCTGATTGTAGAGACTAAGCCGTAAATTGATAAATAAAGACATAACCAGGTTTACTTAATCTTTTTATGTGCTGTTTAAATCTAACCTAATGACCTGAGGACGAACCGGGAGACGGTTAAGTGGTCCACAGGGTTCAGCCGGCTGAGAACTTTACCAACAGTAAGGGGGGCGGGGGCTTCATTTCAATACAAGTCATGACACAGAGAAAGATCCAGACTTTTCCCTCATTAGTGGAAGCAGGAGGTGAAGTGAAGGTCGTTGTTGTGATTCACACCTGGTCCCTTTCCCAATACAGTCTACAGCACAAACAGTGAGATTGGAGCTTCAACAATAACAGCTCAGACTGTCAGAGAAGGTTACCGCAACACGCCATCTTCATCATCGATCGGGGCTGACATGTCTGATTTTCTCTAATTGTTTGGTCAATGTCGTTCGAAACCATACAATAATGTTATTAAAACGTTATACTCGATAAAACTGGCTAACAACTGTTTTTATCTATAGGGCATGTGAAACGGATCTTACGAATCATAAAAACCCGATACCTGCTGAAAACTTTGTAACATTTATTCACTGTTCATGATAGCATGACTACCGTTTGCCCCTAATATCAGCCCACCATGACTACCAAGAGCACCAAAGTCACATCTCCATGACACCCGCTAACCCAGTAATAACAATAATAATAATACACGGTAACATGACTACCGCTTTCAGCAGAATGCTATAAGATTAACTTTGCGTCAAGTTATGCTAGAAATGTTCCTAATGGTAGTAAAACATGAAACATTTCCTAGAATTGATGTGTATGTCAAAATATGCAACAAAATAACAATATATGAAAATTCCCTGTTGAACCCAACCCTTACTTTTTATTAGTTCTCTCTTAGTCTTTGGTTTTTTATGTGAGCCAAATTACTGGAGGACTAAACCTGTGATTTAGTTCAGAACACGCCGCTGCTGTGATGTGTCAGACTTCCCCACTGAAGGCTCGACTGGACGATGAGTACATAAATAAACACCATTTAAACTGCTACACCTGGTGAGAGGCAGGCCCTCACCTGCAGCAGCTATGCAGCCTCCAGCTACACGCTCACATTCTTTAAACACCTCAGGAGCTTGAGTGTGTCTGATAACACACACTTCAGGACAATCCCCTCAGATTTTCATCACAAAAACAGAATATCTTCAAAATAAATAAAAACAATACAGATTAAATAAACTACAGCAATTAAATGGATCAGGGGAAATTGTTAGATACAACATATAACACTGTAACCATGTAAGATGGGAACAATGTAACACTGTAACCATATAACATTGTAACCATGTAACATGTATAATTATAACCATGTTACATTGTAACATGGTTAATTGATGTTACATGAAAGCACCATGTAATATCTACTGTAATGTAACATTCTAATATTGAAACGTACAACACTGTAACAGGTTATTGGCGGCTGTAGCTCAGTGGTCAGAGGGAACGTCTCCAAATCGTAGAATCGGAAGGTCGCCTGTTCAAGACCCAGCAGTTCTACACATCGCATGTTCTTTGAGCAAGACCCCTAACCCAATATGCTCCCCGGGCGTTCAAGGGGCGGCCCACTGCTCCCTCAGGGATGGGTCAAATGCAGAGTAAGAATTTCCCTCGGGATGAATAAAGTATAAATTATTATTATTATGTGACATTGCAACATGTAATATGTAACATGTATTATTTAACTCGGTAACTTGTAATGTGTAACACTGTATCACAAACAAGTAACGTGTGAAATTGTGACATGTGACACTGCAACATTGTAACACAAGCCAGTAACATTTTAAAACTGTCCAATTGCAAACATCATATTAGAGAATGTTAAAACGTGAGTTACTCTTTGATACCCCCTGGTGACTTGGGAATGTACCCTGCATGAGTTGAACTTTTTGGTACCAGAATAATCAAAACAGTTTCTTCACCAGTCCATCATTTGGCGCTATTGAATCATTTCCTTTTTAGATCATTGAAGATGATCATCAACGCATGGCAAAAAGTCAATACAAGTAAGATGGAGGCATTCATCTTACTTTTAATATGTTAATATTAGAGAAATTAACAGAAAAGTGACAGACAAGATCGTCACCACAATTAAGTGCCACCGATCATGCATCATCATCCCATTCCAACATCTACGTCCTTTTACAAAGACCTACGATCAGACAACCTGGCATACAACTATTGCTTAGGTTATCCGATCAAGACCCCTTGAACAAAAGTGTGACCCGATCATGACGTTTTTTCTGGACCTACTAAAGTTCAGGCCAGATTCCACCTCAGGCTGTGGAGAGAGGTAGGGCAGAGTCAGGATGGAATCGGGTCTCCTGTAGTAGTAGTGGAGGCTAATTTCAGCCATCTTTGGGCTGAGTAGATCAGACTTAACATCTCTGCTCATTGAAACAAATACTAAATCAGGGTGGTCCACCATTGAGAGGGTCAAAGACTTCTGGTCACAAGATTCCAGTAGGTCTGTATGAAGATTTAATCAAGCAGGACATTTATACCGAGGGTTTGACCAACAAAGACCAACAACACCAACGCTGGTGTTGGTGTTGAGGAAACAGTTGTGTGTATGGGTGAGTGTGGGTGTGCGTTTGTGTGAGTTTGTGGCGAGGTCCTGAGCAAAGGTCGACCACAGATGATTCATTTTTACGCACTGTCAAAATAATAAACACCAGAGTAGAAGCTTGGTCGAAGGTCAACCTTCTGAGGTCTGAGGGGCTCTGGTTTCTTTCTGTGATGTTTCTATTAAGAATTTTGTTTTGTCTCTTCCTCGTCCTCACAGTGACCTGTAGAACGCCAACAAGACACCGGGACACGCTAGTCCTGCAGTTATTTAGGTTGTGAAATGAAAATTATGACAACAATAGCTGGGATTACTTTAAGAAAGATCTAGGAAAAAATAGAGGATGGATTTGCATGAACGTTTACCCAGATGTAGGTTTTGGCATATCCTAGAGGTGTTTGGATTTTGGTGACGTCATGTTTGTCACAGCATTTACAGACAAAATAAAACTATGAGCAGTTTGTACATAACTAAATAAATAATAAATGAATAGAGGAATCTATATAAAATTGTCCCTAATAAAGTAAACTAATTGAATCCGACCACAATTATGTCTAACTACGGTAGTGTTGTGCATGGCGGAGGTTTGCGTTCTCCGAGTTGTTTTTGTAGTTCTAGTATTAAAGTTATTTTGATGTTACTGATGCAGATCTAAACAGGCGCCCCTGAATTGTTCCAAACACGCCACGATCCGGTCGATTGCCTCTACTTCAGTTAAACATAAGTTGCATTGCTTGAGTCAACTTGCTTGAATTCCAGCTTCCCAAAGAGAGCAGTCACGGTTCATACAGTGAAGCGTAAAACAGAGAAAGTTTGCCTCTGAGACTCCTCTTCAGAGAGTAGAGACCATAAAAGTTTGATGTATAAATGGGAAAAAAAAGAAGCCTTCAGACCATTGAGGATTGGAGAATCCTGCAACAGTGAAGCGTTCTCCTCACACAGCCGGTTGCCGTTTGTGTTCCGTCAATGGTGAAATCAGCTGCTCTGCATTCCTGCAGCCTGATCCACATCTGAAAGCCTCACCAGCCTTCTCTGAACTCTTACCGGCCTTGAAAAGGCTCTTAAATCCTATGGCATTCCAGGGATTCCAGGACCGGTGAATTATGTTCAAAGGAGGGTTTCAGGTCCCTGAACTTCAGCCCGCATTGATGTGCAAAGTCAGCTCTTCCCTTTCTGCACCGAGAAAAAAACTAAATCAAGGGGTTTTATAGCCTCCAGCGATGACTAGAACTGGAGGATCGTCTCTGATCCAAGCAGCGAGAACGTTCACATTCAGATAGATGACAGACACAAACAGAGAAAGTGATTCATTCTTGCATCTGAGAACGTCCCAGCCAAAATTACCAGTTTTTATCGTCAACTGCAGGAGGAGGATTAACTCCTTCGGTTTTCTGCAGCAGCAGAACCTGGAAGGTCAGGTAAAGAGTTGACCTCAACCAAAAACTTCCAGGTCCTTGAATCCCAAAACCATCTGGGCATGTTTAAAACTGTAGAAGAATCCAAACCATCATCTCCTCCAGCCGATACACATATGTAAGATGTTTGTACCATGATTATGGATCATTATGACCCGGGAGATGAGAAAAAGTCTGAAATGTTCCTAAGGGTTTCAGGTCTTGGATCTGGCACCTGCCCCGTCTTTAAACCAGTCAACAGGAAATACACGCACTAGTTTTTTTCTAGAAATGTTGATATTAAGAATTCCTAGATTCAAATCCCCCTAAAAGTGAATTTTAGTTTAAATGATGCTGTCAAACAAAAAAAATAAACCTGTAAATAAAGACGAGGCTGTGGACTGAAGGAGAGAGGGTCTTACCGTCTGGGACTGGAGCCAGATTCCCTTAGCTCAGTGGGACCTCAGGAAAGTAATCCAACAACCAGGACCGACTGAAAACCACAATCTCTGAAGAGAAGTCGAGTCAGACAGACCAGCTCCCAAGTACAGTTCAGACAGAAACAGTAGAACTCAGACAAAGTAAGCAGAGTTCAGACAGATTTAGCAGAGCACAGATGGAGACAGCAGAGCTCAGACAGAGTTAGCAGAGCGTACACAGACTTAGAAGTGCTTAGAGTCAGTAGACCTAAGACAGTTAGTAGAGCCCAGATGCAGTCTGAAGATCTCGGACAGAGTCAGCAGAGAATAGACCGAGTCAGAAGAGCTCAGACAGAGTTACGAGAGCTGAAACAGAGTTAAGAGAACTAAGACAGCGTAACAGGAGCCCAGATGGAGTCTGTAGAGCTCATACAGGGTCCGTAGAGCTTGTGCAGAGACAGTGTAGCTCTGAAAGGGTTATTAGACCTCGTGGGAGTTGTTATAGCTCAGATGGATTCTTAGAGCTCAGATAGAGTCACTAGAGCTATGATCAAGTCGGCAGATCTCAGACCAAGTCAGCTGAGCTTAAACCGAGTCTGCACAACTCAGACTGAGTAAGCAGAGCTCAGGCAGAGTCAATAGAGCTCAAGCAGAGTTAGCACAGCCCGGACAGTCAAAAGAGTACAGACAGAGTCAATAGAACTCCACCCACAAGCCCCTTGTCTCTACAAGATTCATTGAATTCACCAACAGCTGTGAACACACACACACACACACACACACGCACACACGCACACACGCACACACACACACACACACACACACACACACACACACACACAGAGGCAGGGGTTTTGGTGGGACATTCTTTGGACATCTTTTAATAGTCCAGTGTGTAAGAGCTGAAGAGCAGCTGCTTCTTAAAACGGAATCGGTGTTGGTCACATCATCATCTCTCTTGTTCTCTGGTCTTGTAGTTCATTTCCTGACCTTGTAGTTCATTTCCTGACCTTTCTCAGTGTTTCTGCAGCAACTTCGTGAAGAAGACACAAGGTGGGTTTACATTGGACACTCTCCATTATCTGAATTAAACCTTTCCAAATTGCAGTGTCGGTCACCTGTTTACATGACCATGACCATGAGCTTTCTGATATGGGCAGTTGATCCCAAGTCCAATTCATAAGGTGGCGATAATGCTACGATGAGCTGGGTACCAACCGCCAACAAGAATAAGAATACAACAAACAAGGCATAGGGACCTTTCGTCCATCTAACCGTCCAACTACGTTAAACTCTTACAAAGTTTCAAAGAGTAAATTACTCTCCAATGTAGACGGGTACTGATTTGAAGATGCCATATTATTGAATGTATCACGTGCTGTAAGAAAGCACCGGCTTTAAGAAAGGCCTTAGACTACCTCCAGGAAAAAAGATTCCACAAAAGACACACAAAAACGCACAGTGTACACACTAACTGTGTACTGCAAGATAAAATAACTAATTGCTAAGATCAGAGGTTGCCAGTAGCTAGCTGTGTGGTGAAGCTGAGTATAAAAAATTGCAAAGTTAAAACTACCCAGGACAATAAGGAAAGTCCAGTCAACGCCGACAGTAACTGATTCACAAGCTTACTCCATGTCCTGAAGATGGAGATGATGAAGATTACTTCGCCTCATTTTTTCATGGAGGGTTCAACTCCCAATCAATCAACACAGCGCTGGCTGCATACGTAGTAAGATTAGCAGCAGACATGCTAACCTTAGCTGCAGTGTTGGCTGCAGATATACTACTGTTAGCTGCAGATTTGCTACTGAGCGGTGCTGCTCTGGCTGCAGACGTGCTAATATTAGCAGCAAATGTGCTAACATTGACTGTAGATATGCTAACCTTAGCGCTCTGTGCATGAATACTGAAAATGAAGTAAACCATTTCCTCATGAGCACGGTGACACCTCTTTGTGCAAAATACTTGCCTGAGGACCAGACAGTGTATGTGTTTATACTAAGAGGCAAACAGTCTGCCTAACATCCATGACCTTCTCCCGGAGTGTCTTTATTGATCCCAGCGGGTTATGAGTGATCTCTGGAGAGAGAAGACACGAAGAGGAGTCACAGTTCATGCATATTAGCAAGCTTCATTTATAACTGGGGATATTTCATACAAAAACAAAAACAATTCTTCCCTTTCGCTCAAAGCTTGCAGCTTTCTTCATCTGACTCAAAACCCCACGTAAACAGATAGATGCAGCAAAATAACATGTTGCGCCGGTGGAAGCAAGGTTGTTTGCACAACCAGGAAACAAAACGTAATCAACCAATTCAAGTTAGGGATAGTTTTTTTTTCCATCTGTATCTGAAAAAAACAGAATGTGACAAGAAAAAGCACATGTCACTATGACATCATCTTGGAGCAGCATCTCTTTCTTGGCCAATTCTGCTGCAGTCTGTGATGGACCCGCCATGTTTCGCTCCCTGACCTAAGGAGTCTGTTGAGGGTTTTGACCTGGCTTTGGGGAATTTATTAATATATTTTCTCAGACAATCTAAATTTAGCAGAAAATGACAAAATGTTTAGTCAAGCATGTTGTTCAACTGTAAAAAAAAATAAATAAATAAACAATCCGGCACTAAATTATGTAATGATGTAATTTTTATAGTAATTAAAGCGCTAACATTTGATAAAGCATCTTTTTAGAAATCTGTTTAACCTTTATTAAACTTTATCTGGCTGCATCAAGTTACATAATTCTGTTTCGAAACTCCTCACACGCGTAAATATGCCAAAAAAATTCAACTTCAAGCGTGTGCTCGCTGCAGATGGAATCCCTGCAGACTGATTAAAACTGGAATTCCATCATTTTACTACGGAGAGAGGACAGCAGTACACAAGAATGGCGTTGTGTACTAGCACTGAATTCCAGGTATTTAGCTTGTGCAAAACATTCGATGACTGTTGCAGTGCCATAATGATTCAAAGTGAAGCTTACGTGTTCCATCAGACGGTGAAACATCTAACTTTCAGGTGGTACAAATCTGACTTTTTGTAAGTAAGTATCAAATAATAGACTTTTAACCTTTGGTTTAGGGTAAGGTTTTTAAAGAACAGGTGAGATGTGCAGAGCTGCAGCAACTACAGAGGTATAACAATGATGATTTACACAATGAAGATCAGGGAAAGAGTTTTGGAGGAAAGGTTAAGAAAAGCAGCAGAATGGTTTCATGTCCAGAAAGAGCAAAAGAGTTGCATCGATTGATGATCATCTCGTCCACTGAACTTTGAAATCTGAACTTTGACCCTCAGGGAGTCGATATAGATTACTGAAGGCAAACTGAGTAATCTATAGTACAGTACTCTGGCTCACAGACAGTCAGACGTATGTGGGACAATGCCCTGCCTTCTCCCATCTCGCTGTGAGTGAGATTTTTAACAGCGGTTCTGTCTAAAAACAGTGTCATAGTAGTTCTGAGGCCTCTGGGGGCCCGTGTGGAGCCTGTCTTTAATATAAACCTTTGAGGTGTCGGATTGGGGTCCCAGGAGGACCCACTTAAGATAAACTTCAACCTGTCTTGAGCTTTGCATCACCTCAGAGACCCCCTCTTGATGGGCCCGCTCAATATTATAAGAAAAGGTCCCAGGTCGGGGGGCTTAACAGAAAGGGGGTGGAGATGATACACTTTCCTTCTCTTTTGCAGCAAACATGGATTCATCAGCCACTAAAAATAGTCCCCAGGCACATTATTAACCATTATAAAGTATGGGTGAAAACACCAGTTCCCTGACGGACAGCATCAAAATGAAAGCTGACACGGATCAAAAACGTCTTGGATTTTATAAAGAGAAAAAAAATTCCGCAGAAATGAGAATGGATGAAGATATGATCAGAGATGCCGTCAACGCGGTTTGTCTGATTTAAGGTAGAACTTGTGCCAACGTTAGTAGAACGTTACTGATGTCATCAACCACATATTTTTCTTCTCCTGAATAGTGTGAAAAAAAAGACAATCTGATTTGGGACTTTGATGTTTATAAGTATTCGGTCCAGTTTATCTGGCCTGGGACTTTACCAGATGATCTGGTCTAGGAGTGGATCCAGATTATCTGGTCTGGTACCAAGGTCGGTACCAGTCTTGGGTCCAAATTATTAGTCGGGGGACCTTGGTCGGTATCGATGTCGGGTCCAGATAATCTGTTATAGGACCTCAGTTGGTGCTGGTCGTGGGTGGCTTTCTCCAACAAGATCATTTTAATGACGATGTTCATGATTGAGATTAGATAGAATAGAATCTGTCTTTTGTCCAGTAAGTAACCTGGTAACACTGCTTGAAATGTGCTGTATGAATTATTATTAATGATGATTATTATTTCTCCTGATTTTCCTGGTCCAGCCACATCTCAGAACTATTGAGGGCTTTAAACCTTATCCCGGTTTTAGACGTTTGGTCTCGGACTGATTAAATTCTTGCTACTTTGACTGCAGAAACATCAGATTCAAAAAACCTCGTTTACGCCTCATGTGCAGTGTTTGAGTTCTCGGGGCCACCGTACTTCACAGTCAGTATATTCAGATGAAACTCTTAGCCTGTTTTCTCTGGAGGGTTCGGTCCTCAGGTTATCTTATATAATACCACCACACACATGAAACCTCTCCAAGCCGTAGTTAAAACCTTCTCTGAGAGGTCTGACGACAGTGCGTGATGAAGACGAGATGTCCAGCATGTAGTCACATGCAACGGGTCTCCGCCTCCCAGCGGCTGGATGCAGAGGGCTGATTATACACCTTGGTGGGTTCGGTGTAATTACTGAGGACTAACGACAGGATGACAACACATCTATAAACGCCACCTCTCTCTGCTCTGATGGAAATTTACCACGCCATGTTGAGAGCGAGAGCACAACTCACCGGAGAAGAATGTAAGCAGGTTTTCCACCTCGCAGAACAATTTACAACAGCCAATGAGGCGGGGCATCCGGCCTGCAGCTAAGCCCTCACAGAATGGGCCGGTACCAAAGAAAAGCGAGGGCGTCCCGGCGGGACAGACACATTCATCTGTGTACTGATGAGAGGTCATTAAAGTGAGAGGACTGAAACCGAGTCCTTTTTTACTAATGAGTATATACACAGAGGGAACAAAGACTTTGCCCCTCACATCTCTGAGTTTAAAATTCCCCAGGCTCCTCTGCTGTTGATCAGACATTGTTCATAATGTTTGTTGGAAAAATATTTAACAATTTTTGAGCCATTCCCTGGAAACCCTCATGTGAGACAAATCCCACTCAATCAATGAGTCGATCTTGTAACCATGGAAACAAATAAATAAACAAATACACATTGGGTAAACAGTTGGTGAATAGAGAACCGTTGCACTTTAGGACTCTGTTGTTGACTGTAGAAAGTTATGTTTAAACTTCGGCTGTCAGTCGATTCAAATAAATATTGGATTTAATCACAGAGATGATAATTAATTAAAGTAATATCGATGTTTAATGTGATAAGCATATAAAAATGATTAAAGTCAAATGGATTTTGGATATTAGTAAATTAATAGAAATGTAGACATTATACACCTTAAAGGTCAACATGTTTTATTTACTATACATTTAAAAACATCTATTTCAGTTCATGGGAAGTAATGTCCAAAAAAAACGAAATTATGATCTAATGCTACATTAGAAGTCTGTTTTGCTACAAATGATCTTTATTATACTTCTTTCCTGCGCATACCTCCACTTCTCCAGGTTTTCTTCTTCCACCTGCTCTAACTACAGATCACAATGTCATCCGCAAACTTCACAGTCCAAGAAGATTCCTGCCTGACCTCAACTATCAGACTACACATCACAATAGCAAACAAGAAGGGGCTTATGGCAGAGCCCTGATGCTGTTCTAGCTCCAACCTAGAACCCATCCAAGCTTACAAATGTTTAAACAGACAGACACAGAAATCGTGAGCAGTTGTGTTTAATAGGGATGAAAAGTGTTCATTAAATTAGAAAATATCAAATAGTACGAATAATAAACTCTAGCAAGAAAGGAGGTTACGTTTTCTCTCCTGATTTTTGTCTGTCTGTCTGTTTGCAAGATTACCCAAAAACTAAATGGATGGCTTTTCATGAAATTTTTCCCAGAGGTAGGTTTTGGCATTTCTCACAGATGATTGGATTTTCGCCATATTACGTGTTTCGCAGCATTTAAAATAAAAGAAAAAGGAATTAAATTAAGCCGCTTGGAGTGGTGATGTTACAATGTGGTTAGGTGCTCTCTTGAAACTGTGTTCGTTATTGATGCCTTTGTTCCTTCGATTGCTTTGATGGAGCTGGGGGCTCAGTGGGCTGAGCAGAGACGCTGTGGAAGTGGATGCGATAAGAGACGTACGGTTATAGAGAATTTGAAAGATAATCTGAGAGTTTGTGGGACTTGTAGGTAGATTTAGAGGTCGACAATAACTCAGACATCGATGGAGATATCTGCATGGATTTTCCCTAAAACATTGATGTTTTATACTTGAAAGGAACAGGAAATGATACAACAATGTCTGTTTAAAGTAGGTTCATAGGTAGATTTTTTTAACCTTAGTGGAGGCCTGCACTCTCTGAATGCTTTTTTCTAGTTGTTTTGTCATAAAAATATTTGTACTGGTAGCACCAGAAGGTTGTAGTTATGAAGCTATAGGCTGTTTTGCTAATAGATTCTAAAATAAGAAGAATGGCAGAAACTATAGCAGTCAAAAAGTCAGATGTGGAGCTCCTCTAAAGAAATAAATGAGGCAGAGTACTAACTCTTCATCATCATCATCTGAGAGCACAGCCACCAGCAGAGGAATATCCACCCATGATTCAATGATGGGTGGCAAGCAGAATCTAAAACATGTCCAGTCGTCTACATTTAGTCATATCATTACTAAAAATAGGCCATAACATTTTAACCATATAACTCATATTGTGTAGATCCCCTTTAACCACAAAACAGCTCTGTGGTCTTTTCTGATGCCTTTCTACCAGACAGTACAGGCTAGCCTTCACTCCCCTCACACATCAGTGAGCCTTTGGCCCCCCTGACCCTGGTGGTCCTTCCTTAGACCACTTATGTAAGTTCTAACCACTGCAGGACCATTCAACAAGACCAGCAGTTCTGGAGATGTTCTGACCAAGTCATCTAACCATCACAAGCGGCCTCTTTCAGAGTCACTCCTTAAGCTTGTATTTTATTCCTGCTTCCGACAGGAAATTCAGGACAAAACGTTCATTTTCCTCGTAATATATCCTGCCCACAGACAGGTAACCATGGTAACCAGATTGTCAGTGGTATGGCATTTCCATTGGTGGTCATGATGAAAGTGTGAATTGTTATTGCTCCTGATGTGTGGTGACTTCCATGTTCGTTTCTGCCTCAACTATATTGGTGAATGTCGATTTGTGTTTTGGATAGGTTTAATTGGTCAGGCAGACTGGAGAGGATTTACAGCAAATCACACGATTACGATGAATGGTGTTTTTCTCCAGATGACAGGACAGAGCAGGGATATGGCGTTCTGAAAGGTTAGATCAGAGAGTCGGAGTGGGTGTATCTTCAGTTTGCTGTTTACGGTTAACTGAGCGAACTAACAATCAGCCTGTGACGTCCACCCACAGACCAAACAAATCATTATATCCACTAGAACCAGAGAATGGCACCCACTGATGACCTGTAGTATATAAACAGCATCTATACAGGAATTGCATTGTTGCTCTGGTGTCCGACCAGGTTTCATGTCTAGACATGCAGCTCAGCTCAAAGCACAATCTGGTAGAAGAGAGAAAACAGTGACTGTAGCTTCATACATGGAGCGCCAACACTTCGATTCATCAAGGAAACCGAAAAAAATCTTTGAAAATGGATGACATTGAAAAACCTTTTATCCATGGGTACGACGCACGCGTCAAAACATCTAAAAATAAAATAAAAATACAGAGTTGATTCTGGGTAGAACCAGAATTCGCCGGAGGATTCCATTTATATACCTAATCCGGGAACATCTCAAGATCCCCAGAATGAGCTGGCGAGGGTTGCTGGAAAGAGGGACATCTGAAATATCTTGAGTGTTCTGCTGCCACCAAGACCCGACCAGAAGAAAACTGATGATGTTTCTAATTTTTAATCATATTTGAAATATGAATCAATGTAAATGAGACAGACGTCTGTGGTGTGTGACGGAGGAGATGTACAGCTGGAGAACGTTCTTCAGATAAGAGATGAAATGGGAGGAGAATGGAATCTTTGGATCTTCTAATCTGGGTCTAGAAATCTTTCTGACGTAAATCCATATTAATTAATTCAACTTCCGAATCAATGGGATGAGGGAGGAAAGGACATGTCATGTCAGACAGCTCTGTTTCAGGCTCAGCAGGTGGGAGTCAGGGACATGCTCAAAGTTTGATGAAGAGAATTTACCAGCAAGCAGGTTAAGTTCACAGAGTCAGTTACCAGTAACTTTTAGAACAGTTCGTAGAAGATGGTAACTAATAGCAGTCGGCGGCTAGTAGGAGTCTGCAGGAAGTAGCAGTTAGGAACTAGTTGTAGTCAGCAGGTACACAATAATAATAATATTATATTTGCATCAAATCTCAAAGTGCTAAAAAAAATCTCCTGAACCAACAACTAGTAAATGAGGATATCAGCTACCATGTAACACTGAAGATAAATTATTGTAGTTATGAAACTCTATTATTTACATAATGTTAAACATCACCCTAGACGCCGCTGTTACAAGCCACACCTCTTTAGCTTGAGGGACCCCACCATGCTATCAGTGTGATGATGTCACTGGTTTGTTGAGTGTAAACTTACAGACGTGTAATAGAAAAAAGAGCTCTGACTTTAGGGTTGTCCCTGTTAACATGCTTTAAAGTGCTGACAACATCTCCATAACTTTTTACGGATAAGAATGCTTATGAGTGAATCAATCAGAGGCTTGTTGGCGGGATAAAATAATATATGCAGCTGAGGAGGGTAAGGGGGTCGTCTGCAGCTGAGGAGGTAGTTTAAAGTTTGCTTCATGGTCAACATGTCCACATCAGCCTGGACAGCAGCCAGCCTGTCATTCAGCTTCAGGACACCTAAAGCCACCGTTCTATATCTGTGTTTTTAAAAATGGCAGTCCCGAAGTATGGTTGGCTAAAATAGTTCTACCCCCAGTCACACATGTAACTAGTTCTCGTTTCTTTTTCTGAACCAGGAGGGTTTGGTTCTATCTCTGTGGAAGCATGAAGAACCAGTATGTTAGGTGCAGGGTCTGAACCAGTCTTGGATCTGATTGTAGGAAAATGGGTAACCGAGTTTCTTCTGGAGGGAAGCCCAGCATGTGGGTCTGTTGAGGTGGCGGCATAGAGCCTCGGATCTGAGAACAGTTGTTGTACAGCAGTTGTGTGATGTTCACTGACGGAGGTCTAGTGGGGATTCTGTTACGCCCAAACCGCCTTTGTTCTAAACAGACCAAATACGGCATGGTGGCATTCCTACAGCTTAAGGGGCTCGGCTCTAACAGAACAGCATCTAATAGAACTTTTCATATCAGCGTACAACAGCAATAAAGTCTCATGACAACAACAATCATTTTGCAGCCTTGTTACAAGGCAGCTGATATTAGTCCTTTATCAGAGGGTAAAGAGCTCCTGGACCTAGTAACTGCTACTAGCTACAGACCACTACCACCTGCTGACTGCTACTAAATGCCAACTACAACCATCTACTGACTGCTATTAACTCCTGTAACTAACTGGTACTATCTGCTGCTACTATATCGTCAACGGTGGTTGAGTTAGTATGACGAGTGATCTAATAGGATCTGGTGTTTACACGTGCCAACGTATTAATTCCAAACACTTGTCAACACCTGGGTGACAAGGGAGGGAGAAGGCGATGACAAGAAAGCCTTATAGTAACTTTACTCCAACGGCATTACATCATTACGTTACTTAACATCAAGTGAGTTAGCTAGGCCCGTCCTGTTGTGTGGTTAATACCCCAGATGTGTTATATCAACATCAACATCATCCTAGGTAACATTAAAAGCCAATACTTCCCATCACACGACCTTAAAACCCACATCCACGCAGAGACCTTCACCAGTGGTCTCCCCCCCATCTTGAATCACTTCATTTATTGTTGCATAAACAGGGAAGTTTATGTAACACTTGTGTTATTGTGGGATTTATCCTTGTAATCTGAATCTTCAAGGTTTTCCAGCAGTTTTGTCAGCATTGTGCACATGAGTCACAAAGTCAGGCACGCACTGACCAAGAAGTTTGGATTATTCCAAAAGACATCATCTACCTCCATGAAAACGAATGACATTTAAATGTAACTGGGAGTTCTTAATTGGAACACTTTCTTAATGGGTTGTTCACATTGAGCATTTTCTTTCTGATTAAGCCTTTATTTGGAATTAAATGGATCCACGTAATCCCACCTACTGATTTGGTGCAGTCACTCTCCTCATTGCAGCTCAGAGGAGGAGGAACAACGACACCGCCCCAAATTACACCTCTGTAACTTCACCTTAAAGCGCTTAAAGCGGTAAAACAATAACAGTCCCACCTTGACTGTCATGTAAAGGTGCCTCCCGGCTACATTCATAGCCGATGTCTGGTGAGGGTGAGTTTGAGTTTGTGTGTCTGGCGTGTGTCTGAGTGACTGACACATGCTTTTATCAGTTGTGTATTTATGAGAAGAAAAATAATCGGAGTTCATTATGGTAGAAACTCGGACAGCAAGTCATAAACAGCCGTTTTTGACTGGCATAGATCAGATCATAAACTGTTTCTCTTTAGAATAATTGTTTCAGCCAAGTACCTCCTGATGAGCACAAAACATATTTTAGTTACTCAATAAAAACAAAAAAATCCATTGGCATTAGATTTAGAAACAAAATGTTTATAACACAAATGTTTCAAGCATCAAAAAAAGTGCTAACAAGGTATAGGTATTTTAAATTATATTTATGTTATGGAAAAGTTTGCCTTCTGCCCATGTCTCAAGAAAAATGTTTCTATTAAACCTTGGGCCAAGTGCGTTGAATATGTAAAGCACATGCAACCAAATTTTACTGATTAAAAAGATGAGATACTGATGAATTAATTAATTTCAGATGAGATACTGAGATACTGATTAATTCACCTTATGTTTGACAATGCAATATTGCTTGATTTACATTTTAATTGAGAGCACTAACATGTTGTTACTTTCTATTTTTATTTCTTTAAACCTAACATGATTTTTGCTCTCATAGCTTTACGTGAAAACTCTACACAACACACTCTACCTCTGCCACAACACACTCTACCTCTGCCACAACACACTCTACCTCTGCCACAACACACTCTACCTCTGCCACAACACACTCTACCTCTGCCACAACACACTCTACCTCTGCCACAACACACTCTACCTCTGCAACAACACACTCTACCTCTGCCACAACACACTCTACCTCTGCCACAACACACTCTACCTCTGCCAAACTGTATCAAGTTCAGTTTTATGGCAAATAAATTTCATGAACAAAGTTACTGTGGATAAAGTGAAAAAGTAATAAAAGGGACTGTAGCTGTATTGGAACTAACTTACGGTATTTTTGCCGGTTGAGTGTCATGTTTTATCTATTTCTCTGTGTTTTCAGATGAAACGCTTCAAGGATTCAGCATTGCATAATGATTGATCGTTAAAAAAAAAAAAAAAAGGAAAAAAAACTCACATACCCCTTGTAGTTACCCAAAATGCCTGTAGGGGTAGCAAAGAATAAAATAAACAACAGCTCAAATGTGACTTCCAATTAATACATCATGCATCATCTGGAAACATTAGTCGACTTTGAAAATCGTAGTTTGTTTTTGCAGCAAACACTCCTCCTTCCCCGGACTAAGCTCAGCACCATGGGTGATCGGGCCTTCTGTTCTGCTGCCCCTCGTCTGTGGAATGCCCTCCCTGACCATCTGAGGGCTCCACAGACGACTGACACATTTAAAAAAGGACTTAAAACGTTCCTTTTTAGCAGAACCTATAACTTTAATTAACATTGCTGCTTTTTGGTCAGGTTTTTATATAGTTATTATTTTATTTTTTATTGATGCTTTTATCTGCTTTTACTTTGTAGCACTTTGAGATTTGATCCAAATGTAAAGTGCGTTATAAATGAAATGTATTATTATTATTAAAGTGCTGTCCTACGACACACGTATAGTTTAAACGTGCTGCTTCAGAAAGTGACGCTGTTACATAGAATGTGTAGCTGTCCGCTAAACCATCAAACGAGGTAAACACGACCAGAGACAGATTTACTGCAGGAGATAAAAGTCACACCTCCTGGACATAAACTCACAATGTCAGACAGAGGAGGTGGGGACAGGTGACGTGGGATAAGCATCACCCCAGGGGGAGAAAAATCTGAATCCTGCACTATAATAACAAAAATACTCTGTTAAGGTGAGAGTTATCTTAACTTGCTGGGTTCCTCGGGGCGAGTAAGTATGTGATTAAGTTCGTTGGGCCAAACGTTTTCTGGGTTGAAGAAGTGCCTTATTTTGGCCTTACTGGTGTTACAATTTGTCTGCTGTGTGTTTTTTTTGGTTTTCTTGTGTGATGTTTGGAGCCGTGGTAACCCATGCTTGGTGTGCGTGTACGGCGCATGCGTGCAACTGGCCTCGAGTGAGTATGCTCGGCCAATTGCAGATTTCAATTGTAATAGGTCTCTCGGCCGATTGACTGAACGGCCGACCGATCAATCGGTGCACCTCTAGTAACAATATTATATTCATTTTGGCCATCCGGCAAATAAAGGCTTAATCAGAAAGAAAATGCTCAATGTGAACAACCCATTAATAATGTGTTCCAATCCCTTCTTATGAAAAGCCAACTTCAATTTCATGAGTCCCTTTTGAAGATAAAAGGAGTCGATATTATGGACTCAAAATGCAACAAAAAACATATAAAAAAAAACATTTTATGAAAAGAGGAAAATATCTCCTAGAGGGAATGCTTTTTGGGACAACATATTAGAAGGCAACGACTGGCACAGAACCTCGTTATTACCATACAAATTTTGTATTCGTAATAAAATTAAAGAAGTACTCATCAAAATTGTACACAATATATATCCAATAAATTATTTTTTTTAAATCTTAGACTTTGAAAAATGCCGCTTTTGACAGATGAACCAGATTCCTAAATACATATCTTTTACTTTGGTACATATTCTATTTTTTTTTAAATTTTATTTATGTATATTGTGTAGAATAAATGATGATGACATCAAAATTGAATGTAAAAATGTCATATATTTTGAATACAAGAAACAGGGTATTGAATTTATTGTGAACTTACTACGTATGGCAAATTCCAGATTCACAAATTTAAATTCAATAAGGTTCTCCCCAACTTTAATAGTTTTCTGAGGGAATTTACAGAATATATTAACACACTGGCACTTAGTGACACTGAGAAAGGAACGAAACAGTGGAAACGAAAGAGATTTTTTTTTTGCTATCTTTTATTTTCTGTATCTAATTTTCTGATTATTATTTTATTCATATTGTTTAGTATATATTTTTGTTACACGTGGTGGGGAATATGCCTACAATATATTTACATTTGAATATTGTAAATAATGTTCTATTAAAACATTTTTTAAAAAGGCTCAGAGCTACCCAGCTAGTATTAAAACGTATACCGACCAACGTCTCCAAACAACCAATGGCGAGCCAACGGTACGGACCGGAAGTCATGCCGAGATAAAAGTTACCATGTCTTCGGAGGTTAGTATCAGTTTTTAAGCAGAAACCCCAACCTTACCATTTCTCTTAAAGTTGGGGTCTGTCCGCCACTGCTGTTGTCGTAGATAATCTTTACTGACTCCTCCATCCAGCGGGCGAACAGAGTTGTGTCTGCTTCTGGTCCTGGTCCGGTTCCGCTAGTTACCCCGGCTCCAACTTGCTGTGTCATGAAGCTAACATTCAGATGGGTCGTTTACTAATAGACCAGAACTTCTAAAAGATTCAAATATTTAACGCATGTTGATTTTTCGTTTGTCCAATTTTTTGTTTCCATTTTTTACGGAAAAAACAAAAGTTTAAAGTTGTCTGCGTTGCACATGTCCTATTTTCCGGCGAACGAGACGTCACTGCTGGTCGCCATCTTTGTTATGGGAACACGCTCGACGGAAGACAGTTGCGCCTATGGATGCACAAATAATGACGTCATTAACCGCGCCAACGTTTTCATGAAAAATAATTATAATAAAGTAATATAAAATTAATACAAAAATCAAAATAACTGAAAATAAAGTCGAGAGTTTCCTTTTAACCTATACATAAAATACACCACGCTACAACCTATATTAAGCATTAGTTTGATTTAGATATTGGTATAAAAAAGAAAAGCTTCTGTAATGTCTTGAATCATTTATTCACTGCTAACTGGTGAGGGATATCTGGCAGAACATGTCCTACGTTATTTTGTATAATCTTTATGATAAGTTTATTTTGCTTTTAAGGAATGTAATGTTAGGTCTCCAAGGTGCCCTCATTATAGAGATGGATTTCATCTAAACTATTGTGAATATACTGGCAAAAAGTCATGTTTCACGGAACATTATTACACTGATCAAAAACATAAAGGGAGCCCTTATATCAAAGAATGGCTCTCAATCAATGAATAATCCAAGTTCTCAATCCCTTATCTATAAATATATATATGTGTATATATATAGAGCAATTAAGTGAGAACAAAATAACGTAAGAATGTTCAGTGGAAATAAGAATCATGCACCCTGAATCATGATTGGATTCCAAATCACCTCAAAAGTCAAAGTGAAAAACTGAAATCACAGGCTGCACCAATCTGAGTGAATTTCATCACAACCCATTATGTGCCTTAGTGATGTTTTTGGCCACTAAGTGCCTATCTGCCCTCCTGACAACATCTAGGCATGCTTCTGATGAGACAGAGCATGGTTTCCAGGGGGATCTCCTCCCGGATAAAGCCAGGCATTGGCCTGCACCAGGAGGAACCCAGGATCCACTGCATGGAGAGTGGGTCTGAGGATAACATCGTAATAGAAGGAAAGCCCACCACCACAAAATGACTTTAGTCTTTATAAATACAAACAGCGATAGAAGAAACCAGAAGGGGGGGTCCAATAGTGTAGCACTTTGCACTTAGCACTTTGAGATTTGATCCAAATGTAAAGTGCATTATAAATTAAATGTATTATTATTATTATTATTAATAGTTTTTCACAGCACTGTACCACAACCACCTCTCTAAAGAGAGGGTTTCTCCTTCATACTTTGCTTTGATGTCTTCAAACATCAACCACCACATTTTATTTTAGATTCGACTCAGACTGGATTAGATTGTGAAGAAGACCAGAGTCAACTGTGTTCATTTAGAAAAACTCATTTATTTGTTTTTATTTGAGGACAGAAGTCAAATCTGACCAATATTTGGCACAAGATGGACTGGTGTGGTCTGATTTTCCACAGGACTGAATCACAGACGGACACAAACAGACGAGAAGCTCTCAAGCATATTCAGCAAAGGGGATCCACAAGACACCAGACACCATTCCCACCTCCAAACCCCTCTATCCCTCTCTCTCTACAGCTCTGCAGTACAAAGGCCTCTAGAGCAGTTTTACACTCACTGCTGGATGATGAAGCGACAAGACAACATCCACACACACATCAGATGCTCAGGAGATCAACCCTCACATTCATCCATCAAAAGATCAACCCTCACATTCATCCATCAGGAGATCAACCCTCACATTCCTCCATCAGGAGATCAACCCTCACATTCCTCCATCAGGAGATCAACCCTCACATTCATCCATCAGGAGATCAACCCTCACATTCCTCCATCAGGAGACAAAATCTCACATTCATCCATCAGGAGATCAACCCTCACATTCATCCATCAGGAGACAAAATCTCACATTCATCCATCAGGAGATCAACCCTCACATTCATCCATCAGGAGACAAAATCTCACATTCATCCATCAGGAGATCAACCCTGACATTCATCCAATAAGAGATCAACCATCACATCCATTCATCCATCCAATGTGTTCAGGTTACATGGGAGATTTTGTTGTTAAGTCACAATAATGACTGGAGAGCATTTTATTTTTAAATAAATCTGACTGAAAGAAAGTGCAAACATTGAATAGCAAAAGCCAAAAGTTTTCCAGAATATAACATATATGCATTTTATCCCGCATGAGACCTGAAAGCAGCATGAGCACCTGAAAGGTGTAATTATAGGCGTGTTTGCACTGGTGGAGATATCTAGTGGATTCTTTTGCAAAACAACCAGAAGATAACACCATGCATGCGTCTGCAGAGAGGTTGGTGTCTTTGAAGACATGTCTGCAGACCTGACAGTGACTGCAGAGACATTTCTGCAGACAAAGCAACATCTGCGCAGAAATGGTAGAGTGACATCCAGCACAGAAGTTTCTGCAGTTTGAGCATCGTCTGCACAGAAGGGTCTGCAGATAGATCGACATCTGCACAGACATGTCTGCAGATAAAGAAACAACTGTGCAGACATATCTGCAGACAAAGCAATGTCTGCGCAGAAATGTCTACAGGCAGAGTGACATCCAGCACAGAAGTGTCTGCACAGACGGGTCTGCAGACGGATTGACATCTGCACAGACATGTCTGCAGACAAACAACTTCTACGTAGACATGTCTGCAGGTAGAATAACATTCACACAGAAATGTCTGCAACAACTGTTCACACAGGCTATATGTGCTTGAAGACAATCAAATAAACATCAACACACTGCTGAGGTGACAGGTACACACTCTGTATAAATGATCTTTAAGCTCAGTTTGCAAAATAAACATCTATAGATCTGATCTAAAAATACATCCTTAGATTTTACACGAGCAGCTTGATAGAATAAATATATACATATATGTGTGTGCACGTTTTCAAATACATAAATAAGGCTTTAAAATCTGTGTGCGCTTCATCAGACACTAAAGGAAGGTTAAAGGAACATTCCACTTTATTACAGTCAGTTGCTATCAGTGGGCGGCAACCCCTGCAGGATCATATTGGTCTGACCAAAACTGATCTGCAGCAGCAATAAGATGTTTATATTTACCTCTGGACATGAGAGTCAAACCAGCAGACAGCATCTCATCACGATTCAGGAGAAACCAATGAGCAGCATGTGAACACACTGACGATTGGTGTCAGAGGTTTTTTAAGTTGCAGCTCATTGTTTGTCATTTCTCTAAAGTATAGCAAGTCCTTCCAATATTTATTAGCTATGTTGTGACTACTACACACTTTTACTAAAGACATCTATAACCTCATTCTGAGGCATAATCAGAGTTTTAAATATCTCTAACGTCATTTTGACTAGTTAAAATTGCTGTGCATGATGTAACTCATGAGATTGGAATCATTGCACTTATAAAAGCGTTTTGAGCCGATGTGAAGAATATTAGCAGAGCAATAGCAGCGGATGTTGTAGATAAGAAATAGAATGAATGAGGGATATGTGGCGAACAAGAACTTCGGTAACCGGAGATTTGTGGGTAGAAACTAGCTACATAGCTTTGTGCAGCACTGCCGTGATCGGTGAAGTGCGGTGAGGTTCTGACCCTTTCAGACTCAGATTTACAAATATATGAACCCAATAGAGTAGCTTAAATTCACCATTTAATTGCCAGCCTGCACACCGACTACTAGTTGTGTTTCATCTCTTTTTTTTTTATAGTGATGTTTATAGTGTTTAAAGTTGATAATAGTGTTTATAGTGATTTTTATAGTTATGTTTATAGTTTTTACAGTGATGTTTATATTGTTTATAGTGATGTTTATAGTGTTTTCAGTGATGTTTATAGTTTTTACAGTGAGGTTTATAGTGAGGTTTATAGTGATGTTTATAGCGTTTAGAGGTAATGTTTATAGTGTTTAAAGTTGTTAATAGTGTTTATAGTGGTTTTTATAGGGATCTTTATAGTTTTTACAGTGTTGTTTATAGTGTTTATGGTGATGTTTATAGTGTTTATAGTGATGTTTAGTGTTTATGGTGATGTTTATAAGGTTTATGGTGATGTTTATAGTGATGTTTATGGTGATGTTTATAGTGTTTATGTTGATGTTTATAGTGTTTATGTTGATGTTTATAGTGATGTTTATAGTGTTTATAGTGATGTTTATAGTGTTTATAGTGATGTTCATAGTGTTCATGGTGATGTTTATAGTGTTTATAGTGATCTTTATAGTGTTTATGGTGATGTTTATAGTGTTTATAGTGATGTTTATAGTGATGTTTATAGTGTTTATAGTGATGTTTATAGTGTTAAGAGGTAATGTTTATAGTGTTTAAAGTTGTTAATAGTGTTTATAGTAATTTTTATAGTGACGTTTATAGTTTTTACAGTGTTGTTTATAGTGTTTATGGTGATGTTTATAGTGTTTATAGTGATGTTTTTAGGGTTTAGATGTAATGTTTATAGTGATTTATATTGAAAAAACATTTAGGACCACATATGGAAGTGGCCCAAATCGGATTTGGATAAGTTCAGATTCCATGTGGTCTATGTTGTTCACACTGCCATGAAAAAGTCATATTAGCAAAAAAAACGACCACAATTTTCCTGCAGTATGAACGTAGCCTTAGATCTATGACATCATCAACGTACGTTCACTCTGCTGGTTACACACTAGTGATGCATGGATCTATGACATCATCTCATTTATCCATCTAACTGCTTGAAATCATTAATCATCATCTGCGTAAATGCCTTTTTGTTCTTTTGCTGGTGATCAACATCTGTTTATCGGAGCAATGATTTCATTTTTCAAAATATTTGTTGTGCTCTTGAACGCGATGAAGCCGTTCTACCAAAATGCTCCGAGTGAAGGTGAGACGCAGCGAGCTGCTGTCCTACTGGACGGCGTGGCGGTGGGTGTTTGGGTGTTTGCGTGCTGCGGAGGTTCTGATGCCGCTGACTGGTGGACTGAACGCTTACAGCTGGGTCGGGCCTCGGCTGTGAGGCTCAGCGCTAGGAGGAGGCACCGTCACCAGGCTCCTAAGGAAGACACAGGGGTATCTTCTCCTCCCCGGGCTGGGGGCGGAGCTCGGGTGTGGTGGAGGAGAAGGAGGGAGGGTGGACCTCAAAGACGACATGAGGGGCTGCATTTCTTGCAGCGCTTCCTCCTCTTCCTCCTCCTCTTTCTTCTTCTCTTGGAAGCAGAAGGAGCCCTGTGAGACCTGAGCACCGACGGAGGAGGTACTGCCCTGCGGGGTGAAGGAGACAGGGCGAGATCCTCCGGATTTGGACAGTGCGCTCACTCGGGGGTGGACGGGTTCGGCGGCAGCAGGAGGGGAAGAGATGCTTTCGAGGGAGGAGATGCTCTGGTTCCAGGCCTGCTGGAGATCCACAGGGATGATCTTTGTTGCCTCCACAGACACACAGGGTGGAGGAGAACCCACTCCACCCTTCCATGGAAGATGGCCGTCTCCCCTGGGAGGTGAGGTGGGTCCAGCTGAGGGACTTAGACACTCCAGAGCTGCAGGGACTGACAGGGAGACACAGGACACATGACTTCATCTCTGTTTGTCTGAAGGTCATAAAGCAGCGAGTGGATGCTTTTGTCCGGAGACTAAAATAAACATTTCTAAAACAGACGGGGTTTTTTTTTAAAGTTGTTATGATGCATTCAGGTAGGGTAGGATAATCAGAAAAATGACTTTCAGGGAGGGAAACTTCATGTGAGCGGAACAGTTTTTTGTCCTCTGGTTCTGGTAGAAAAGCTACTGATGGGATGTAAAACCGCTCCTCAAAACTGAGCTCAAACAACCACCATTGTTTATAATTCTAGTCCTGTTTGATACAAGGAGAACAGGGGTTCAAAAGACTTTGGAAAAGTTCCCCTGGTCTAAAAACACATGATAAAATGGGAGGTTGTTGGAATTACGAGAAAGTTCCCCTCGTCTACAGAAGCGTGATAAAAAGAGATGAGGTGGAGTGTGTGCGTGGTTGCATGTGTGTGTGTGTGTGTGTGTGTGTGTGTGTGACTCACCTGACTTGGGTCGTTGTTTTGGCGTTTCTATCTTACGAGCGACAAAGGTGATCCCGACGTCTTCCTCTTTCTCCACGTCTGAATGTTTATCGTCCTCTGAATCCACAGGAACGACAACGGAACCATCTGGATACACAATCACCGAAGATAAAGTTAAACTCCCGTTCACTCCTCCAAACACCATCGGCCTCATTCAGATCTACCTCGGTCCACCATCCTACAGGAACCTGGGAGGTGCAGACTCAAGCATCCTTGTGTGGTTTTGTGTTCCATCCCTACATCTTATCTAGAATCGAACTCCCTCCTCTCTGCCGGTTCCTATCGGCCGGTTCAAGATTCTTACTGGTTCTAACAGATGACTCAACATCGCACCGATCCTGAAGCCGTTACATCGGCTCGGTGTTGGAATTCAAAGATGATATTATTTTTAAAACACACCTGGTTCTAAATCAAGGGTCTCTAACAGGTCCTACTAGTCTTACCAGTCCGACCTGTCTCCTGTATCTTCCTCGCCATACGAGTCCTATAAATCGTACTAGTTCTACCAGTCCCAGTAGCTCAAAAAGTCCACTTACTCCCACTAGTTTTACTTGTTCTACAAATACCGCTAGTCCTGCTAGCCCAATTAATCCTACTCACCATACTATTCCTCCTAGCCCTACCAATCCAACTACTCCCATCAGTCCTACTGACCCTACCAGTCCTACTAGCCCTACTTACTTTACTAGTCCCCCTTGCCAAATGAATCCTACTAGCCAGACTAGTAGTAATAGTAGCATAGCAGGACCTCAAACGAATCTCCAGCCCTGATTCCTGCCTCCTTCAAGGCTCCCTCAGATCACTTCCTGCTTCCTTCCACCTTATTGTCATCTTAACATCTGCCTCTAAGTTTTTTGCATTAGGTACTAAGCCTTAAACTACTAGCCCCACATATCCCTTTCATCCTTCTTTTCCAACCAGCCTACTAGTCCTGCAAGCTCTGCTACTCCTACTAGTCCTTCTAGTCCTCCAAATCCTACAAGGCCCATTAGTTCTACTAGTCTACTAGTCCTAGTGGCCATAGTCAACCTACTAGTCCAACCACTTCTACTAGCACCATTGATCCTTACAGTGGCTCTACTAGCCATAGTAAACCCACTAGCTGTAGCAATCCTACTCGTCCTACAAGCTCTATTAGTTCTGGTTATCTACTAGTCCTGCCAGTCTACTATAAAAACTGAGTTTATGTTCCTTTATGAGCCAGGTTGCGACCGACCAAAGATCTTCAGGTGGGTGTGGCCTCTGTGGCAGAGGGTGTGGCCTCTGTGGCAGAGGGTGTCTCCGGTCGGGTCGCTACAGCTTTAGAGTGACGAGGAGGTGAAGTTGACGGAATCAGTGAATTAAATCACATCCTAAGAAACAATCATCCTCTCTAATATATTTTTTCTTTCTGTTTTTAATGTGATTGTTGTTATTACTATTATTGTTATTAATCAAGAACAGAAAGAAATTAAAAAAAAATTATTAACAACAAAGAAGAATATAGGGAGTAGATCATATCATATATTTAGTTTAATCATTAATTAATTTATATTAAGATAAATAATAATACTATAATAAACAGAGATTGTTTTATTCTCATCAAGTGTTTGTTTACTGCCGTGAATCAACATGTAGATATTGGATAAACATCTTATTGAAAGCGTGTCTCGTCTCTTTACCATCTTTATTTTTGTCCTGCCAGCTGACGTTGCGTCTGGGTTTGTCGCTGCCGTCCTCCTTGGCATCGGATCCTCGATGCTGGGAAGAACAAGACACAAATACTAATACACAAATACTTACCAGTCCTACTCTTCCTACTAGGAAGGAAGGAAGGAACAACCGTACCCAAAGGTTTAGAAGAGACTCATGCAGATGTCAGGAGCTTCTCACGATGCTGATGGTCACAATGTTCTGGCTGTAATGCGCCCATCTTAACAACACCAACATTTTTTACACACGACCGCCTGGTTCCAGTAATTCTGAAATGGCTTTCTGCTGACCCAGATCCAGTCACATACCGCTGATTCTGATTGGCTGATTAAACATCCCATCGAATGAATGCTCTGCTCTCATTGGTCCATCAATGTTCATATAGTTTTAGTAGTTCTCACCATCAACAGGAATCTGGACCCACTGCAGTTACTACCACTCAAACATCGTACATTATTACAGGTTCATGAGTTAAATTAAGTTTGAGACCTTCTTCTGGTTCTTCTCTTTCTTGTGTCGTTTGTGGCGGATGGACTTAAAGGTCTCCATTCGGTTCCTCATGTTCCTCTGGAACACCTCCCGATCCTGACGCTCCTTCTCCCCCAGTGGCATGAAGTGACGACTGTAGTGGTAAAGATACTGGGAACCAACACACCACAGTCAGAAAACATCTCCTCCTAGAACCCATCACATGTGTCTTAGGACCCGCTAGAACATTAGAAGATGCTGAGGGGGATGTTTGTTACCCGTCTCCTGGGTTTGTACAGGTTCTCTGCGAGGACGTGGTGCGTCTCGGTGGCCTCCTGTATTTTGGCTCCAGGGACGTTATCGATGACCTGGAGGTCCAAACACACACCGCTACCGTTCTCCCGCCTGGAACACACCAACACAAACGGTTAGCATGATGCTAATGACATCTGTTCTTACTGTCACATGCTACTAGCTTCTAAATGCTATACTAATGGATTACTTAGTTTGTAATTAGTTTGCAGTACCACTGGTCTGATATTTGGACTTTGGTCCAAAGAAAAGAGCTGGCCTCGGTCCACGTCACACTGAACCATTGTTCTGCTAATTTACAGAGAGGATGGATTGGATTTTCAGGTCAATGGATGGATTAAATGTGAACAATGGAACAAAAACCAGAACCTCGGTTCAGGTGTGCGGACGGGCTGAATGTGGAGCAGTGTGTTTAATGCAGGGGATGTGAGGTGGGGATCATGTGACTCACAAGTAGCTGGTGACGTTGGTGACCTCAGGGAACGACGCTCTGCTGGCCATCGAGGGTAGAGACAGTCTAGCTGACGTCAGGACATTCCCACCCTACACACACACACACACACACACACATACACACTGTCCAAATGTGACTCAAACAACTGGATCAGAACCTGACCCCTCCCCCTCCTCCCTTCTACCTGGTCAATGACACTGATGGCGTCCCTGATGTTGATCTTCTGGTAGGCCTCCCACAGCTCACTCTTCCTGTAGACCGACTTCCTCAGCAGTAACTTACTGAGGTAGTTCTTATCGAACTGTTCCCACCTTGACACAGAGCATCCTGTTATAAAATTCTACTCTTTAAGTCACATGACCAGAATCCATATTCCTTCTCCCCAAATACAGCAGATCTAAGTCTGTCACTGTAGATCTGTGGAGTCCCAGAACCTTAGAAACGTCTTTGGAAGCCTTTCCAGACCGATTTTTTTTTTTAATCACTCTATAGAATTTCTGGTTATTTTGGCATAGGGTGCTACTGGTGGGACCTGCGATTCAACTTCCTGCTTCTGAAGATGTTCTGTTGAAGTGATGATGTTACTGAACAGGGCTGGTAGTGATCAGGTCTGTGTGGGTCTATTCCAGCTGAATTTTGATTTCTCAGGGGGACCAGTACTTTTTCCACACAGGGCTGTATGATATTGATGAAGGGTAGGTGGTCCTCACAACTCCTGGGGTCATAGGTCATTTATAGGTGATACAATTCTAAAGACTTCTCTGCCTTTAATTCCAAGGTTCCTCAATTCTTCGCTCTTGATTCATATTTTTTTCCTACTCTAACATTACAAACAATAAAGTTGTATCTATGGTCTCATGGACACAAACTTCATGAAACTCTGTGATGTCTGACTGGTTGAGATGGACTCTTCATGGGGATGGAGGCAGAGCACCACCTGTTGGTCGCTATCACTCATTACAACAAAATCACTAATACAAACGGCTTGATGTTGTACTGATGACTTACTGACATGAGGTCACCATGACATCACTGTCACATCACTGTGACATCACTGTGACATCACCATGACATCACTGTGACTCACTTATCTCTCCAGTGGTGGTATCCCTGCAGTCCAGCGATGTCCTCCACTGCCGTCAGGATGTGGTCAAAGGCCTACAAACACACAAGAGGTCTGAGGACGCCATGGCGTGTTTGTGATGTTTTAAGAACAACTATTATCTGTGTGTTAAAAACAATCTTGAAGAAGACAGAGGATGAGGAGAAGAAGAAGGAGGAGGAGGAGGGGAGGAAGAAAGCAGGCAAACAATGTTTGCATTCATGGGGGGACAGTTTCCTGTCAGGGGGACAGTTTCCTGTCAGGAGCCTGACTAGACTAATGAGACTCCAGAAGTTGTTTAATTGACTCTGAGGACTTCATCACTGATCCAGTCTTCATAAATGCCATCAAGAAGGTACCTGATCTATCTGCTCAGAAGCTGCTTCCTCGCTGTTTGCACTGGGATTGTTTCCTCTACAGCTCCGCCATGACTGGGGCACATGTTGTCATCCGTCAAGAACGAGTCCCAGGAGCTCGGAGCCCCTAATATTTAGTGTGCGGTGTTTTGATCCTCTTCTGGTTTGCTTGTAGCTGCGGGTTCTCCTGGTCCTCTGCTTCCACACATTCCGTCTGAGCTAATCCCTCATCCTCATCGAAGTTCTCCTTGTTGTCAGACATGTTTTTGTGCGATAGCTTATAAATATGAACATTTAGGGGCCGAGCAGTAAGCAGTGACATCGTCTTGGTAGTTTTTATTATTATCATCATTATGCTTTTCCTAAACTCATCGCCTTTTCGGGGTCCTTCCCACGCTGGAAAACTCTGGAAACTTTTCCGGCTTGTTACTCCTGCCAAAAATGTATATATTTTATGTGTCCCGGGCAGAAGGCGTGGCAAAAAGGCTCCACGGCGCCATCTAGAATATAAGCCCCCAGACCATCAGCTAGACAAATGAAACTTGGGATTTTGGGGGGAAACACAAGTGCAGGGCTCCTGTCACCTCGCAACAATTTCCTGATTTTTAGTATTTCCTGCTCCTCCACAAAAACTCACACTCTTCACCAGAATGCCCCTACAACTTATGATGGTCTTCTTCACCAAATGTGAACTCTGTGGCATTTACGGGCTAGTAAACATTTATAGTAAGGATATATTGAGTATAAAACGTAACATTTCTTGTCGCCACTAGGGGGCACTATGGCAAAATCAGAAGTTATTTATTCAAATGTCTTTGAGAGCAGGACTTTAATCCATCATGTGAAGTTTGGTCAGATTGAGGCATGGACAATGGAGTTGTTCGAATTTTGAGTTTTATGGTGAGACATCAATTTTCGTATAGCGTCCAGACCGTTGGGCAAAATCTCCAGCCTTGATAAGTTTTAATTCTTATGGTCCTAACATGTCAATCACCAAATTTGAAGTTGATTGGGTGAAAACTCTAGGATCAGAACACCTAGAAGTACCTAAAAACACATTCAACTGAGAACGTTGAACTTCCAGAGGTTTTAACAGGATTGTTTTGATTTCATAAAAAAATATTTATATATATATATATATATATATATATATATATATATATATATATATATATATATATATATATATATATATATATATATATATATATATATATATATATATATATATATAAATATATATATATATATAAATATATATATATATATATATATATTTATATCATACATGAGGAGAAGGCCTCCCTCTGAGAGGTCAAAGGTAACAGAAACAAACAGGCTTCAAGAAGAAGGAAAGAGAGGAGGAGGAGGGGTAGAACAAGAGGGAGGAGGGGATGAAGGAGGTGGAGTAGGAGGAGAAGGAGAAGAATAGGAAGTAGAAGAAGAAACAGAGAAGAAGAAGAAGTCACCTGACCCTCTCATGGATCTCCTCGTTGATGGTTGGTTTCCTGCTGGTAGAACGAGGAACTTTCAGCCAGTTCACCAACGGTTTGATGGTCAGACCCTGAACCAGGAGACAATGATCACAGGTCAGAGGTCAGACCCTGAACCAGGAGACAATGATCACAGGTCATATGTCAGACCATCAGTTTTTCTACATTCTCATGGTGACACATCAGGTTTTCAACAGTCCTGGTGTTTCTTCCAGGACTGTTTCCTCGCCGTTACGCTCGTTTACAGGCGTTGTAAAAACATTTTTATAGCCTGTGACTGATGATGAGAAAATAGAAACCGTCTCTGAACCTCAGAGGAGATCCAGACTCACTCCACATTTATCTAAGTTCACATGTAAACACACGCTAACTCACTGGGACATCAGAGACGTTCGACTGCAGGATGTTGATTTTGAGTGGGCGTGTCTAAACGTCCGGAGATGAATGGTTATTATAAACATGGAGATGGGGGGTCTGAACCCCACAGACTGGGAATGTTGGACAGGACGTTTATTTCATCGTTATTTCATCTGTATTTGATAAATACGGTAAATGTAAATGGTTTAGTTTCCTCTGACAGGATGATTCCGCAACTTCAGTCTGATGAAAATGTGAAATACTGTAAAATACCACAAGCTGCAACATTTTGCCTCATTTAGCGGCAAACAATGTTAAAAAAGCGGTGTGAAATTTTTAATTCCCATTTTCTAAAACATTTACAACAGTATTATAACCACTGGAACTGAACTTTGTCAAATTCACTTTTGAAAAAATACATCAAGTAAAGTTTTGATGTCAAATCTCAATTTTAATCTTTACAACAAAATTAAATGAACATGCAAACTGCCGGTCAGAGGAAGTACCAAAATAAAAGTTCAGTGAAGGGGTCACCTTTAACTTTTACTAGAGCGCCATGTTGTCGCGTATCTAGTCTATCAGTTTTTACAACATATATGGAAAGGATACATCAACATGTGCTACTTGACCAGGACTGATGTAAGTTATAATTCACAACATGATCTTCTCAAGATATGCAAAAAAAACAAAACACCAATAATTCTCATGCAAAACGATAAGATTTCACTCAATTTGTAACTACGGCAACGGGGCAATTCTCAATGCAACGATTCAAACTGAGAAAGAGTTCAGGTTCACATAGTGAAACAGTTCAGGTTCACATAGTGAAACAGTCTAGGCTCACATAGTGAAATAGTCCAGGCTCATACTGTCAGAAAGTCCAAGTTCACACGGTGAAACAGTCCAGGTCCATACTGTGAAACAGTCCTAGTTCACACGGTGAAACAGTCCAGGTCCATACAGTGAAACAGTCCAGGTTCATACATTGAAACAGTCCAGGCTCATACTGTCAGAAAGTCCAAGTTCACACAGTGAAATGGTCCATATCTGGCTCCAGCCCGTCGGCTGCAGACCGACACAGTTGTCATGAATGTGTTTTTTGTTTTGGCTACGTGATCGTTCACCAACAAGTTTCACCGCTGCTCATTTTCACCGAAACCCTGAATCTCCGTCTCAACAGTCGGACCAACAATCACATCTAATGTGAAACAGTCACACAGTTTCACACTTTTATTCAGTTATGATATCTGGATTTAATTTTTAGATATCACCATTTTCATGACATCAAGGTGAATCGGACCTTTTGAACATTAAATGCCATCACTTCAAGCGAGAGTGTCATTTGTTCAGCGTGACGAGTGTTCCCTACCTGGAACATGACGGTGAAGAAGACCACCACAATCGTTGTGGCCACAAAGTAATCCTTGGCTTTGACCTTTTCTCCGTCCAGCAGCACCACCAGCGCAAACGCCACCGCCCCTCGCAGGCCACCGTATGACATCACCACCTGGTCAATCTTGTCCAATGGGACGAGGCGGAAGCGGTTGAGAATCCAGGTCTGGCCGATCACACCTGCAGCACCGAGGTCAGCACAGCCAATCAGAAGACAGACGAGGGACGGCACTATCAACTTTCTTCTGGGGTTCTGTTTTACATTAAATCAGTGGGGGCGGAGCTAGAGGATGTGTTTCCTGTGTGTATGATGGCTAAAAAACCTCCCATCTCTCTCCTGATTGGTCAAAAGGAGGGACGTTTCTCAAGTTAATAGAAAATAAAGTAAAACTGCGTGGACAATGACGGCAGGATAGGAACATAGTCAATTAGATGGCAACAGGACGTAGGTACCTCAATAAAAGTTCTTTAACTGGAACCAAATGTAACCGGATCAAATAACCTGAACCAAAGCATCCGTCAGCATGACGGTGAGAAGTAACGGCTGCAATTTAAGATGAAGAGTTCCCTAAAGATGCGTTTACTGACCCATAGCTCTGAAAACGAAGATGAAGATGAGTGTGCAGGAGACGAGGCCGGTGTCCCACGCCCACTTGGACTTGTCCACCGCTGAGATCCCCAGGAAGATGAAGATGATAGTCTCAGCGATACTGGCCAGAGTCTTCATCGTGTACTTCACTGTCGTCCGAGACTTCTGGGAAATGTTAGCCTCCACGTATTTATTGGCTCCGATACCACAGAAGGTCATACTGAGGAGAGAGCCGCCATCATTGTTTGTCATGTACTGAATGAACAGCAGGGGGCGTCGGGGAGCTAGACTAGCCCTTCTAGCTAGAGGGCTAGTTAGCTATAGAGACTATTATAGAGACTATTTACAGACATTCTTTACTTAAGTAAAAGCACAGACTCTGAAAAATACTCACAGTATAAAAGTAAAAAGTATTAGTTTAAAGTACAGTAAAGTACTAAAGTAAAAAAGTACGGATGTAAAAAGGTAAAAATGAGTAATACGAAAGTAAAAAGTAAAAACGAAAAATAAATATGAGGGCATAAACAGTAGCTACTATGAAGATAAAAAAGCACAAAGGAGAAGTAAGAAAGTATACAAGTAAAAAGGAATTAAATAAAAGTAAAAAAGTAGGATGTACAAAGTTTCAAAGTGAAAAGCAGTATTGTATTAGTAAAAAGTATTTATAAGTATCATTGCAGTAAAGTGTAAATTGTCTCCAAACCTCTGACTGGTTGTGTGTTTCTGTTGTTTACGAACACATTTTGTCACGATGTCAGTTAAACACAAAAGGATTCCAAATATAATGTCACAAATACTTTGACTATATGTAAAACTGTATGTGGTGAAAGCAAAAAAAATAAATCTGTCACCTCTGGTTATAATACAAAACTAAATAAATACTCATCAGTTAGAAACCAGCTATAACCACCTACAAGCTAGCGGCAACATGCTAACACATAGCAACGCCCACCAGCAAGCTGGCTTGTTCAATTATGGACCAACTAAAATTACCATTAGTTTTGTCTGATGTTGATAATGTTAGATAGCTTTCAGATAGCATTCTTACGTTAGCATGTTTCCTGGCTTTGTAATACAAATTTTAGTAGTACATGAATGCTAAACATCAAGTTAGCTTCTTGTTTGAAAACCCTCATATATCAAGATATTAGCAGTAAATCAGGATTCTGGCAAGATCAGCAAAGCTAAGTCGTTAGCTAGTTCTATTCAATGTGATTCTATGTTATTTTTATTTAGAGGATGGATGAAATGGATATCTTTAATTAAACAGCTGAGATAAAACGTATTACAGATAGAGATACATTAAGCTTTAGCTAAGAGTGGCTAATTTAACTAGCTTTCACTTGTTAGTGTCGGTTCGTTAGCTTTGACTTCATAAAACAAAATTTAAACAGTTCATAATGAGAAGTTCTTTTTTCATGACCTTCAATACTATGAAATGAAGGACGGCATACTGACCAATCATCATTTTTCATGGCCAAAGCCCCCCAACCCTACAATAAGAGGTGGTGGGGTGGGTCAGGCCCTCACCATAGTAGGATTTGAACTATTTTAAGTCATTATTTTGAGGAAAAAAAATCTTGTGACAGTAATAAAAGGAGACATGTGGGTCTTTATCCCACATGGAGACAGGAGACAGAGAGAAGGGTGGGAGATATGAGGACTGTAAGTCAGGAGGTTCAAAGGATTAGGAAGGATGAAGTCAGAGCAGCTTTGAAGGTATGATTCGATGCCAAGGGAACGAGCTCTACAGATGCGATGTTTGCTCTGAGAGCGCTGATGGAGAAGTATAATAGAAAGTCAGAAGGAGTTGAATTGGGTCTTTATGGATTTAGAGAAACCGAACGGCCGAGTGCCGGTTGTGGGATTGCATGAGGAAGTCTGGAGTGACATAGAAGTATGTTAGAGTTGTACATGATATGCATGAGGGCAGTATGACAGCAGTAGTAATGACGGGAGGGTTCAAGGTGGAAGTGGGACTGCACCAGGGATGGGCTCTGAGCCCCTTCTTCTTGTATATGGTGATGGATAAGCTGAGAGACAGGCAGGAGTCTCCGTGGACTGTGATGTTTGTTTATGACAGTGTGATCTGTAGTGAGACCAGGGAGCAGGTGGGGGAAAACCTGGATATGTGGAGGTATGTGCCGAAGAGACGAGGAATGAAGGTCAGCCATAGCGAGACAGAATACATGTGTGTGAATGAAAGAGAGGCAGGTGGAACAGTGATGGTGCAACGAGTAAAGGTGAAGAAGGTGCAGGAGCTTAAACAGTAGAGTGTACAGAAGAGATGAAAAGCAAGAGCAGGCAAGGCGGGGTATGTGGAGAAGAGTGTCAGGAGTTATCTGTGACGGAAGAGTAACAGCTAAAGTGAAGGGAAATGTTTCCTAGATGGTGGCGAGAGCATCTCTGCTTGATGGTTTAGAGACGATGGCTCTGACCAAAAGACGGGAGGCAGAGCTGAAGATGTTCAGATGTTCTCAGGGAGTGAGGAGGATGGACAGGATTAGACAGGAGACACGTGAGAAGGCGGGAGAGTGGAGAGGGATCTGCCAGGAGGAGAATGAGGGGAAGACCAAAAAGGAGGTTTCTGGATGTGGTGAGAGAGGACATGAAGTTGGTTGGTGTGACGGTGGAAGATGCAGAAGACAAGGCAAGATGGAAGCAGATGATCTGCTGCGGATCCCGAAGAAGATCATGAGAATATTTCTTGAGATGTTGATCAATTAAGTCTTATTTGAGCAGGATAAGGGGTCACCAATAATGAATGAATGAATGAATGGTATATGAATGAATATTGTTTCAAAATATTATGAATGATATATGATAATATTCTGACTGTTGGAGGTGACTCACGACAGAATGGCGGACAGTGAGAAGAGCTCGGCGGTCAGGTAGGCCAGGTAGACCAGCAGGAACACGAAGAGCGGCTCGATGATGCGAACCTTTTTGGTGAAGCGAGTGATGAAACCGAGGATGACGGCAAACACCAGACCAACCAGAGTCCCGCCCACACTGACGATGAAGAAGGAGGCTGTAGATGAGGAGGAGGTTCAGTGGGGGGTCAGGTCTGGATCGGGTTTTACCCGTATAGTGGACTCACCCACTCCTTTGAAGTAATCTGCAGTCTGAACGTTTTCCGGCCCGACCTCCACGAAGGAAATGTAGACTTTATATAAAACCTGGAGAACAGAGAGCAGCGTCAGACTCCTGGTCCACTACATCCCATCCTTTTGTTCTGGTCAGTCTGCTCGGACCAAACAATCCCACATTCGTTACCTTAGATTGGAAGGTCGACGCCTACAAACACGTATTTTAATCCAAATTACTTATGATGGTTTTCTGGGACATTAAGGAAACAGTTGCAGCAATCCTTCATCTGGATCAACACCAGCATCTTCTCTGACCTTTACTCGACCCCAAAGAGAACAAGCGAAAGAAAAAGACGATCTGGATATAAGAAGTTGGTTTAATCGCCTGATTCAAATAAATTAGTGTTATTGGATGTTGGATATTGGTGTTAGTTGGCAGGTGACATTTGACTGAGACGTTTGAAGTTAGGTGACGTTAGCTTGACGGCTAACAATTTCTGCTGTTTTATCTGTTTGTGAGAAGCTTAATAATTAGCTTGTCTTAGCTTCAAGTCCCTGCAGTAATGAACAGTTAGGAGCATGAGGTGAGGCTCACGTTGAGGGACCCGAGGAAAGCCGCGGGACCTGACCGTGTCTCTGGACAGGTGCTGCGGAACTACGCGGATCAGCTGACTGGGGTCTTTACCCAGATCTTCAACCAGTCCCTGTCTCAGGCTGACGTCCAATCCTGCTTGAAGTCCTCATCAATCCTCCCAATCCCGAAGAAGAACAGCCGTCCAGTAGAACTCACTCCTGTTATTTTGAGGCGCTTTGAGAAGTTTCTCCCAACCCAGATTTGACCCTCACCAGTTCTACAGAGCTAGCAGGTCCACGGAGGACGCTATAGCTCTCCCACTCTTACCAGCGGCTGCTCTTTGTGGACTTAAGGTCAGCGTTCAATACCATCCTCCCCAACAGACTGGTGACCAAACTGTCAGAACTATGGATCAAGGACTTCCTGTCTGATCGCTGACAGAGGGTGAAGGTAGGCTGATGATACTACCGGACTCCGGAAGAGGTGGAGCAGCCGTCAGTGTGGTGCACTGAGAACAACCATTACTTTATATTGAATGTACATTTCATTCTTGGCCCCGCCTACCAGGAAACACAAATAAGACAATTTCTTTGCCTTGTATTAAACATTTAGCCTTTTTTTCTTGTATGGATAACAAGAAAGTGAATTTTGGGATTTTTCAGAGTTCACGTGTCTGACCCCCGTCTTTCTGGGGTCACATGTCAAGGCTAATACTTTTTGCTGGGATAAGCTCTTTGCTGTCAGAGTGCTGCTGTGGATTAGGAAAAACTGCAGAGTTAATCTGCTCAGCTTCGTTCAACCTCAGCTTTCTCAAACTCCACCAGCTCACACTGGGCAACCGACCGCCACAGAACACCAGCTGATCGACGTAAACGAAGACCCCGTCGCCATGACAACACAGCTCTCTGTCTTTGCCGTGTGTGCGTCTCACCACAGTCACGGCGTCGTTGAGGAGCGACTCTCCAAACACGATGATGAAGAGCATTTCGTTGATGTGAACCTCCTCGAACACGGCCAGCACCGCCACAGGGTCGACGGCGGAGATCAGCGCCCCAAACAACAGGAAGTCCATCAAATCAGCCTGAACGCGCTCGTCTGCAGGAGTAGAAAGTAGAAAATTAAAAAGAAGCATCGCGGTGGATGTTTTAATGGTTCTTTGATTTCAAAGATATTTTGTCAAGATGTCAGGAAAACGATGCAATGATTTAAAATAAAAAAATAATCTATTTAGAGTAATGAATCGCTTTCGTAATAATCAGGAGTAAATAGTTCAGATATCATGTTAAAATGAAGGGAATAAAAGTAAAAAGTTGTGAGAAAAATAAATACTCAAATAAACTGAAACTCTGTAACTTCCCACCACCGGTCATCTATGAGTTAATGTGAATTAACCTGAAATATGTTCAGTGCAATCTAAAACACCACTGTGTCGCCATGGCAACGCAGCACACCTCTCTGCATGAAACAGGAAGTTGTTGCTGAGCAGCACTGTGGCCTTCATCACACGGGTTGGACCGAATGTACATTTGAAGATAAAATTGAAGGTATAGCAGCCCCCACTGTGCCTTAAGTATGAAATCTGTTATCTTGTCTTGTTTTATCTCATCTCATCTCATCTTATCTTGTTCTGATGGACATCCTGTTGGGTTTATGAGACACTTGTACCAGATTCTGTACTTAGAAGTCAAAGTGTGGGCAGTTCTTTGGAATAAATTAGGGGGGGTTGTAGGACGGTTTTGCCACATAAAAAAACTCAAACACAAGTGAGATTACATGGTTTGCAGTTTCTGATTGGTGTACCTGTTTCTGAAAATGTTTGGAGTAGAACTGGTCCTGAAACAACAACTTCCTGCTTCAAAGCGAGCTGCAGAACTTCTCCATGAAACAGTGACGTTATAACAACGTCACTGTTTCATAAAAGTTGTGTTATAACAACGTCACTGTTTCATGGAGAAAACATTGAAATTCTCCGAGATGCAGTGGCTCTACGTTTAAAGTCATGTGGAAGGCTTTCATCTTTTTTTCATCTTTGAGGTTTTGAGGTTCAAGTTTTAAGTTGATCAGGTTTGTTGTCGAGGAAGAGTTTGTTAACATACATATGGAGTAAAAAAAAAAAAAAAAAAACTCCTAAATTACGAGTTGGGTTTAGATTGTGGCACCAACAAATTTTTCCTAACACCTTTAACACCCTCCCTTTTAGATTACTCTGTGAGCCCTGCAGCCGTCTGGCCACGCCCCATCCCGACACCCATACATTATCATGTATGGGTGTATGTATGGGAGTTTTTAACTGATTATCTGTTTCTGATGAGCCTGACAATCTTTGTGAGTTTTTGATTATGATGACCCCAGAGAACAGAAAAAAAAGAATCCTACTAAATACTATTGGTTCCTGAAAACTAAGTTTATCTCTGGCACCACATGATGACATCAGATAAAGATGCTGAGTCATGTTTCAACAGTTGACATTATAGTCACACTGACCTATGACCCCCAGTAGCTTGGCGCCGTACAGACAGAGGCCGGTGCAGAAGGCGTTCCACAGCGTTCCTACCACGGCGTACGTCAGGATGGCCCCCAGGTTGTCGAAGAAGAGGCGAGCTGGCATAAAATAGCCGGCGTCACCCACAATGGTCGGCAGCAGGAAGAGGAAGAAGAGGGCGGGCTCTAGCTGGTAAAGCTGCTTCTTATTGGCTATGAGGACTACGCCCCCGAGGACCAGACCCAGCAGGATCAGCATGCAGCTCTCCGGGACCACCTTGGTGAAGCGCTGCGAGAAGTGGAACACTGTAGGACCACAAAAAGAAGTCAGACACACCCACAGGACAACTTTCAGCCAATCAGGAATGAGGAGCTATTGGACCCTACGGGTCACTAACATGTCAGCCATCTTTGTTTTAATAATTTGATTACCCATTGCTTGATCCTGGACTTGCTGTCCGTTTGATAAAGCTAGCCAGCGGTGAGAGTCGTGGCCTACTCAGTCATCACTGTCATTGGCTGACATGTCAGGAAACTGCCTCTGATTGGCTGACTCAAACAAATAGGAAGTCTCCTGCTAGGAGCGTTCTCAAATATATAATTCTTTACCATTATGTCATAGATGACCTCTTTGACGCTGTTGTTGACCTCTAGAGTAGTGCTGTATTGATCTGAAGTTAAGGCTGAGCTAACGGCTAATGCTGAGCTAAACAATAACTCTCAGCTAATTGCTAACTTTGCTGCAACCTTCAGACACCAAAAAGAGGAAACTTGGATGGATGGGATGGCCGGATGGATGTAGGACCTTCAGCTGCATTGGAGTCAGGAGGAGTGTGGGACATTCACTTGTGTGGGACTTACAAGTGTGTGAGACGTTCAGGTCTGTTGGACATTCAGGACCGTGGGACGTCCAGGAATGTGGGATGTTCAGTTCTGTGGGACACTCAGCTGGGTGGGATATTAACGTGGCGGGTGTTTATGGTGTGTGGGATGTTCCAGTTTGTGGGATGTTTCTGTGTTTCAGCTTCTAGCATCTTTTGACAAACACATGCTGTTTGATTCTCCGTGTGGACAGGAAGTCATCATCGGGGTCAGGTCAGGGTGAGACGCACGCTCTCACGTTGCATTCAGGTCTGGGTCAGGAAACAGAAATTCCCTGCTCATATGTACAGACAGTGAAGAGTTCAGTTGGGGTCGGTGTCACACTGCGGGTCACATGACTGTTAGCAGGATGTGATCAGAAGTAGTGGCGGCGCTCCAGACTGTTTGCATCTAGCAGTGGTGACTCATTTCATAAGAGGAGGAGGAGAAGACGAGGTGAAGGATAGAGGGAATTAGCAGCTAGCTATATTTTATGTACTAATAGCTGTTAACTGCTTCTTCCTGCTGGCTGCCACTCGAAAATGAGTTCTGTTAGCATTTGACTGCTTTTAGCCTCTTCCTGAGGCCAGAAGCTAACTGCCACCTGCAACTAGATACTTACTGTTATATACTGCTAATTGGTGCTAACTGCCAACTTCTACTAATTGCTCACTGCTACCGGATGTTGACTGCTATTAGTTGCTAGCTTGTGCGGGCCGCTGTTACTAGATGCTGTCTGCTACTTTGCTAAATGCCACACACTGCTAACTGCCCCCGAACAAACCTCTACATTTAGGAACTGTTGTTAGCTTCTCACTGATGCTATCAACCAACCTGCTCCTAGCAGCAAACGGCTACTAACTGCTAACTATTAATTGGAATAACTACTAACTACTATTAGCTGCTGACTGATAATTATCATTGGGGATTAGACCTCAGTAGGGAGGTGGGTTTGAGATTTTCCTATCATCCTTCTGACAGTAAACGCTGATCCATCTTGAAAAAATGAACTGACATGTCATCAAGTGAGAAACCGACACATGTATTAATTTATTAAAGCTGCACAAACGCCTTTCAAACCAAATTCCCACCCACTCGGGCCCATTCCAGCCCCCCTTCACCCTGCATGTAATCCGTAATGTAGCTGTGGATTTTAACTCTTCTTGTCGGTGTGATGTGATCTGGAACGGTTCTGATCAGCATGAATAAACCAGGATTATTATGTAAACTGGTTTTGTGGATCGGGTGTCTTATCCAGGTCCAGACTCAGATCTACAACCAGTCAGTCCGTCTGACTTTGTGTCCCTCAGAGGTCACTGAAGACTAATATCACATATGGAACGCCATGTTTTTAACTGGAAGGTCCGTTAGAACCAACAACAGACTGACTTTTACGGGTTCTAGTGTCACACGTCTCACAGCGTCCGTCCGCATCATAACCACATTAACGCCAGCATGTGTGCGTTATTGTCCAGCAGCACAGGAAACACAACTCCGTCTGTTAGGGAGGGTGGAGGACGGTGGAGGAGCGGGAGACATCACCAGACACGCTTTAAAGGAGCAGACTGCTGTTTACACGCATGACCCGGAGGTCACGCGTGTTTGTTGGTTCCGCAGCAGATTAAACTGGTTTACAGTAAACGTGTTTGGAAGATGTTCCTGGTTCCCTTTCTTTAAATGAGCATTTTTACCAAGCAATCATCCAAAATCCCCTCGATGTAGACCCGCCCCCACGACCCGGCTCTACGACCCGCTTTACGACCCGCTCTACGACCCGCTCTACGACCCGCCTCTTACGTACATATGAGGTTTACACTGAAAAAAAACAATGGTCAAACAGTACCGCACTAGGATATTGTGTTAAATTAGGGTCCCGGGTCCCGTGAAAGTTTCATTGGATTTCTATTTCTTTGACTTGGCTGCTAATTGCTGCTTGCTGCTAATTGCTACCAGGGACCACATTGTGACCAGTAGGTCCTTCTTCTGAAGACCAGTATGAGACCAATGGCCAGATGACCCTGCTTCTAGAGACCACAGATATGAGTTTACAACAGTTTTAGGGACCAGTGCAAGACCTCTGACCAGTGTCTGTGGTTCTGGAGAGAGGTATGAGATACTGACCCGTAGGCTTTGGTTCCAAAGACAATTATGAGACCAGTGACCACCGGGACCTGCTATTAGGGACCACAATGAGACAAAGGACCAAATCTACAATCGGTCTAAAAACCCGTAAAAGACCACTGACCAGTAAACTCTGGTTCTTAAGTCCACAGCGTGACCAGGGATCAGTAGAACCGGATTCCAGAGACCAGTATGAGACCACTAACCAGCAAAATATGGTTCTACAGACCCGTGTGAGGCCACTGACCAGAATAATCTAGTTCTAGAGGCCAGTATGAGACCAGTGACGATTGGACTCTGGTTTTTGAGCTCAAGTTCAGTTCTGGTCCAGTAAGACCCCAGTACTTACAGATTTTGGCCACACTGGCCACCAGTAGCCAGGTGGCGATGAAGTAGGGGGTTTGGACGTAGGTCCATTCCCACTGGACCACCTTGTACCCGCCGCCGTGATGATGCTGCTCCTCCTCCTCCCCCTGCTCCGCCTCCTGCTCGTCTACGAAATCGACCGTTTCCTCCGCCGCGGTCCGGGCCAAGACAATAATGGGACCCGCGTCTTCCGTCCGGGGCTGTGGTTGGAGGAGCGGCGGGGCTGACGGAGAGACGCCGAGTCCCGGAGCGCCGGTTCCCGACAGCCCGCCAGCGGCAGACAGGAGCAGCGTCAGACCGAGCAGCAGCATCTTCCTCCGGACTTCAGCTGCACCGCATCTCCCCTCCTGATCGTTATATAGGCTCAGACACTCGGAGGACGTCGAGCACCGGAGGGAGGCCGGTGAGGAGGAGGAACACAGGACACGTGACCAGACCAGTCCCCCTTTAAAGAGACGGAGAGCTGGAGGAGGCAGTCTGGGTAGAGACGGTCTGGACTGCAGGTGATGAGAGTCTCTCTGGGGAAACCTGTGGCTCACAAAACCAGGTCACAGAATAGACCTGAAAACTGATCCTGGTCCTACAGGATAAACTTAAACACTTAACCCCTGCTTACAGGATAGAGCTAAACACTGATCCTGGTTTTAGATAGATCTAAACACTGATCCTGGTTTAAAGATAGATCTAAACTCTGATCCTGGTTTAAGATAGATCTAAACACTGATCCTGGTTTAAAGATAGATCTAAACACAGATCCTGGTTTTAGATAGATCTAAACACTGATCCTGGTTTAAGATAGATCTAAACTCTGATCCTGGTTTAAGATAGATCTAAACACTGATCCTGGTTTAAAGATAGATCTAAACTCTGATCCTGGTTTAAGATAGATCTAAACACTGATCCTGGTTTAAAGATAGATCTAAACACAGATCCTGGTTTTAGATAGATCTAAACACTGATCCTGAATTTAGATACATCTAAACACTGATCCTGGTTTAAGATCCATTTAAACACTGATCCTGGTTTTAGTTAGATCTAAACACTGATCCTGGTTCTACAGGATGAATCTAATTCAACCCACTCGATCCTAGAACTCCTCCTCCTCACAGGAGCGTTACATGGGACCACATAGAAGAAATTTGTTAAAATTAATTTTGAAATATAGCAAATGTTACATTCACACGTTTAAGCCTTAACAATAAAACCACCTGATGACCTGCTGATGTGTAGGTTCCCGTTTTGCCACCAAAACAAACTTGCATGTTTTGATACTTTTCCATCAGAAGCAGATCGAGCTTTCACTCTCCATGTGCATCAATGAGCCTGGACCACTTCAGTAGGTTCTAACCACTGGAGGCCAGGAACACCCGACAAAAACTGCAGGCTTGCGATAATCTGATCCAGTTGTCTTAACATCACAATCTGGTCCGTGTCAAAGTCTCTCTGATCCTTAACCTGGTCCATTTTTCCTGCATCCAACATCAACATCAGGACAAAACTACCACCTGCTGTCTAACACATCCAACCAACCGCAATGTTACTCACTTCATCCGCCCACTGGTTATAATGTTATGGCTGATTGGCGCCTTCTTTTTTCTTTTTTTTTTTCCTTATTTGAAAATAAATCTGCCAAAAAAATATTTAAAATCTGGAACACAGATTTGTCTTTTTTATACACAACATACAATCAAAATACAATTTTTGGTAATTCTGCCACCGGCCCGGTGGGTCGGGACCCTCAGCAGGACAAACGCTTACGCAAAAGGAAGGAATAAATGTTTTACAAAATGAAAATATCATTTATTTGTTCAAAGCGTGATGTCGGAGCTGTTAAATGTAGTCCTGAATTTGTTTTTAACGGGGACATTAAATACTACTTACTGACTGTTCTTGAGTACAACTTTTCAAGTATCTGTACTTTACTAGAGTATTTATTTTTCTTACCACTTATTACTTGTACTCCCCACATTTAAACAGAAATATGGGAACTTTTCACAACTTTTTTCTTTTCATTTTCATACTAATACTACTACAGAAGTACCGTTTACTTTTATGTTTTTATTCTCATTGTACTGCTACTACACAAGTACCATTTACTTTTATGTTTTTATTTTCATACTGCTACTACAGAAGTACCATTTACGTTTATGTTTTTATTTTCATTCTACTGCTACTACACAAGTACCATTTAACTTTTATGTTTTTATTTTCATACTACTACTACTATGCAAGTACCATTTAACTTTTATGTTTTTATTTTCATAATACTACTGCTACTACACAAGTACCATTTACTTTTGTTTTTATTTTCATACTACTACTACTACAGCAGTACCATTTACTTTTATGTTTTTATTTTCATACTACTAGTACTACTACACAAGTACCATTTACTTTTATGTTTTTATTTTCATACTACTACTACTACTACACAATACCATTTACTTTAATGTTTTTATTATCATACTACTACTGCTACTACACAAGTACCTTTTACTTTTATGTTTTTATTTTCATACTACTAGTACTACTACACAAGTACCATTTACTTTTATGTTTTTATTTTCATACTACTACTACTACTACTACACAATACCATTTACTTTAATGTTTTTATTCTCATACTTCTACTGCTACTACACAAGTACCTTTTACTTTAATGTTTTTATTTTCACACTACTACAACAACACAAGTACCTTTTACTTTAATGTTTTTATTTTCACACTACTACAACAACACAAGTACCTTTTACTTTAATGTTTTTATTTTCACACTACTACAACTACACAAGTACCTTTTACTTTAATGTTTTTATTTTCACACTACTACAACTACACAAGTACCTTTTACTTTAATGTTTTTATTTTCACACTACTACAACTACACAAGTACCTTTTACTTTAATGTTTTTATTTTCATTCTACTACTACTACTACACAAGTACCTTTTACTTTTATGTTTTTATTTTCATACTGCTACTACTATACAAGTACCTTTTACTTTTATGTTTTTATTTTCATACTGCTACTACTACTACACAAGTACCTTTTACTTTTATGTTTTTATTTTCATACTGCTACTACTACACAAGTACCTTTTACTTTTATGTTTTTATTTTCAGACTACTGCTACACAAGGACCCTTTTACTTTAATGTTTTTATTTTTACCTTTCACTTTTTTTTTCTGTTAAACTACTTTTTATTATCAGTTTCCAACTTTTATTGTTATTTTATTTTATTGTTTTTTACTTCTATATTGCAACTTTTTGATTTTGAATTTTTTTATTTTTATACATTTTTATTCTATTTTACTATTTTTCTTTCTTCCTTCCTTCATATGACTACTTTTTGATTTTATATATATTTATTATAGTTGAAACATTCCATACTTTAATACTTTAAGCAGACTTTGATGTCCATACTGACAAACTCTTACTTGAGTTAAAGTTTCAAACATTAACGTAATCGACTTTATTTGATTGTTTTTAATTGTATGGGGGTGATATTCGAGGCTGTAATGTCATACAGCGCCTACACAGTTCAAATATTATATTATATATATATATAAACAGTAATATATATATAAATACAGTTCAATCCTGGTCCTCTCTACGGTTTGTTTTTCAGAGGCTCTACTTCCTGTGGAGAGTAAAAACTCTGATGCTGGGAACCTTTGACACAAAGCCGTCGTGTAAATTTAATGCCGCTCCTCGTCGGCTGGTGTTAAATTTACACTCGAGTGTTGCTGCTGCTCCGTCTTAGTGTAAAATATTTAACGTGGTCTTTAGTGTAATTAGTTGTTCTTTAATCCACGAAGACCAATTGAGACTTTTTAAAGGTGCCGGTTTTACCAGCTGAGAAATATTTAATTAACTTTATTCATGTCGGAGAAATAAACTTAATAAGGGACCAGATGTAGTGATGGAAGAAATTCAATCTGTTGTCCCACGTCTGGGAGAGAACACACACACACACACACACCTGCAAATACACACACAGTCACACACACACCCACATACACACACACAAATACACACGCATACAGGCACACACACACACACATACAAACACATACACGCACACACACACACATACACACACGCACATACACACACACACACACACACACATACAAACATGCACATACACACACAGAGGGGGCGTGTCCTCTGATAAATCGTATCTAAACAGATTGTGTGATGTTATAATCAGTATTCCAGTTCTGGTCCAGTCGTGTTTTTATGCTCCTCTTCTTCTGCGCTCTGGATGAACTTTATTCTGGAACCGGAGTTGAAGCAAACAAACCACAGTCGCGTCATTTCATATCAAAAATCTTTATTGATCATGTGAGGAACACGTTTAACCTCCAGTCGGTGACCTGAAGTCAGCAGGACGAGCAAAAACACCTCAAGAGTGCAAAAATACCAGAAGACCTAAACTTCCTGTGAGAACTCGCCGTCACAAGAGTGACGCGTCCGACACCTTGTGGTGATTCTGTTTGTGGGAGGAAACGTTCGGACGTCAGAACGTCATCACAGACGTCAGTCATGACCTCTGACCCCGCCTCAAAGAGTCACATTATTAAGAGTCACACCGTCAAATTTAAAAAACTAACTTTATTCATAATTTTCCAGCACAGATTAATTCAAAGCGTTCCCGTGTTAGCGCTCTCACGTTTGCAAAAACACGGCCAATAAATTAAAACATTCTCGTTCAAGGCGTCTGTAACGACTCGGATTAACCTGCCAATCAGACAGACACTGAACACATCACTGCAGGAAACATACACGTGCCACGGACCACGAGACGTCACGTGACCTTCGTCGCGGCCCTCCACAACAGCAAGCGGCGCCATGAGTCCGTATAAACAGGAAGTCAAGCATCAGTCGGCCGTTCTGTGATGTGTTTAATGTTTGTTGCGTTTTGGCGGAACACTGACTCCTTGCTGTGCGTAATCATTGCGTCCGGGTGACGGAGACGATCCAGCATGTCGAGTCTGATGAGCCAGAAAAACTTGGGAGGGAGTTCAATGGCCAGTAACCATGGAAACGGCGTCCCTTAAAACGGTCCAATCCTCGCGGTGTCCAGCGGCGGCTCCCAGCGGCTCTGGGTGACTGATCCACGGATCAGTTTGGGCTCAGACCTTGTCCTCCGTCTTGACGTTGAGTCCCAGAGCCTGGACCACGTCCACGGTGAGACCGCTCTTCAGGGTCCTCCTCACTGACACACAAACAAACGTTCCCCATTAACCTCAAACAAAAACTTTTCATTCTAACAACACTGAAAAGTAAAAGAAATATTCTGAGCAGCTTCACGTCTTTGATAGAATGTTTTCACCGCCAATAGTCGCCCCCCTGCCCTCGCCACGCGATTCCCCGCTCATCAGAAAAATTACATTGTGGTTTGGGATTCTACTGGAGCAATGAAATACTGAAACAGCCTAGCATGTTAGCAAGGTAAGCCTGGACTCCAGGTGTGACGGTTGTGGCGTGCCCTCCAGACGGCGGCGGGTCGTGATGGTAATCTGTTGTGAAGGATTAAGTGAGGAAGTGAAAACAGGGAGGGAAACATGTTTTGGACACAGAGCCGCTGTTGTGTCTCGACACGGTCTGATCACGCCCGGTTCTTTCTACAGAACCTCGTCCGATGTGGAACCACCCAGCGGGCAGCAGAGCACAGGAAGTCAGGACCTCCTTCAAGCTGGTAAAGACGACAAACATCTATAACCGCCTCACATCCCACCAGTACTCACAAGACTTCCTGTTCAGCCGGGACCGCTTGCGGTTCTTGGGGCTGGCCGGCCTGTCTGAGGGATTCCGGGTCACAGACTTGACCAGTCGGTCCATGATCTCATCCGTGGCGTCGTTCTGGCTGCTCCCATCTTCTTTGGCGACGGACATCAGAGATGTATTCCCCCCGCCAAGACCTGTGGACCAGATCCTAAGTCAGAACAAACCGTCTGAGGTTCAGGTGAGACGATCCTCGACCTCCATTGTAATGGACGCCCACTCATACTTTCTTCCTGTCTTCTTTCTATCTTCCTTTTTTTTTACTCAAGTTGTGTTTTCCTCTCTCACTTACTTACTTGTTCCGGTCTATAATGAGCTCCTGTATTCCTTCATTGGTGAAGGAAGGAAGGAAGGAAGGACGGAAGGAAGGAAGGAAGGAAGGAAGGAAGGACGGACGGACGGACGGAAGGAAGGAAGGAAGGAAGGAAGGAAGGAAGGAAGGAAGGACGGACGGACGGACGGAAGGAAGGAAGGAAGGAAGGAAGGAAGGAAGGACGGACGGACGGACGGACGGACGGACGGACGGACGGAAGGAAGGAAGGAAGGAAGGAAGGAAGGAAGGAAGGAAGGAAGGACGGACGGACGGACGGAAGGAAGGAAGGAAGGTAGGAAGGAAGGAAGGAAGGAAGGAAGGAAGGAAGGAAGGAAGGAAGGAAGGAAGGAAGGAAGGAAGGAAGGAAGGAAGGAAGGAAGGAAGGAAGGAAGGACGGACGGACGGACGGACGGAAGGAAGGAAGGAAGGAAGGAAGGAAGGAAGGAAGGAAGGAAGGAAGGAAGGAAGGAAGGAAGGAAGGAAGGAAGGAAGGAAGGAAGGAAGGAAGGAAGGAAGGAAGGAAGAGAACTCGTTCATTGGTTCTCTGGTGTCCCCGCGGTGGCGAGCAGACGACCATGATGTTTTTAAGTCTTTCAATCAAAGTGAAGCGATGACTGTTTTCCGTCCGTTGCTTAAGATGACGGACAGGAAACACGTCACAATGCGGCTGTAAGTTTTGATGAAGACAGGAACAAGATGGCGACATCATTACTACAGGGGGGAACTGAGCGCGCTCAGGTGAAGGGTCTTACTGCGGACGGCTCTGGAGCGTCTCAGGCCCCTTTGATCTTTCATCTGGACACTGCTGCTCGTCAGGAGGTTCTTCATGTTCTCATGCTCCTCCTCCTGACCTGGCTGCGTCTCTGCTGCCATGGAGACAGGCGAGAGGCTGTCCGGCTGTGGCACCGCCCCCGAAAATTTCTCCGTCTGAGAGATTGAGAAGGAAAGGTTTAATTGTAATCGAGTATTTTTAAGCCTTATCATTTTTATCACAAGAAGTGAAAAGGTTGATTTAAATGACCCAGAGGATTGTGGGTAGACAATGCTGTGATAAGATCGGGTCGTCTGCTGATGACCTCTGACCTCCAGTTGGAGGTTTACCTCGGTGATCATCTTGCCTCTGGTCTTGGTTCTCTCCCGGTGAGCGGCTCGTTTGCGTTTGAGGGTGAGGACGCGCTCCCTGGTGGTCCGGTACTCCAGCGAGAACTCGCTGACGATCCGGCAGAAACTAGTGACTTTAACATCCCGCACCGAGGAGGAGGGCTGACCCAGGAACAGCAGGAAAGAGTGGAACCTGGAGGAGGCGGGACCAACGCACACGGTCATCTTCCTTTAAACTGACACCTCATTGATCTGATCATGACAGAACACAGCTCTGCAGAGGGTGTCTGCTCCGACGATGTCATTTGATTCTGGACTACCTCCTGGTTCCATTCCATTCCGTTTAAAGTCTGACCGTCAAGATTGTTTTGTCTCTCAGACCTCGAATGATTGTTTTCACCGGCTCAATCTGCCAGATTCTAAGCTCCAACTACCCTGAAGTAAACTTCAGAATAAAAAGAGCTACTATATGGTTCCTGAAGTCTTTCCTCCCATACCCAAGTAAGAACCCCGAATATACCTGTGTATTTATGTACATACTCAAAAATATAACGTGGTCCAACATCCTCTAGTGGGACCTTCTGCTCACAGCCCAGCACCATGCAACAATGGATTGGTGTTAACCAGAGGAGACCGGGATGTTCAGGTTCTCCATTGGTGCCTCGTTCTTCCTTCATTGAGATCCGATCCGAGCGGTGTATGTATACATGTGTGTTTATATATGCGTGTATATATACCGTATGTGTGTTATATATGTGTACATGTGAGTGTCGAACCTGTTGATGACCCTCCTGTGGACCACCTTCAGGATGATGATCCTCTGTGTGCAGTCTTTCAGGAAGTCTGTCAATTTGGTCTTGAGGGCCGCTTTGGTTTCATGCTTGGTCACCACCTTCAAGTTGTCCCATGATGCTTTGCATCGTCTCTCCAGCTGGACCAGGTTCTCCGACAGCAGCTCAAAGTCCACCTGGAGAAGAAAAAAACCCAGCATCCACATGGTGAGTACCTGGCTCCGCCTTACAGCAGAGCAGTGTGTAGAATAGAGTCCAGCAGAGGAGGGTTCAGTCCTACAGACAAAACATCCGTCAGTCAAAATCTCAGAGCAATGCTCCCCCCGATATCACCCAGAGACCTTTGCATCGCCACAATCCACAACCCCCCAGAGTACAGTATGGTATAGAGAGCAGTACAGTAGAGTGAAGTAGAAAACAATAGAGTACACAGTATAGTACATTAGAGTAGAGTACGGTACAGTATAGTACAGTATAGTACAGTAGAGTGAAGTAGAAAACAATAGAGTACATTAGAGTAGGGTCGGGTAGAGTCCAGTACAGTATAGTACAGTAGAGTACAATAGAGTAGAGTATAGTAAAGTAGAGTACATTAGAGTAGGGTCGGGTAGAGTCCAGTACAGTATAGTACATTAGAGTAGGGTCAGGTAGAGTCCAGTACAGTATAGTACATTAGAGTAGAGTATAGTACAGTAGAGTACATTAGAGTAGAGTATAGTACAGTAGAGTACATTAGAGTAGGGTCGGGTAGAGTCCAGTACAGTATAGTACATTAGAGTAGGGTCGGGTAGAGTCCAGTACAGTATAGTACATTAGAGTAGGGTCAGGTAGAGTCCAGTACAGTAGAGTACATTAGAGTAGAGTCGGGTAGAGTACAGTACAGTATAGTACATTAGAGTAGAGTATAGTACAGTAGAGTACATTAGAGTAGAGTCGGGTAGAGTACAGTATAGTACATTAGAGTAGAGTATAGTACAGTAGAGTACATTAGAGTAGAGTCGGGTAGAGTACAGTACAGTATAGTACATTAGAGTAGAGTATAGTACAGTATAGTACAGTAGAGAAGGGTCGGGTAGAGTACAGTATAGTATAGTACATTAGAGTAGAGTATAGTACAGTATAGTACAGTAGAGTAGGGTCGGGTAGAGTCCAGTACAGTATAGTACATTAGAGTAGGGTCAGGTAGAGTCCAGTACAGTATAGTACATTAGAGTAGAGTATAGTACAGTAGAGTACATTAGAGTAGAGTATAGTACAGTAGAGTACATTAGAGTAGGGTCGGGTAGAGTCCAGTACAGTATAGTACATTAGAGTAGGGTCGGGTAGAGTCCAGTACAGTATAGTACATTAGAGTAGGGTCAGGTAGAGTCCAGTACAGTAGAGTACATTAGAGTAGAGTCGGGTAGAGTACAGTACAGTATAGTACAGTATAGTACATTATAGTACATTAGAGTAGAGTACAGTACAGTATAGTACATTATAGTACATTAGAGTAGAGTATAGTACAGTATAGTACATTAGAGTAGGGTCGGGTAGAGTACAGTACAGTATAGTACATTAGAGTAGAGTATAGTACAGTAGAGTACATTAGAGTAGGGTCGGGTAGAGTCCAGTAAAAACTGCAGTAGAGTAGAATGGAGTAAAACCTTGGCGGAGCGGGTGATGGCAGGGATCTCTGAGTAGACATCAGATGATTTTGGGTAATTTTCCATAACCTGGCCACAGGTGTGATGAAGAAGAGTCTGACGGTGAACCGTGTCCTTCACCTCCACCACCTTCTCCAGGTAGGACAGCTCAAAGCCTTTAGCCTGCAGACACGCACACACCAGAGACACATAAGAGAAACACACACATAAGAAAAACACACACATTCACACACACACACACACACACACACACACACACACACACACACACACACACACACACACACACACACACACACACACACACACACACACGCCAGAGACAGACACACATCATGGAAACACAAACACACACTGCTAAGTAATCTGTAATCTGTTTGAAGAAACAACATTCATTTTATTTTTATCTCCACAGGTGAACGACAGTGAACTCCATCGTCTGTCATCAGGAGTCAGGAGGTCATGGGATATTCCCGGCATACCGTGACGTGACACCTTTTATATTCATACTTTTTGGTTTCATAAACCTCTCCTTGCATCTTCATACTCTCTTACGATCCTACTTTCATACTACTACTGATTTACTTCAGGCTTTTTTGTTAATTTTCATACGTTCTAATGTCTGAGGTCACGATGAAGAAGAGAAAAGTGTTTTTTTTTAAAACCCTAACCCACATGCGGCCTTATATTTAATGGAGACTTAGTCTAAGACTTAGTCTACTGCTCTCTCCTACACTACTCTAGGGTGTAGTAGAGAATAGAAGACCCCCGCCGACTACATCATCACAACCGCCTCTACTGCCGTCATTGTTGCTCTGTGATCTAAAGAATGGCGAGCGCCGCCATCAACGAATGCCTTAGGTTTCGTATGCAGACGGAGGATACATGAGATTTTAGGCGAAGTGGGTCTCGATCCGACCCTCGGCAATAGACATATTGTCATAATGACTTTTCAACAGTCGTGAAAAACTTTATACCATGATAATTTTTTGATTTGAATCATTTTGACAAACTTCGGTCCGTTCTCACGTTTGAACTGTTGAGGAAGTTCCCGATGGCGAGCAGCGTCGCCAGGATTGTCTTGAACGTCTGATTGGAGGCCAGCTGCTCCATCCCCAGCTTCAGGTCAAACAGAGGTTCTGCGATCTCCTGCAGGGGGCGACACTCACAGTCACTTCCTGTTTCATGTCTGCGGAGCGCCACCATGTGACCTTATTTATAGAACACCGCCAACCAGGTTCCAACCATGTGGCCCACCTTCTACGGATCACCGGTTCAGATCAGAGGTTCTCAAACGGTTTTCAGAAATGTTCATTTTGGAATTTTAGCTTTTATACGGGGGTCTCACCTTCTCCAGGGCCTCGTAGTTGAGCTTGAAGGCCCAGAGCTGCAGGCGGGGGGTCAGGGCATTGATGGAGGCCAGGCTGAACAGGAACTGCTCGGCGGTGCCCAACGGGACATCAGGATTGGTCAGCTGAGCCTCCTCGATCTTCTGCTTCTCCTCGTCAGTGGGGATCATGGTCAGGATCTTCTGCTCAACACACAGACGGGGGTTTCGTTTCAGGACTGATATTTTTCAGGGCTGAATCCAGATCTGATCTACGTGGTCCTGGATCTGATTCTTACGACGCGTATGACAACAGCCAGACAAGTATTCCTTTGGTGGTGACAGCCTCACCAGGTGTGACAAAACAATGCGACCACGAAATGATGATGATGATGATGATGAGGCGCACCAACTGATCATGATCACTTTGCCGTCCACCAGAGATAAACGTCAATCTAGATTCCGTCTCTGCTTGAACACCATGAGTCGTTAATAATATGAGAGTTTTTAGTGACGTATAAAAACGACTGTTATAACCACCTATTACACCCACCTGTTACAACCAGCAGTCACGACCTCTTTTTTTATCGTATGTTATAATTGCTTGTTACAACAGCTTGTTACTACCACCTGTTACAACCACCTGTCACAACCAACCACTGCAACCACCTGTTATAACCGCCTATTACAACCACATGTTACAACCAGCAGTCACACCTGCCTGTTACACTAATCTGTTACAACCGCCTGTTATAGCCGCCTGCTTTACTTGCCCGTCACATCCAGCTGTCACACCCACCTGTTATAACTGCCTGTCACATCCACCTGTCACAACCACCTGTTATAACTGCCTGTCACATCCACCTGTCACAACCACCTGTTATAACCACTTCCTACATCTATTTGTTACAACCAGCTGCTAAAACCATCTGTTATTACCTTTATGAAGGATGATATAAACATGACGCTGACAGGTTCTCTCATCTACGTCACGGCGCCCCCTGCTGCCAAGAACACGTCCGTACCTCAATCCCCTCTTTGCTGATGGCGAACTCGTCAAAGTTGAGGATGCCGGTCTTGATGACATGGACAGCCGGCAGGACGGTCATACCGATGTTGATGGCGTTACTCCTCTTTGGGTCCAGAACCAGAATCTCAGATTTCTTGATCTCCAGTCCTTTCTGTGAATGAAATCCGATGTTAGAGAAGACGTCGGAACAATAAATAGATATTTATTGATATTCCTCTAATTACACGCGGGTTATGTCCGAAAAACAGAGTTAATCATCAAAGAGCTCCTTAAAGTGAGTAAAATAGGAACTATTAGAGTAAAGCTAAAAGAACTTTAGCATTTGAGATTTGATCCAAATGTAAAGTGGGTTTTAAATTAAATGTATTATTATTATTATTAATATTATTATTATTATTAAAACAAGATGTATACAAGATAAATGGTTGAGAAATTATGAAACTAAACTTCCAGAGATAAAGTTCCACCTAGTGTCAGAAATATACAACCGACCTTTCCCCAAATCACGCCTGTTCTTCCTCACACTCAGGTTATGTAGGTATAAAATTCAAAAATGATGCATGAAAGGATCTGCGGCGGCGATGATGATTCCAGTATATCCTCAACTTTTTAGGGACATAATTAGCGCACTACAGCCAGAACATTAAGACCGTCAGTAGCCTGAGAAGCTGCTGAACCTGTAGATCTATAATTCATGTGGATGAAGTTAAAAATGTCAACGGAGAGAAAACTGATACTGTCTAATTAACGCCAATATACAGAGGGCAGAGGTCAAATGGTACCAAAAAAAAATTGTTTCTCTGAACCCCCTGTGTCGTCTCATGACGGGACGATGCTAGTATGCTCTGCTTAAGTCAGGTCACGTGACTTCATTGCATCTCCAGCTGAATTTGACGTCACAGACGTACAAACATGGCGGACAAACGTTAAGTTTTGTCAGTCGTTTGGAAATATTCTATGTATTTAACATAATTTTGTGGTTCATATAGTTTTAAGTAGTGTCCTCTATATTCTCTTCACTGCATTCTATTTCTTCTCGCATAACGACCTGGGCGCTGACCTTTGACCTTTAGGTGTTTACTTCTGACATTTTTTTTCTCTAAATGTGGCAGAATACTTCTGCAGGAAGGAGCTGAGCTCAGCCAAAATTGGCGTGGTCACCTTGACGACAGGCATTTCTTTGGATTTAGACTCAAACAGGTGCTCCAGTCGGTCAGTGTCCACGTCCACCTTGTCCAGTGACGCCCACACCGTCCCCCGACCAAACCGACACTTGTAGGTTCCGTCCGCTCGCTTCAGCTCCCTCCAGAACAACTTCACCGTCTTCTTCTTCTGCTTCTGAGAGGATGAAGGAGGGGGAGGGCTACCAAGTGGAAAGGGTGGAGGAGGAGGAGGAGGAGGAGGAGGCGCACCTGTTGGTAGGGGTGGAGGAGGAGGAGGAGGAGGGGCTACACTTCCCGGAAGAGGAGGAGGAGGAGGAGGAGGAGGAGGGGTTACACTTCCCGGTAGAGGAGGGGGTAGTGGGGGAGGAGGAGGAGCAGCGCCCGGAGGAGGAGGAGGGGGAGGAGGGACACCAGACAAGCAGGAAGGGGAGGATGAGTCAAAGGTGTCCATGTCCAAGACGTCAATGTCCTCCTCGTCCAAGAGGTCGGAGAAGTCCAGGTCTTTGATGCGCAAGGCAGCGGCGCTCGGCTGAAGCTGCTCCCAGGCGTCGGCGGGACCGCCGGGGCCCAGAGGGTTCATCTGCGTGGATTCCATGCGGCGGCCTTGGCCCTCAACGTCAATGCTGCTCTGCTTCCGGAGGTTACGGCTCTGGTGGGAACATCAGGTGTTCAGCTACACACAGGTCATGAATGCAATTCATTTAGTCCCGCCCTCCTGGGCTGGGAAAGAATAACTAGGAAAAATATAATGCTTTATTAAAATTTCCAGCAGCATCCAAAGACAAACACTGACTCCTCCCCCAAACGGAGATTGACCAATCACAGCATAGCAACATTGAATGACGGCAGGTGTTTATATTATCAGGTATCTTCTTTGTCTTTGGGCTGTCCCCTTTGGGGGTCTCCACTGCGGATCATCTGTTTCCATCTATTCCTGTCCTTTGCCACACCAACCAACTTCATGTCCTCTTTCACTACATCCAGAAACCTCAACAATGTTTTTCCTCTTTTTCACCTGCCAAGCAGCTCCATCTCCAGCATCCTTCTGCCAGCAGACCCACTCTCCCCCCTCTTCACGTGTCCAAACCATCTCAACGTGGCATCAGTTACTTTATCAACAAGACTTCTAACCTGGGGCCGATCTTCATTGTGTGGCTCCTCAGGTTTATTCCTCTGTGGCTGCAACGTTCCTGAACTGATCACCCTTGTTCTTGAACAATCTAGTGAAATACTCTACACTGCCATCTAAACACCTCCACACCTCCACACCTCCACCGGTATATCATCAGGACCAACCTCCTTTCCATTCTTCAACCTCTTCTTAGCTGCTCTATCTTCATCCTTACTGATACTATGAACTTCCTGATTCACGATTCTCACGTTTCTATTCCTCATTTTCTTGTCCTCACACTTTCCTCACTAATTAGCACATTCCCATCACAATCCTTAATCACCCCAACCTGCTGCACATCCTTCCCATCTCTCTTCCTGACACAACCCTCCCCACTGAGACCGACAGTAGATGTACACTGACTTGTGACCCCGTCATGGCCAGGTTTGTATTATCAGGTATGATGAGGTAATGAAGGTAAACCTGTTGTTCTTCAGCAAGCCGGGCCAATGCTGCCTGGGCAGAGCCTTCTAGACCCTCCAACTCTGCCCTGCGGGAGGCGCTACTATCACTGGGTGAGGAGGGTTCTGCTGAGCGTGCTCTGAAGCTGGAGAGACGCTGTTGCACACGACCCCATCCTCCTTGAGCTTCTCCTGAAAAAAGTCAAACAAAGGAAGAGGTGTCACTCTGATTTAGTTTATAAAACTAATAAAAGCAGTAAGACGAGTTAAATACACAAAGAGGTCTCACTCTGACTCAGTTTATAAAACTAACAAAAAAAGTAAAACGAGTTAAATACACAAAGAGGTCTCACAGTGTCCAGAGCAGAGACATTTCTTATTGATAATAATATAATATGTAATATAAAATATTACATATAAAAATTTCATCAACTCTCTCACCAGGTAGGAAGCCGCCCCCTTCTTCGGTGGTGTCCGGAGCAGCGACAGATGTTGGACTCAAAGGTACTGTGCTGGAGGTCTTTGAAAAGAGCATGTCTAGCAGAAACCTCTTGTCGTTGGACAGCGTGCTACACTGACGCTGCATCACTGGTCCTGCAGCAAAGGTACAGACACATTGAGAGGAAGTTATACCACTACAGAATAAAAGTTCCAGCTGTTTCAATAGCATTCTTCGGTTTGGTGAAGAACTGTGAAGAAGAATCTGGAAGTAAATTTGATGGCATTTTATTTATATGTTTCAGTCGCAGAACTCTGGTGTCAGATGTTCACTACGACCTGCTTCTCTCCGAGGCTTTGATTGTATCTAACAGCAATTTACGCGTTTAACCCCCATCTGCAAACCAAACCTCTTTTAATGTTTCTGAACCCTTTCTAAAGACGCTCTCACAAAACATCCTCAGATTAAACAGATTCTAACAATTAATTTGCAACTTAATTAAGCAGTATTGATGGAAGAAGAAGAGAAGGTGCAGAGGATTGTGGGTAGTCCCTCACCGGAGTCACTGTGCGAGTCTGAATTACCATTTTGGTCTGAACTACCGGACTCTGCGGCTGCAGACAAGAAGACGAGAATAAAGATGAACTGTTCCTTTAAATGTGTCATTGTAAAAATATGAACTGCAAATAGTTTTTTTTAATCATATATAAATAAGCAATGTGATACCAACGCACCGGTCTGCTCCTCAGCCCGAACACCGATACTGTCCTCCACAGGGGGCAGGATCGGGGTTATGACATCATCAAGCGAGGAAACACTGGTCTGGCTGAGGTCTTTACTTCTCCTCTTCCTGTCCCAGTGTGTGGCTGCCAGGCTGCGCAGGAAGGTGTCTCTGCAGAGGACGCAGTAGGGAGGAATGTGAGAGGGAGCCAACATGGCCGACATGCGGTAGAATCAGACGTCTGGGATCTCAGGGGAGATTAAACGGGAAAAACTTTCACATGCTGACGACTCTGATGCATTAATTTATGATAATCTCAATCAATTAGTAATGTTAATTTAAAATGTCTACCTCTGCAATGGAAACCACTGAGCTGAGAGACAGACAAGAGGTCAGACAGTACTGAGAGACAGACAGGAGGTCAGACAGTACTGAGAGACAGGAGGTCAGACAGTACTGAGAGACAGACAGGAGGTCAGACAGTACTGAGTGGCAGACAAGAGGTCAAACAGTACTGAGAGACAGACAGGAGGTCAGACAGTACTGAGAGACAGGAGGTCAGACAGTACTGAGAGACAGACAGGAGGTCAGACAGTACTGAGAGACAGACAGGAGGTCAGACAGTACTGAGAGACAGACAGGAGGTCAGACAGTACTGAGAGACAGACAGGAGGTCAGACAGTACTGAGAGACAGACAGGAGGTCAGACAGTACTGAGAGACAGACAGGAGGTCAGACAGTACTGAGAGACAGACAGGAGGTCAGACAGTACTGAGAGACAGACAGGAAGTCAACCATGTGAAAACTTTAATCAGTGGGATGAACCCATCAATTGATTTCTTCTTCACTCCAAACACAAACTCCAGCGATTAGACTCCAGCGATTAGACTCCAGCGATTAGACTCCAGCGATTAGATTCCACTTTCCAGGAACAAAACAAAACCAGCAGCACAAACACATGCAAAAAACACCAAAACATGAGGAACAGAAAATAGTTTCTCATGTGATCCAGTTTCCATCAGCGTTCATCACCGTGAGCGAACACAATACCTGGATTCCATCTTGTACCAACACCGATGTCACCATGACGACATCACTGAGCCTCATGCCAGATGAAGCTTCAAAGTGACCCTCGTCCTTTCATCTGGACTCTGGTCATTAATAGTTAATGAGTCATCGAAGACAAAATGAAACTCAGTGATGGTGGAGCGACATTTAATCCAGAAGAAAACCACAGCACAAAGTGGGCGGAGTTATCTGCCATCATAATGAATAAATACACTTGACTTGGACCGGCGCCCAGAAGGAGTCGGCACCATCTCTACTCATTCTGGGGCTACAGAGTCAGAACAGCAAGTGATGTGATCAATCATCCTTCCACCAGAAGAAGAAGCAGAATTATTGAAGCGGGGAATTTCTTCAATTTTATAAAAAAGTCTTTATTATAAGGGGCTGAAGGCGTTCGTCACAGTCAAAGGGAAACTGAAACAAGCAGGTAACAAGGTGCCCGATGAAAATGTGCACGATGTTTTGGGTAAACCGCAGAGAGGCAGATATAGAAACGAACAAACCCAGAAGAGGTCAAATTGAAGAAGAAGCAGATTTTTGTTTTGAGACTGAGAATTTGAAGCATGGCATCAGAATCCTTGGAATATCTCCAGGAACGTTATCAGGATTTAAAAGACACAAAAAAGAACCACAACCCACACACACAAACACACACACACACACACCATGCAAGGTTCCAGCAGAAGCACCTCCATCCAGCTCCCAGCAAGCAACGCAGCTGCAGCAGTACTTACTCAAACCTCCTCAGAACCGGCTTGTCCGGATTTACTGAACAGTCGTCTGGACTGCAGAGACACACACACACACACACACACACACACACACACACACACAAACTAGTTTTCCCATCATCCTCTATGCTCAGACAGCAGGTATGATTCAGCTACATGAAAACTTATATCCAAGTATATTTACTATAATGTAAATAAATATACAATATTTCTGAGACAATCCAGAAAATGACTCGGAGATTGTCTGAAATCAAAGAAATATCTAGAGATTGTGCAGAAATGACCCAAAGAAAAAACAGAAATTATAATCATAGATTATAATAGAGTCCTGAAATGATCTTAAGACAATCTAGAGATTATCTAGAAATGATCCAGGAGGTATCCACGGATTATTTGGTGACTATTCTGAAATGATTTAGAGAATGTTTTAAGACAATACAGAGATTACCTGGAGTTTGTCAAGAAATTATCCAATGAATATCTAGAGACAGTCCAGATTTTATGTAGAAACAACCGAAACATTATCTGGAGATGAGCCAGAAATGATCCAGAGATTATCTAGAGAGAATTCAGAAAAGGACCCAGAGGCTATTCCAAGACAATATAGAAATAATCTGGCATCACTCTGGTGAAAAAATCCAAAGACTATCTAAAGACATTCCAGAAATTATCTAGAGAGAAGCCATAAATGATCAAGAGATTATATAGAAAGAATCCAGAAATTATCTAGAGAACATCTAAAGAGAATCCAGAAATGATCAGGAGAACATCTGGAGACAATCCAGAAACTATCAAGAGCTGATCAGGAAATTACCCAGTATTATCTGGAGACAACGCAATAATGATTTAGAGAGTATCTACAGATGAACTGGATATGATCCGGAGAATACAAAAAGACAATCAAGGAATTATCTAGAGTTTACCGAGAAAATACCCACAGATTATCTAGACAATCCACACGTTATCACGAGGTAATCCAGAAATGACCCACACATTACCTAGAGATGTTGCAGAAAAGATCAAAGGGATATCTATAGACAGAGAACTCATGGAATCTAGAAATGATTGAGACATTATCTAGAGAGAATCAAACGATTATTTCAGACAACTCCACACCTCTGAACACCTCTGATCTCCAGAGTCACTGACAGTGTCAGTAAAAACAGTAAAAGCATTTCAACAGTTTGAATCTTTAGAACTAAGAAAAAAAAAGACCTTTATGAGTCAGAAAAAGTCAATAAACATTTATTTAATGCATCCGAGGAGTAAACTGATGAGCAGAGACAGGAGGAGACAAATACTCACCAGAAGAGCCGGTCAGCCTCCCCAAAGCTGGGGGAGGAGGGAGAGAGAGAGAAAAAGAAAAGACAAGGGAGGAGGAATTTTGGAGGAGAAAACACAGAAAGAGAGGAAGATTAGAAAAGACAAAACATTAGTGCAATGATAATGTTTTAATGAGGAGAGTGAGAGAGACACACAGACAGACAGACAGACAGACAGACATACATACATACATACATACATACAGTCAGACAAACATACAGTCAGACAGACAGACAGTCAGTCAGACACACAGACAGACAGACATACATACATACAGTCAGACATACAGTCAGACAAACATACAGTCAGACAGACAGACAGTCAGACAGACAGACAGTCAGACAGACATACATAGAGACATACAGTCAGACAAACATACAGTCAGACAGACAGACAGTCAGTCAGACACACAGACAGACAGACACACAGACAGACAGACACACAGACAGACAGACACACAGACAGACAGACATACATACATACATACAGTCAGACAAACATACAGTCAGACAGACAGTCAGACAGTCAGACAGACATACATACATACATACATACATACATACATACAGTCAGACATACAGTCAGACAAACATACAGTCAGTCAGACAGACAGACAGTTAGACAGACAGACAGTCAGACAGACAGGCAGTTTTGCTTCACTGTTTTGATCAAACACAGATTTATTTTAAATTAGGGTTCAGAGTGAAGTCTGAATAATAGAGAGGTGGTCCAGAAATTACTCCAAATAATCCAGAAATCTCTAGAAATGGTACATGAACAATAAATACAGTACTGATAAAACATAAAAAAACACAGAAAGAAATACATTTCCAGACCAAGAAGTAATCTAGAAATGTTCCAAAAATAATGAATGCAATGATGAAGACATTTTAGACAAAAAGAAAGAGACAAATCAGAGACGCAGTCAGGAAAGATAAGAGATGATCTTGGGGAAATTGATAAACAATCAATCCCTAATCCCTAAAGATAATCTACGGATAATCAGAAACAGATCATCCAAAGGGGAAAACACAATTAAATCCAGAGATTCTTTTCAGATAAAACATAAAAATCTAGAGATTTTCAAAAAAAATGGTTGAAAATTGTCCCAGAAACAATTAAGAAATTGCTGGTAAAACATCTAGAAAAACTGAATATATACAGCAAAAATATGATCTACAGATTATCCATATTAACCAGATATAATAAAGAATTAACACTGAGAACATCTAGACAGCCTTGAGGTGCCCAAGAGATGATCCAGAGAACATATGAAGATAGTCCAGAAGAGCTCAAGATATCACATGATTATCTAGAGAAAGTGCAGAAGAGCACAATCCAGAGATTATCAAGATAGAGTCCAGAGGAGTTGTAGGGGATTATCTAGATCTAAAGCTTAATATAGATATGACTAGTACACAAAAATCAAGGAATAGTCCAGATATTATCTACAGACAGTCCAAAAGAGCTGAAAAGACTATCCAGTGATTATATAGAGATAATCCACAAACAAATTTTCCAGAAATTATTTAGAGAGAGTCCAAATGAGCACAATCCAAAAAATAAACCTGAGATAATCCAGAAGATTTAAAGGGATTATCTAGATCTACAACAGAACAGAAATTACCAATATATTCAGAAATGACCCAGGGATTATGCAGATATAACACTAGAAAGCTCTAAACTGAAACACCTGAATTATTCTACTGGTAAATCTCCACCTGGTCACAATCAGTGTCATAAAGGACCATGTGATGATTTGGAACAGGTCGGTGGTGTAAATAATAACAATATCACAGAGATGCGGGACTAGTCTGCAGCATCACAGCTCCTGTAGGAACGTCGCCATGGTTACCAAACATCCCAGTACAGTCCCATTCATTTGCTTCACTTACTTCAAACTTGTTTTAGTCTCCGGCTTGTTGGTGGCCTGCTCTGGATTCAAGGACTTCTCCTGGGGAGAGAGGTCTGAAGACGAGCTGTCACACACACACACACACACACACAAAAACACACACACACACACACACACGCACACACACACCTTGAGCACCATGATTGAAGCGAGAGAGGACTATGTCGGACCCTGATTGGTCAGCATGAACCATGTGACAGCTGTCAGAGGGTTAGTAGTAGTTGTGGCCTGCAGGGGGTATTAAAGATGGAATAGGTCAAAGGTCAGACTCTGGTACTGACCTGCTGGGTGAGGAGGGCTCCTCACTGATAGAGCTGGTTTTGGAGAAGAGCCTGGACTTCCTGCTCAGACCCAGAGCTGACATATGGTGACTGAGGAAAGAGCGAGTCCTAGTGGCCGAGACATCCAACAGCAGGAAGACGGAGAACCGACACAGGTACACAGAAATCAGAACCACAACCAGAGCCAGAGCCCAGAGAGACACACCGAGAAAAAGAAGAACCCCCGTACGTGATCAGAGTTTAAGTCAGGTTCAGTTTACAGTACAGACACGACCAACCAGCCATAACATTATAACCACATGTCTGAGCAGCACACGTAACATGTGGTTATAACATGGTCATGGACTCAAATCCCTGAAGCTGTGCGCCGTTCAAATTATTATGGATGTCATGTTAGTTTTGTAGCAACATATCTGGTTATATTTGTGTTGTTAATTGTCGGTTACGGTTTATTGTTTACATTTTTAAATTGAAAGAGTAATTACATTTATGTGCCTTTGTTCTTGGTTTTCAGTTGGTTAAGTATTTACCGTAGTAGAATAATTTTTTTGATTTTTCATGTGGTCACCAGGATGACTTGGACGAAATTCCATGTGGATTAGGTCAAATTCCAGGATGGATTTTTTTTATTATTATAAGTAAAACACTCAGAAATTGACAAAAAAAAGAAAGAAAAAAAGATGGCCAGAGTTTAGGTCATGGCTCCTTTATCTGTTCATCAGAAACTAAAGCTTTGGTTAACTTTTGATCTTTAAAGTCTTAACATATCAATAAATTGATTGGGTCAAAAAAATCTCGGACGAGTAAAACCTCTGGAAACGGTACAATACATCAGAAAACTGTTCATCCAGCTCGAAACAACCCACTTCCTGTTAGATATATGTCGTTGCACCAAGAGAGTGTTTGTTGGATCCAGATGTGTTGAACGCCCGTGCCTGACTATATACTTGTAGATGAAAATATGTCAATAAGAGGGGCTAGGGGGCGCTGTGGCGCCGTTTTGGCGTCACTCATTACGGCAGCCCCAAAACTACCAAAATTTGCCATGACTCACAACAAAAACATTGCGGCCGTCACACTGATGGTGCTCGGGCTCTAAATAACGTGTGTCTGATCTTTGGTTCTGGTTTTCTGAGAGCTTCCAGATAGTAAAATGGAGCAGTACCATCAGAAACCATGAGAGGACAGTGACGCTGTCATCCAAACACCTCACCATTATTTAACGACCACATGCTGTGGTCCGCGACAACCCCCTCCACTGTCGCCGTGTTTTGACTACTCACTGCCATCTTGTGGACGAATCCATGACAACATCAAAGACGTCCAGCAGTATGTTTGCACTGACAGTTTTATCTATTGATGATGATGATGATTATGATGAATGTGATAATTGGGTTGGAACATCATAAGGATCAGGATCGGGGACCTTGTCCACCTTGTCTTCTCTGTGATGCATTCGTGGTCTTTCCTTCTACACGTGGTCCAGCTCTGGAGGAGATGCCAGCTGGATCGGTTTGTTCCAAACATGAGCAGAAATCTTCTCCATGTGCCCGCTGAGGTCAAACATTCCTGCTGGTTGAACTCAGAGGAAACTCTTTCCAAAGAAAACATTTCCTCTTCGGTCCGTCGGTCTAAACTTGGTAAAACTCAGAGCAGCAGAGGGCGACCAGCGCCGCTGCAACAGCAGGGGGGGGAGGGAGGTCTACACTCACATCTTCTTTGACGTAGAGGGAGGTTTCTCCTCTGGAGGAGAGAATCAGGTCCTAGAAAGACCTTAAACCACCGATATGAGAGCGTGTTTGAGACAATTCCTCCTACAGAAGGTGAAGGTCCTCATAGATGCTTGTCGCATGAATAAGACATGGAGACATGTCACGTCTTCTGGTAATGATTCACAAAACCATTTCCACAAAAAACTGTGACAAATTCACCAGTGATAAAAATATGGATCTGTGACCAGAGGTTAGCTCCGCCCCTCTCCAGCAGCATGTTGCTTCAAAATATCTCAACAGGGTCAGATGATTAAAAATTAAAACCGGTCTCCAGACTCTGGACTAAATGGAGATGCACCGGTTTTCATGAAGTCCCTTTGTAGTTTGGAGGCGATTTTGCTCGGTTCTAGATTTTAGAGTGGGCGGGGCTTATTGAACTGCTCTCACTGCCTTAGTTTCTCCTCCACATCCAGAATCTTCTCCAGAAAATGAAGTTCAATTTGTGCTTGTTTAAGCGATGCTAATTTGGAAGCTAACATAATCTTACAGGGTTATTTATGAATCCCAACCTCAAGACATCAACACGCCAATATTCACCATTAGAGATAGCGCCACCCGCTGGTAATTGGACTAACTCTAGTGTTACAACAGAACGTCTCATCAGGTGTTCTAAGCCAGAACGCTTTCACGCTCTTTATCGTGTTTGTTTGTTTTATGTTAGGCTCCCCCGTTATATTGTACGGTTATTTACACAGGATGACCTTTGCCTCGTTTTTACAAACATGTAAACATGTTAACATGTAAACATGTCAACATCTAAATGTGTCAACAGGTAGACATGTCAACGTGTAAACGAGTCAACATGTAAACATGTCAACATCTAAATGTGTCAAAAGGTAGACATGTCAACGTGTAAACGTGTCAACATGTAAACGTGTCAACATGTAAAAGTGTTTATATGTTGTTAAATGTATATAAAGTGCCGACTGTGAAAGTCCTGATTTCTTACGAACCATGGCGTACTGAGGTAAGGGAACTTACGGACTGAGCGGCGTCTTGGTATCTTCCTCTGCGGTACCATTGGGGGCTGTGGGTGGGGGCAGTGGTGACTCTCGCTGGGATCCACAGGGACTGGAGGAAGTGCTGCTTGGGTCAGAGGTCAGCGGGGAAGAGGCCCTGCTGCCCAACCCCAGCATGGGGCTGGTGGAAGAGGCTGAGGAGATGGCGGGGGAGAGGGGGTTGTTGGCAGTGGACGGGCTGAGGAAGGTAGAGGGGGTGGGCGATGAAGAGGGGGAGGACCCTGTGGAGTAGGACAGGACGTCGGGGAGGTTATGAGTGGAAGTGCGGCGGCTCTTCCGTCCTTCAGGCTCACCGGCGGCCATCTTTCTTCTCTCTTTGCGTAGATTGGAGGGGGTGTCGTCGATGTCACCGTCTTCATGCCTCAGAGCATTCTACACACACACACCAACACACACACAGACAAACACACACACAAACACAGATAAACACACACACACACACAGACAAACAAACACACACAGACAAGCTGGATCGGTTTACAAATACACACACAGCGTCATCTGGAGTGTCTCCGCCTCGCTGAGGTTGTCTCTTCTTCTGCTGTTTTTGTGCAGCTCACCTCGTACATGGCGAACTGAGCGCGGAGGTCCGGCTCTGTCCGCTTGTTGTTCATATGTTTATGGATGATGGTCTCCATCCCCAGCTGCTCCAGACTGTCAGTCACATCATAGAAGGAGTCCTGGTCTGGGAGAACGGCCAGTGTCTGAACCACGCACGCACACACACACGCACGCACGCACACACACACACACACACACACACACACACACACACACACACACACACACACACACACACACACACACACACACACACACACACACACGCACACAATCAGACACACACACACACACACACAAACAATCAGACACGTCAAAAAACACGAAAATGTCAAATCAGTCACCAGTCTGTTAAAACCAAAGGAGCGTGTAACGGGACAGAAGCATGTTGTTGACAAACCCAGCTTGTTGATTGTTTACCTTGTTGATGAGGGTCATGGTTAACATGAGGAGCTCTATGTCAGCTCCGTTCCTCTCCTCCAGGACGTCTATCAGGTAATTCCACGGCTTCTCGCCTACAAAACACAAGTCAACACACCGTACGTGTGTGTGTGTGTGTGTGTGTGTGCATGCGTGCGTGTGCGTGTGTATGTGTGTGTACCTCTATTTCCGTCCACCATGTTCACAGCGTCGATGAGCAGTGCACTGTTGGACTCTGCGTACTCCACGAAAACGATGAGGAGCTTCAGAGACGTCTTCACCACCAGACGGGACTGCAGACAGACACAGGATGTTCAGAATGAGTCCACCGGGTGGCGCCACTGATCTGCTGAGGCCTCATCTTCACAGAGCAAACATGCCTCTAGAACAGGTCAAGTGGTTTTGTCACATGACCCTTTCACATGCACCACGAATGTAGATGAACCGGTTCTAAAGGCGGGACCTGTGAGGTGAAGCTCTTATTTGATGAAAACCGGAAGGACCAGAGAGATTAAACAATAAAAAGCTGATTCACAGAATGATCAAAAGGTTTTATTCTAAAAATAACACAAGTCTGCTTTTGTGGAGAAGAATCGAGTCACTACACAATCTTTGAGATTTCCTGCAATGATTCTATCAAAATAAAAGCATTCACCAAAATCTGGTATCAGAGTTTGTTTAGAAAACTTTTTCATTCCCCCTTGTTTGCGTTTTCATTTCAACTCCTGGCATTTCTCTGCTTTGCTTAAGTCAACCAGAAGAACTTCCTGTTGTAGGTCCAATGCCATCATTGATTGGACTACCTCTCCCAGCAGCGTGGATTTGGCGCCATTATTCAGTGGATCAAACATGTCTTATAGATTATTTAGCATCCGCCCTCTTAATTTGACTCAGACGTCTTAATGATGTCAGTCAGAAATTCATTCGGATTTATGTGGCTGTTCCTCCCACTGAGCCCGCTCACATCACCAACCGGACCTCTGGAGGTGAGTTGTGGCATTTGGCACCAAGATGTTAGCAGCAGATACTTTGCGTTCTGAAGGTTGTGAAGTGCGCCTCCATGTTTCGGACCCGTTTTTTCCACAACAACCTACACACCGTGATGTCACTCTGGGTCCTGACGCAGCTAGGAGTAGCTGATAGCTACAGTCAGTACCAGCTAGCAACTAGTGGCAGTTAGTACCATTCACAGCTATAAGCAAGTCTTAGCAGTTCTCCGCTAGTAGCAGTTTGCAGACAGTAGCAGAAAATAACACTTGGTAACTGTTTACATGTAGACCGTTGCTTGTAGCAATTACCACCTAAAAACAGTTTGCAGTTAGTAACAGCTAGCAGCAGTAGATCAAGTTCACAGCTAGTAGCAGTAAGTATCAGTTCATAGCTAGTTGTAGGTAGAAACTAGCAGCAGTTTGCAATAAGTCTGAGCTAGTAGTAGTCTGAGCTAGTAGCAGTTAGCAGCTAGAAGCAGTTCACTGCTAGCTGCAGTTAGTACCAGTTTGTTCCTCTTAGTAGCTAGTAATATTTAGCAGCTAGAAGCAGTTGGCATTCAGCAACAGGTGCCATGAGAGAGGGACATCCTTAAAAGTAAGACCGGAACTCACCAGACTTCCTGTTAGCGTGTAGAGCCACTGGATCGTCTCATTGTGGTGAATCACACCGTTCATGCCGTCAACAAACAGCATGATCTGACTCAGAGCTGACGGACAGACAGACAGACGGACAGACAGAAAGGTAGATGCATTAGCTCATTAACAGCTAGCTCCGGTAGCTATGTCCGGCTGATGGGTGGACTCACCTCTTAGGATATAGTTCTGGTAGTTGTGGTCGGCCTCGGCTCCAACTTTAATGAAACAAGTCAGACCTTCGGAGGCCACGAACTCCGGAACCAGATCTTTATCGTCCTGAGACAGAGGGCGGGTCATGACATACATACTTCTTTGGCGTGTCAAAGGTCAGCGGGATGAAGAGGGCGGTGCCGTCGTGATGATGTCATGAGGTGTCTTACCTGGAAGAGCTGCTTGAGGGAGAAGAGGGAGCGTCTGAGCTCTGGACCGTGAGAGTTATACAGCTTTTCTGAAACACACCAGGAAGAAGAAAGATAGTAGGTCACTTCACATGAAGGACATCGGTGGACTGATCTGATCACGATCCTGTCTTCTGTTCTGATCCTGATTTTGTCCTACTTTGGACCTGACCCACTCCTATTCTGATCCTGACACAATCCGGCTCGGATCCAGATCCCAACCTGTTCTGACCCTGATCCCATCCTGATCCTATCCCATCCTGATTTGATTGTGATCTCATCCTGTACTGGGGTTAAAAAGGTTATTGAGAAAATGTCCCTCAGAAACAAATCAAGTGAAAACACACAAACACAATGAGTCACCATGGGATATCACGAGAGTCTATCGCCATGACAACATAAAGCCTAAATAACACCAGCAGCTGAGAATCAGCCACCAGACGTAGCGGGAGAAACAGCGAGGGGTTCCTTCTGACCATCAGTGATGAGTGAGGAATGGTCCAACACTTCTAGCCCTGCTTCCTCACTTAAAACTACAAACTGGCCTTGCTAGCTCCAAGCTAACTAGCTAGCACTGTTGGGAGATAGAGAAAGAGTCGACTGTTCTCTGAGGTCAAGGATCTATGGTGGTTCTTGTGTTGTGGGTCAAATTAAAATCTCTGAGGGCTGGAAATGCTCCTGTGTTCTGAGAACACTCTTCTCGTGATTTGGTGTCACTGGATACTGTTGGAGAACATCAAGCAGTCGCTCTGAAGCTGTGATGAACACATTGACGGTCTGGTGTCAGATGACGGCGCAAACATCTCACAGGAGGACGAGACATTTTTAAAACGATTGAATCCATGAATCTGCCATCAGTCTGTGAACGGACCTCCAACCGCCTCCTCTCTAGGTCCCAGTGATGGACTGGACCTCCAACAACACCCAAGGAGAATATCTGCTTCTGTTGCATCTCTCAGTAAGCCCTACTTCCTGTGGGATGTTAACAGTCCAAGTTCATACAATAAAGCACTCCAGGTTCACAAGATGAAACAGACCAGGTTCACAGTAAGACAGAAAGTGAAACATTAAGACCGCAGTCTCAATGTTTATTTGTCATTTGAAGTTCTGTCCCGTGTCATTCTATTATCAGTGACGGTTCAGGGACGGTTCAGGGACGGTTCAGGGACCTCGGCGTGGCAGTGATGACCCGGCATTCCAAACTAAATAACAAGCCAACACATGAATAGCTGGTGACACAGAGGCGGGGTTGAGTTTATATCTGCGTGGAGCGTCAGCAGAAGCAAACGTGTTAACGAGTTAAATAAAACTCGGCGTGAGGACGTGGCACAGCAGCGTCCATCCTGACAGCTGGCCGTCTCTCAGACACAAAGAACAGCTGAAAGGCTAAAAATAAAAGGATGACATCAGGGTCCTTCCACACAGAGAGAGACCCCTGTCCACTTCTAGATAATCTCATCGGAGCGCTTACCAGATCAGAGCAAATGAAGCATTCACGGCCGGCTGATGGGTTAACTAGTCAGGAACACGCCGTCTGTCTGATGGGTTAACTAGTCAGGAACACACCGTCTGTCTGATGGGTTAACTAGTCAGGAACACACTGTCTGTCTGATGGGTTAACTAGTCAGGAACACACCGTCTGTCTGATGGGTTAACTAGTCAGGAACACACTGTCTGTCTGATGGGTTAACTAGTCAGGAACACACTGTCTGTCTGATGGGTTAACTAGTCAGGAACACACTGTCTGTCTGATGGGTTAACTAGTCAGGAACACACTGTCTGTCTTATGGGTTAACTAGTCAGGAACACACCGTCTGTCTGATGGGTTAACTAGTCAGGAACACACTGTCTGTCTGATGGGTTAACTAGTCAGGAACACACTGTCTGTGTCTGATGGGTTAACTAGTCAGGAACACACCGTCTGTCTGATGGGTTAACTAGTCAGGAACACGCCATCTGTCTGATGGGTTAACTAGTCAGGAACACGCCGTCTGTCTGATGGGTTAACTAGTCAGGAACACACCGTCTGTCTGATGGGTTAACTAGTCGGGAACACACTGTCTGTCTGATGGGTTAACTAGTCAGGAACACACTGTCTGTGTCTGATGGGTTAACTAGTCAGGAACACACCGTCTGTCTGATGGGTTAACTAGTCAGGAACACGCCGTCTGTCTGATGGGTTAACTAGTCAGGAACACACTGTCTGTCTGATGGGTTAACTAGTCAGGAACACCGCGTCTGTCTGATGGGTTAACTAGTCGGGAACACACTGTCTGATGGGTTAACTAGTCAGGAACACACCGTCTGTCTGATGGGTTAACTAGTCAGGAACACGCCGTCTGTCTGATGGGTTAACTAGTCAGGAACACACCGTCTGTCTGATGGGTTAACTAGTCAGGAACACGCCGTCTGTCTGATGGGTTAACTAGTCAGGAACACGCCGTCTGTCTGATGGGTTAACTAGTCAGGAACACGCCGTCTGTCTGATGGGTTAACTAGTCGGGAACACACTGTCTGATGGGTTAACTAGTCAGGAACACACCATCTTTCTGATGGGTTAACTAGTCGGGAACACACTGTCTGATGGGTTAACTCGTCAGGAACACACTTTCTGTCTGATGGGTTAACTAGTAAGGAACACACTGTCTGATGGGTTAACTATTCAGGAACACAATATTTGATAAGTCAGCTAGTAAGGAACACAGTTGGGTTAATAAGGTAGTAATATAACCTCTCATTGGTTAGCTAGTCAGGAAGACACTCTGATGGGTTAACTAGTCAGGAACAGAGTATCTGGTGGCTTTACTAGTCAGGAACACACGTGGGTTAACCAGTCAGGAACACAACCTCTCATTGGTTAACTAGTCAGGAACACAATTCTTGGCTGGTTAACCTGTTAGTAAACACTTTATCATTGGCTAACTAGTGAGGGACAATATATTTAATTGGTTAAGTAGTCTTGGACACAACATTTGAAAGGTTAACTAGTTAGGGACAGTATATTTTTATTAGTTAACTAGTCAGAGACACAACTTCTGATTGGTCAACAAGTCAGGTGCGCTACAAGTCTCTTTCTCTGCTGGCCTTCGCTCTACTTTTATTTTCTGACAGTGATTTCAGTCCTGGTGTCTCGGGTCGGGTGATGTGAGTGGTTCTGTTTGGGTCGCACCACTGAAGCGATACATTGATCAGAAATAAACTTTATACTTCATGATGTTTGTGGTGGAAATATGTCAAACTCTGAATCAAAAATGAAATACAAACTCTGTGACAAATAACGTTTCCTCCTGGTCCACTGGTGAACGATTTTATTGTGAAAGAATAAATGCAGGAAATGCAGAGTTTGCAGTAAATTTAGACTTCCCCCTTATCTCACGGGAAATTTCCGTTTCCTTGGTTCTTGTCTGAGCAGTTAGCAACAGGGGGACAAATCGGAAATGAGTGATTAGCATTACAGTACTATTATATTTAATCATATAAAAAACACATCTCAGATCTGGATGAGATATTATAGTTGAAAATCTTTATTGATTACATCGTGTAATGAAGAAGGATCAATGGAAACCAAAATCATGAACCCACTGACGACTGGATTCAGAATCCTACTCGAGATCAAAGTGGGAAAAATTAGATCCCAATCTGATCCAACTTTTGGGTATTTCCTCAAGACCCCTCATAATGTGTCTCAGTAATGTGTAGTAGTCTAGTGTGTAGTACTAATAATAGTAGTAGTAGTATAGTGTGTATGTACTCTCTACAATGTCTGGGCCTGCTCCATATGAGACCACGGATTGTCACATGGTCTGACGATGTGTCTGAGGATCCCGGTGCCTAACAGCAGCCATGGTACCCCTGGCACGCACGTGGGGGTCTGTGCCGCCTCCCCAGATTACTGACCCACCGCCAAACTGGTCATGCTGGAGGATGTTGCGGGCAGCAGAAGGTTCTATACCGCGTCTCTAAACTCTCACGTTTATCACATGTGCTCAGTGTGAACCTGCTCTCATCTGTCAACAGAACAGGTTAATCTGACAATTCAAGTGTTCTCTGGCAAATACCAATCGGACCGCACGGTGGCGGGATGAGAGCACAGGATCCACCTGTGGACGTCAGGCCCTCATGTCACCCTCATGAAGTCTGTTTCTTACAGTTTGGGCAGAATCATGCACACGACTGGCCTGCTGGAGGTTTTCTGTAGGGTTCCGGCGGTGCACCTCCTGAGCAGATGGCGGTCCTGCTGATGTAAACACCACTCCAGGTGTACCGGCGTGTCTCCTGTTATCTCCTCCACGCTCTTGACACAGCACACCTTCTGGCCACGGCCCATATGGATGTGCCACCCATGGATTAGCTGAACTACCTGAGCAACATCTGTGGGCCGCAGATTGGCCTCTCTCTGCAAACCATCTCTCATAGAGGTTGTCTCGCTAATTGCGTCTCCTTTTCACCTGTTTTCTGTCCCATTTGTACAACAGCAGGTGAAATTATGTCACAATAATTATTGTTTCCTGACAAAACAGGTTGATATCCTGAAGGTGTAATTGACTTGGAGTTACATTGTGATGATACTGTTTTCCCTTTCTTATTTGGAGTAGTGTATATACGAATGTATTATTTGTAATATGCACAATATGTATCAAAGAATATGATAATCATAAGATAATTAGAAGATAAGGTTCCGATGAGAGGCTGATTCGTCCTTATCTTTAGTCCAAGTGTGGATCAAACAGCCGAAATAGGGATATACATTTCCCATAATGCACCTGCATAGAGTCATTCATTAATCGTCCCTTGAATGAATTCAGAATGATTTCATTCAAATTTGAATGAAGAATTTGAATGAAGTTCAGTTTTCAAGTATCTGTTCTTTAGTATACATTTCAGCATTCATAGTATCCAGTTTATACCGCGGGGGATTCAGGCCTCCCCAGTTGCTGTTGTCATGGCAACGAGAGGTCAAATTGCAACAAAGGGTTACCGCATTATGTGAAACACTGTGTTGGGAATGCACCAAAACAACCCTGATGACATCACCATGACATCATCGGTGTAGCAACTCCTCTCAGTGAGGAGGTGGGGTCAGGCTGGATGGCGTCCACGCTGGGTGACTTTTACTCCAACAGCTGATGGACTAGAGGAGGGAACATCACCGGGTAATAAAGAGCAAATATAGCTCCTGAGTCATGATGCATTCACGTCCCCTCGGACACCCGATAAAACCAGCTATTTAGAACAGCTTTCATGTGGTTAAAATGGGCGACAGTAGAAATATCTCGAGAGCAAACCGACGAGGACATTCAAGTATGCGTGGTACTGTGTTTACTGTGTTTACTCCGTGAAAGAACCAACCAGAGCAGAGCAGATCTTTGACTGGCGGTTTTATCAGCCAATCAGCATCTGCGGCCTGAAGTACCGACTCTTTAGACAACAGGAACCCAGCGATGCATCACTGGAGCGAGACCGCCAGCCGTAAAAACTATAGGTGTTGTTAAGATGAGCACATTAAAGCCAGAACATTAAGACCGTCAGCATCCTAAGAAGTTGCTGAACATGTAGATCTATAATTTTCACAATATAAAAATGTCAACATTAGAACCAGGGAAGAAACTGACAACGTTTGCTTTACTCCACGATTTAGGGGTCAAAGGTCAAACGGGAGCTAATGAGGGAGACGTCCTGTTGTTCGTGGCCAACGAGCCTTTAGACTATGTATTAGCTTAGAAATTAGCAGCGCTACAATCAGCTCAAATTTTACTACGTTTCCTTGTCAACATCCTGGATGTGGAGGAAAAACAGTTGCAGGAGAGAAATTTAAATAGAAGAAGACTTTTATACCATTTAACAGCTCCGTCCAACGTAAGCAGCCTAAATGACCCTAAAACCGTTACTGGGTTTTCATAAAAACCAGTCGACATACCCAAAACTGATTTATTCACGCTTCTATGTTCAGACATTGTGGCGCAACATGGTGCCAAAGAGGGGCGGGGCTTAACATTATTTATTGTTCTACACACCATTCCAGATCAGTTTGCATGTGTGACGCAAATTTGTGGTTGCCCAGGAAACGCAACATGACCATCAGGATGGTGAGAATGTGTGCAGAGGAAGAATCAGTGTGTTGCTGGGTGTCGAACATCAGGAACTCTGAATAGTAAGAATCCTCTTCATGATGAAAAAGATAGAAATGGACAGAGGACAGATTCATACATCTGTCCTGCAGAGACAGGAAGTGACCCAGATAAAGTCCCTCTGGTATTTCCTGTTTGTTGTAGTGATACTAATTGGGTTCTGACAGAAGAATTTGGAAGCAGGAGATGTTTTGCTGAGACCAACTTATCAGTGAATTCATGTCTATCATTATGTTTGCAGCTGATTATTATTCATTAAACTCATTGTTCCTCTTCCGTCTGTCTGTATGTCTTCTTCAGGACCATTTTTAATATCAGAGATCAGTTTATCTGATCTCAGTCTTTACACCATATATGCAAATAAACATCAACATGTGCAGTTTGATCAGGACTTTTCTGGTGTCTGTTTATAACAGTACTAAGAATAAATAAATAAATAAATTTAAAAATCTTCTGGGACAATAGACCCAGTCTGGGACAATAAACCTAGTCCAGCTAACCCAGTCAGAGACTATAGACCTAGTCCAGCTGACCCAGTCAGAGACTATAGACCTAGTCCAGCTGATCCAGTCTGGGAGAATAAACCTAGTCCAGCTTACCCAGTCTGGGACAATAAACCTAGTCCAGCTGACCCAGTCAGAGACTATAGACCTAGTCCAGCTGACCCCCCAAAAGAAAAAAGACCCAGTCCAGTAGACCCAGTCTGGGACAATAGACCCAGTCCAGCTGACCCAGTCTGGGACAATAGACCCAGTCCAGCTGACCCAGTCTGGGACAATAGACCCAGTCCAGCTGACCCAGTCTCGGACAATAGACCCAGTCCAGCTGACCCAGTCTGGGACAATAGACCCAGTCCAACTGACCCAGTAATAGAAAAAAGACCTAGTCCAGCTGACCCAGTGTGGACAACAGTCCCAGTCCAGATGACCCTGACTGTGACAACAGACCCAGCCTAGTCAACAAGACTGGGATAATATATTCAGTCCAGGTGATCCAGACTGGTACAATGGTACGAAGTCCTGCTGAACCAGACTGGTAAAACACACCCCTTCCAGCTGACCCAGAATAGGAAAACAGACCCGGTCAAACTGACCCAGACTGGTACGACAGAACTGGTCCGGTTGACCCATACTGAGAAAAGAGACCCAGTCCAGCTGACCAAGACTAGAACATTTCCAGTCAAGCAGAAACTCTTGCAACAGAATATTAAAAGTTCTGGTTTGAGAAATTAAACTTGTCCTCTTTGCCTTTTGGTGTGCTCTCTGGAGTTGATGGTGGTGACCTCGCCATGGCTCATCTCCCCGATTCCTCATTGTTAGGTTTAGGGTTAAGATCAGAGGGGATAGGTTTAGAGGGATCAAGATTAGAGGAATATGTTTGGGGGGGGGGTGTTAGCGTCATTATTAGCTGCTGTGAATTCCTCCACAGATAAGACAAGCAGAAACAGGAGAGGGATGGCGTCAAGTCTCTGTTGAGCCCTAAAGGCAGCGTAGCCTCCATTCGTTACAACACAGTGACGGCTGAGGGAGGAAGCATGCTCGGAAATCCCCTCAAGAGCAGGAAGGGTGAGGGCATGCCAGGCTGCGTGGGGGAGGTAGTGAGGAGGGGCAGCGGCGTGGCAGCAGGAATGCGTTCCCAGCAAAGATGATGTGAAGTTAAGTCCGACAGATTCACATGAAACTATGACTCTGTGATGTTGAACCAGTTCACCAGTCTGACACCAATGATGAGGACCACAACTCAGACTGGACCAATGATGAGGACCACCACTCAGACTGGACCAATGATGAGGACCACCACTCAGACTGGACCAATGATGAGGACCACGACTCATACTGGACCAATGATAAGGACCACCACTCCAACTGGAAACTTCAAACTAGAGCTACCGGTGGCAGAACCAACAAGCGTTCCATTATTCACCTGAGTCACCCATGGAGTCACTTGACTTAAAAAAATACGAGTCTATTTCACACAAAACATCCTGGTAGTAGCTGAATCATCCTTCGGCTGAACTAGGACATCCATCATCATCATCGTCATCATGTTCATCATCCCGCAGGCCCAGACAGGACCGACAACACAAATATGTCAGTGATGCTCTCCACAGAAGCTCTCTGAGGCAAAAGTGCGTAAAGAGTTTCGTAACGATGGCCAACAAACACGTGACATGATAACATTAATGTTTTATAACGATGGTCCAAAAAAACGGTAAAATAAAACTACATTTAGAGACATCATTTAAGGGTTCCTGCCAATATCAGGATAGTTCTAGCATGCTGTGCTATCAGGACATTGCTAGCATGTTGTTGCTATAAGAATGACACTACCATTTTTTGTTAATGTCAGGATGATGCTAGCATGTCCCTCTAATGAGGCATATAGTTAAACATCCTGATCAACAGGGTATGTCTGTTAGTTTCCAAATTAGCATCCCGATAATGTCAGGACAGCTAGCATAATGTAAAAAAGTCAGTATGGATAGCATGTTTTGCTAATCTCAGGACTATGTAAGCATGGCATGCTTATCTCAGGATGGTGCTAGCATGCATGTTAACATGGTAGTGGCATGTCCCACTTATGGGGTCGTTGGGTTAGGGTTAGGGTTAGGTTAGGGTTATCCTGTGGCTCGGGGCCTCCCTGAGCTATACGATTATGTCCGTTAGCTTTAAACTAGTATTGTTAGAATCAGCACAAATTTTACAATCTTATCATGTCAACATTATGGATGTTGGATGGATGTGTATAAAAACTAAAGGCGGAAAGAGAAGATTCTTTTTTACCGTTCTACAGCACAGCCCACTCTGAAATCTGGAGCCAAAATAATCCCTTATCTATACTGGGATTTCATAAAAGCTATATCTAGATACCAACATGTCCATTCAGTTCTTTGAAGTCCAGAGTCTGGAGTATACACACTGGATCAGATATCTATGCAAAGGTGTTGTAATGCATCACAGGGCCAAGAAGCGGTGGAGCAAAACGCTAAACACATTGATCTTTCAGTTTCATGGTGAACTTTCCTCCCAAACCATGAAGGACAGCGTTTCTGTTCGTTTGTTAGAGAACTGTGGTAATGATCCACAATAAATGATAAATATTTATGAGGTGAATAACACTGTTTATCTGGTAACCATGGTTAACGGTCAGGGTTACTTGTACTTCCAAATGAAAAGTGTGGGGCTGGACCCAGAAGCAGAGGCTGAAATAGTACAAATTTCAGAAAAAGTCTTTAACCCCGAGCAACTGAAAACAAACGCATGTGACGGCAAAGCAGGGAGGTAGTGTGACGAAAGCGTTGTATGTGTGGGACAACCAGGAGCGGGTGTTACTGGTTGGACTAGCAGGGGCACAATTCTACTCAGGTAGAGCTACGTGCATGTGACTCTGGGGAGGACACTAAAGAGTGTCGCTCTGTAATCGTCTGTGTAGATTCTCGCTCATCCAAGTCACGGTAATCCGTATGGGCTGAATCCAAAGCAACTGGACTGTCAGTGGTTATAATGTTATGGCCGATCGGTATATAGACGTCATTTAATGATCTTTGATCCGTCATCCGTCACACCTTCTAAGAAAGTGTGACATCATAAGCAGTAAACCCCAAAGCAGCAGGCTCTTGACCCCGTCTGACCCCGCCAATAACTTCCTGTCTGTCTTCAGCTGGAGGACTGCACCCCTAAAGCTGTCCCCCAACGGGAGCTACCTGGACCTGGGCTCATCTCTGGCTGAGCAGAGGGACGACCTGGACGGCTTCTATGAAGATGTGGCGTAAGCAGACTTAAACCAGATTAAAAAGAGGCTCCGCCCACATATTAGTATATAGATGTTAAACATCTCAGAAACAAATCGTTATTATTATTATTATAATAGTTGTTGTTGTTATTATTATTATTATTATAATAGTTGTTGTTGTTATTATTATTATTATTATTATTATAATAGTTGTTGTTGTTATTATTATTATTATAATCAGCTGTCAACATGTCAGGCTTCTTCAGTTCCAGGTGTTTTGGATTCGACCCACATGGGTTGACCTTTAATCCCGCTTTTTTTTCCTTCTGTCTATCTAAAGTCTATCTAAAGTATCTTTAATATGTTTTACATTAGGCTCTGCCATATGTACCATATGTTTACAATGAATTACTGTAGATTTTTATATTACAGTAATATATTATTATTATATACATTATGTTATGCTATGCTATTTACGTTATTGTATTTTTGGAGGTTCCTCAAGTGTCTTACATCCACACGTAGTTGAAATAAATACTATATTAGGAAAAACGTTTGACTAAGTGAAATTCAACAGGGTAACGTTCCCTGTCCTGATTTACATACAAATTCTACTTTAGGACATCTTCTTAACTCGGAGTCTGACTGCGTTAGTCAGCAAGTGAACATTTTGTCCTGAAGTAGTTGCTGGACGCAGGAAAAATGGACAAGAATAAGGATCTGAGTTACTTTTACAAAGACCAAACTGTGATGTCAAATTGAGACGTTTGAAGGAAAGTCCTCCAGATGAGGAAGGAACATTAGGAACAGGAGAAGTGTGTGAACCATGTTTGATTTAGTGGAGCAGACACGTCTTTTCTGGATGGAAAGATGGAAACTAAAGGACATAATTACCCAGGATGGAGTGAACGCGGACGGAGAGCTGAGTCCTCAGGATCAGGATGGGTTTCTTCCCTTTTCTGTGGAAAATGCAGAGAGACACAAATGTGATGAATCATTTATTCCTCGAGAAGCTCCACAGTCCAACAGTGCACCTCTAAGGATCTAATGACGTGGCTCTAGTGCCCATGTGACGTAATGATGTGGCTCTAGTGCCTCTGTGACGTAATGATGTGGCTCTAGTGCCTCTGTGACATAATGATGTTGCTTTAGTGCATCTGTGACGTAATGATGTGGCTCTAGTGCCTCTGTGACGTAAAGATGTGGCTCTAGTACCTCTGTGACGTAATGATGTGGCTCTAGTGCCTCTGTGACATAATGATGTTGCTTTAGTGCCTCTGTGACGTAATGATGTGGCTCTAGTGCCTCTCTGACGTAATGATGTGGCTCTAGTTCCTCTGTGACGTAATGAGGTGGCTCTAGTGCCTCTGTGACATAATGATGTTGCTTTAGTGCATCTGTGACGTAATGATGTGGCTCTAGTGCCTCTGTGACGTAAAGATGTGGCTCTAGTACCTCTGTGACGTAATGATGTGGCTCTAGTGCCTCTGTGACATAATGATGTTGCTTTAGTGCCTCTGTGACGTAATGATGTGGCTCTAGTGCCTCTCTAACGTAATGATGTGGCTCTAGTTCCTCTGTGACGTAATGAGGTGGCTCTAGTGCCTCTGTGACAAAATAATGTGGCTCTAGTGCTTCTGTGACGTAATGATGTGGCTCTAGTGCCTATGTGACGTAATGATGTGGCTCTAGTGCCTATGTGACGTAATGATGTGGCTCTATTGCCTGTGTGACGTAATTATGTGGCTCTAGTGCTTTTGTGATGTAATGATATGGCTCTAGTACCTCTGTGACGTAATGATGTGGCTCTAGTACCTCTGTCATGTAATGATGTGGCTCTAGTACCTCTGTCATGTAATGATGTGGCTCTAGTGCCTCTGTGATGTAATGATGTGGCTCTAGTGCCTCTGTGATGTAACGTTATAGCTTTAGTGCCTCTAGTATCACGGATCTGACCCTTAAGCATGGGCACTAACACCCTCCCATACCATCATAGCTACGATCAGATCTCTGCTCTGACTGCTGCTGGACCAGAACCAGTAGAATTAATCCCAGTTCATATTTAGAACCAGGCAACCAGACTGTGGTCTACTGGAGGCTGGAAAAAAAGCACGGCACGGAGGTATGGAAAGAATGAGAGAGGGAGGTGGGGAGAACAGGAAATGACCTCAGCAAACCAGCACAGCTCAAACCATTTCTCCAAGTACCGCCTGACTGCAGCGAGAAGAGTCTCCTTCACCACATGTGTGATGTCATCACTCGCCGCTCTGACCCTGATAACTGTCATGTCATTATTTGACAGCTGATGATAATAACAATAATAACAACAACCATAATAATAATAATAATAATAATAATAATAATGACATGTTACACAAATGTTTAACATCTACATACTAATATGTGGGCGGAGCCTCTTTTTAATCTGGTTTAAGTCTGCTTACGCCACATCTTCATAGAAGCCGTCCAGGTCGTCCCTCTGCTCAGCCAGAGATGAGTCCAGGTCCAGGTAGCTCCCGTTGGGGGACAGCTGCAGGGTGCAGTCCTCCAGCTGAAGACAGACAGGAAGACATGGGTGGGGTCAGACGGGGTCCAGAGCCTGTTGCTTTGGGGTTTACGGCTTTGATGTCACACTTTCTTAGAAGTTTCTAGACATTCATCGTCATTAGATGTTGCAGCAGAATCTCCATGTGTGACTGGACTGAGACAGATGACGAATCAAAGATCATTAAATGACGTCTATATACCGATCAGCCATAACATTATAACCTACCACAACTGAAGTGAATAACATTGATTATCCGGTGGTTACCATGGTTACCTGTTAGTGGGTGGGATGTAATTTAGAGAAGTTGATGCGTTGGAAGCAGGAAAAATGGACAAGGAGAAGGATCTGAGAGACGTTGACATGGACCAGATTGTGACGTGTAGAAGACTAGATCAGAGCATGTCAACAACTCAACTGGTATAGAAATCGTTTGAAGTCCACAACAATCAAGTTGAAAGTGTTGTCTTGGCCTCCAAGTTCCAGGACTTAAAGGATCTGCTAACAACATCTTAGTACAAGATTCCACAGTACCTTCAACACCTTCAGAGGTCTGTGGAAGTCCACACCTAGCTGGATCGGAACCTTTCTTAGTGACGTAAGAGTGACCAATACAATAAGAAGATGGTGGTTATAATGTTGTGGCTGATAGCGGTATTAGTGTACTCCCAGGAATTATTATGATGAAATATGTAGTTCACCAGGAGGTTGGGGTTTATTAACTCAAAAGGTCGAGTTGTAATAAGATCTCTGAAGAAACATGGCAGCAACTCAAACATGTCAAACATGTCAAACATGTCATCGGCGGTTAGTCAGTTCAGCACATTTGAATCAGGAAACAGTTTGAAGTCAGATATATAGTACTTCCTGTCTATGTCCAGGCTGGCAGGGCCTGGTAACAAGAAGCCATGAGTCACAGGGAGTCCTGAACCAGCAGAGCCACATTCTTCTACCGTCTTCTACTAACTTCCAGTCCTTATGCTAAGCTAGGCTAACCTCTCTGAAGGACGGGCCGGCATTCATGGCCCGGCGGTATTTCTGTTCAGCTCGGGTCTTATCACCCTGCTAGTATGACATCCGTTCAGCTTATCTCCTGTTTACAGGCCCCACCCATCCACGGCTCCACAATCTTCCTCTGGAGAGAAGAACCAGGAAGTGAGCCCAAGCGTTCATCTAATGTTACATAAGAACACCCTCCTTGGTGCTCATATTACCTGTTTGGATCTCGGCCCGGAGGTTGAGCCCCGGGGCGAGATGGGAACAATGAAGGGGTCTGTGGAGGACTCTAATCAAGTGGGACTGACTCTCTGGTCTTGGGGACCCCAGTCTGGATTTTTGCCTTCTGGTTTTAAGGCTTCAGATTTTAATGAAGCTGCGGAGGTGATGATAAAGGTTGGACCTGGTTTGGAGGACTGCTGGGTCCTGATCCCTTCTCCTGATAAACCACTCTTTATCTCAGCCAAACTTTTGAACTTTGACCTCAGAACTGTTGAATGAGAGCTAAAATGAGAAATGACTGCTTATCATGCTGAGCTGGCCTCTGCAGCTTGACGCTGCATTCACTTCCTGTTTGGAAGAATGCCATCCGTTTCAGGAAAATAGGAAAATAAGTGACGCATCATTAGTCAACCAACCAACAGGAAACCAGAGTCACGTGTTTTGACTGCAGAGTCGTTTTAGCGTTTAAGAAACAAAACACCAGAACCAAGGTCTGGGGACTTTAAACCTATAATAACTGATTCTGTATCACTGTATAAACCTGGACTGTATCACTGTATAAACCTGGACTGTATCACTGTAGAAACCTGGACTGTATCACTGTATAAACCTGGACTGTTTCGCTGTATAAACCTGGACTTTTTCTCTGTGTGAACCTGGACTGTTACTCTGTGTGAACCTGGACTGTTTCTCTGTGTGAACCTGGACTGTTTCACTGTGTGAACCTGGACTGAATTCTCCAGTTACGATGGATCCTTTCATTGGCTGTGATTGTTGCGCGTCACATGACACACGCAGACGTACAGCAGATGTCGTCTTCGGCTCAACATGGCAGCATTTAAACCAGTTCTTCCCATCAATCAATCGTCCCCATCAACATTAAGGATTATCATCGTGACATTTGGCCTGACCTCACGTCGGCACCTCACTTGATGAAGATAAATCCCACATGAGCTTTGATCTGTGGAATGTTTGAACCTTTAATAGTTTTCGTCCACATCCAGCATGTTTTCCCTCATCTGATCAATATAATGACTCTTCAGCTGGATTAATAGGTCCCACATGCTTCTGCTCCTTGTCATCATAACCCCCGACAAAAGAAAGTCAGAGTAACACTGATCATCTGGTAACCCTGGTTACCAGCCTGTGAATGGAATGTGTTTGGAGGCAAGTGAACATTTTGTTCTGAAGTTGATGTTGAAAGCTCGAAAAATTTTCAAGTCTAAGGATCTGGGAGACTTTGAGAAGGTCCAAAGAGCACTGGCTAATCTAAATGGTTCAGTCCGATCCTCCCGGGTCAAAAGAGCACCGGGACCAACGAGCCAAAACCGTTCCATTGTCCAAACTGAGCGACATCAGCTCTTTAAATGATTACAGACAGCAGACGCTCACCACCATCATCACCGTCGGGTTTTAAAGCAGATCGACTGTTTCTCTGTATAAACCTGGACTGTTTCATTATATGAACCTGGACTTTTTCACTACTTGAACCTGGACTGTTTGACTGTGTGAACCTGGAATGTTTCATTATATGAACCTGGACTTTTTCACTACTTGAACCTGGACTGTTTCATTATATGAACCTGGACTTTTTCACTACTTGAACCTGGACTGTTTGACTGTGTGAACCTGGACTGTTTCATTATATGAACCTGGACTTTTTCACTACTTGAACCTGGACTGTTTCATTATATGAACCTGGACTTTTTCACTACTTGAACCTGGACTGTTTGACTGTATGAACCTGGACTGTTTGACTGTATGAACCTGGACTTTTTCACTACTTCAACCTGGACTGTTTGACTGTGTGAACCTGGACTGCTGACATAACAGTTGTTGGATGTCAGACAAAGGTGAGACATGTGAGACATGTAAGACAGGTGAGACAGGTGAGACAGGTGAGACAGGTGAGACCAGTGAGACAGTGTACAGGGATGAGGTCTGGCAGCTTATAAACTCAAATCTAAACTGACGCTCTACTTTTCGACGCTGCTGTGGAACTTCTTGTACTGTCGTACAGCAGGGTGATCAAAGTAAACAGCAGCAGAGAAGGAAAACATCTTGGAACACCATCGGACTCAACCCGGGCTCACTGAACTACGTCTTCAGAACACGCTGCCTCCACAGAACCAGCACCAACAGGAGGGTTTTTTTTTCGGCACATCCCAGCAAATTTCATTGTATTCTGACAATGAAGTTCTGAAGTTCCGAGACACCGGAGCAGTGGTTAGTTTTAAATAAACTCAGGTTTGGGAAATCACTCTAACATGGTACCGTTAACAAAAGCGCCCGGGGAACATATTGGGTTGAGGGTCTTGCTCTAGAACCCTACGACATGAAGATCAGCTGGGGCTCGTCTTCGCCTTGCTTCCGATGTTCTGATTGGGAGACGCCGCTCTACCTACTGAGCTACAGCCGAAGTGGCGAGTTTAGAGACCGATGGACCGGATACGGCAGAAGGGAAATGAAGATTGAAATACCACAGCAGACACGGGAAAGTGGGCCATAGACTCCAGAACATCGCAGATAATTTCGACGATACGCCCGTCGGTGTGAACCGGGCTTTTCCCCCAATCTAACTCCACATCCTACCAACCTGAGACTTTTGGTCCCTGCTGGATCTTGTGACATCTTATGGAGGAAAACTGGCCCAGAGAGCCTGAATGGAGAATTTTCCCTGCTGCTAGATGAACTAGGTGACCACCAGTCGCAGTAAGTTTTAAATCCAAAGCCCGATTCCAGCTGCAGGGAAAGGAACAGAACCTTTTAGCAGACTCTCTGGTTGAAAGACACGTCATCTTTTTCATCAGCAGGCTTCTTCCGTGGGATAAACTTTATTGCCATCCGAACATCTCTGGATCTAGCCTACGAGTCCTATGGATACCGTCTCAATTCAGGAAGGTGAGGATGAGCTGGAAGGACCCGCCCGCCCTCACCAGAACCTCTGCTCCATATCACTTAACCCTCTGCAAACTGATGATGTGCAGCGTCATAACAACCACAAACATCCCGATGTTAACCAGAAATGAGACAGACCCATAATCCACTTCTTTTTTTTAAAAACGTACCTGTGACCTTAAACAGCCGCCAGCCGGTCAAATACATCAGAAGCAGAAAAACCAAGTGTACTCCGCTAACTTATCTAACCTGGTCCCAGTTGTGCATCAGCAGTTCGGCGCTGTTCGTACATTAAACTGGGCTCTGCTAGACGTCCCGGTCAAATGAAAGTCATACAAACAAACAACATGACAAAACGTTCCTTATGGAGACCAGAAAGCGAGAACGCCATTCACCCAGAATGACGTTCACCGCCATTCACCCAGAATGACGTTCACCGCCGCACCAGCTCCACCTTCTACCCCGCCCAAAGACCTGGTAGACAGTTTTAGTGTAGGGAATGCCTGAAGTCCGCCACTATTCTACCCGTCCCAGATATCTAATCAGCACTTCCACCCTGACATTGGATCAATATCAGTTTGGCACACAGAGCCAACAGATTAACAGATGACATCATCAATGCCCTGGAACATCTGGAACATCTGTGGGCCGTCAGAGTGGGACCCCATTACTCCTCTACTCATGCACTCAGCAGCGGAGCACCGCAAGGTTGTGTACCGAGTCCACTCCTCTACTACAGCTGCACAACTTCACAGCAGAAAACAGAACTAGAGGAGAAAACCTTCGCCAAGACGCAGCAACTCTGGGATGCGATAGAGCCACCGCTGGTTAAAATGTCATACAGATCAGTGCAATAATTTAAGAGTTATCACCAAAAAAACATCAAAGGTGCCCCATCTGGCAACATTATTATGACATCACGTCACCTAAATGTAATAATCTCTAGGATGTGTCAAAAACTATGTCTGAGTAAAATCTAATGCAAATCAAACCTTTAGTTTTTCTAGACGTCTGCTTATAAAATCACGAACTTTGGTAAAAACCTCCTTGGTGGTGTTAATAATTAAGTTTGTCGATGACACCCCTGTGGTGGGACTAACATCTGGGGATGATGTGTGGGCGTACAGGGAGGGGGTCCGTGCCCCATCTCGGAATGTTTAACTGCTAACAATCTTTCACTGAAGACTTTTAAAACAAAAAGAGCTCATCTTCAACCTCTGGAGGCAAAACGGTTTGTTTTTCTCAGGGCTTCAAAGTTTGTAATTCGAGGAAGCCTCTCCTTAAAATCAATCAGGGACTCGGTTCACCTCAGGATTTTATTTACAGATTTGTTTTGCTTGTTTTAACCTGTCCTTGTTTTTTATCGTCATCTGCTTGAGGGAATCGTTGAACACATGTCCGTTTTTAAATCCTGGGATCGGATCAGACAAACGCAACTCTTTTTATGATCGGAAAAAAAAAAAGACTCGCTTTTTCTATTTTTACCGGCTTTTAAATGTTTATTTGTGTTTTTACTTATTTGAATGATTTTAACTTTTGCTGTTTTTAACACTAATTTTTAATGTTATTTATCTGCAGAGGCGGCAAAAACACAGATATTCTTTACTGCAGTAGAAGTTCAGATACGAGGTAAAAACATCATTCTGGGAAAAGTTCAAGTATTTATTCAACCTCCTTACTCGTGTGCAAGTGAAGAAGTATAAAAGTAAAAAGAAAGGAAGTTAGAAGGAGTCGTATTGGAGTTAAAAAGAAGAAAAAAAAGGTGTAAAAGTGAAGAAAACATAGTATGATAGTAAAAATGTATGAAATTAAAAAGGTTTATGAAAGTAGAAAGAAGTAGAGCAGAAAGGTAAACCGAAAGAAAAAGTATTTCTTTAAAAGGAAAAGGTAGTATTATGAAAGTAAAAACTGCTTATAGAAAAGTATAAACATTTAAAAGTAGCATTCAGTTGTATTTTACATTTTTAAAAAGTTCTTGTCTGGTTCTGATTGTTTCCAAACATATTTTGTCCAGACGTCAGTGACGCTGAGTAGAAATAAACGAGTCATTTTCTCTCCCCAACAGTAAAGAGTAAACAACAAACAAACAATGCGTCACCCTCCAAACACTCCTGCAGACAAGAACTCTCCTAACATGACCTCCTGTAACAGAATACCTCCTACCGTCAACCTGCGGTTTTTTTTTTTTAAAGCAAGCATGACGTCATGACCGCCCCACACCTGAGGCTCTTTTTGACATTCTTGTTTAGTCCCGTTTAACCCCTCCTGGTCCCTGGTCCCTGCTCCCCCCTCACCCCTCCCCCCTGAGCCTAAGGGTGTCATCTGGTGGACAGGTAGACGCACCTTCAGCGGCGCCTCCAGCAGCTTGTGGATCCCGGAGATCTGCACACTCAGCGGCAGGTTCTCCTCCAGACTCACGGTCGGCGGTCTCCGGGGTTCGGGGAAGTTCGTGCAGATAAAAGGGTCCGAGTCCTCCAGGTAGTGGACCCGACAAGCGATCGAAGCCATGGCGGACTGGTGTCGGTGAAGACTCCTGCAGGACTGGGACTCTCCTTCAAGTGAGGAAACCCGGCGCTCGCTGCACCAACACAAGATCCATCATGTTACCGTAAATACTGAAGACTACATCCGGTCTGACCTTTCAAAGTAAACCTACCTGGACTGATTACAGCCACTGGAACAACATGAATACATTAAGCACTCCTATTTCTGATAGCTCCATAATGATATTAAAAGTACTTGTGATAATAACAGCTCTATTACTACTGCTATAAATGCTGATAATAATAATAATAATAACAAAAACCATAACAATGTTGATGATTATATTTCTTTAATTTAGGATTCTAGTAGAAGCATCCCGGCTTTTAGAATAATTCCTTTCTTTAATGAACATTAGCGCCCCTAAATTCAACACACTGTACAATTCTGTAATTGTGCAGAGTGATGTATAAGTACACAATCCTGCTTAAAGGCGGTTATTCACCTTTATGAAAAACAGGATTATGAAAACATCAACAACAGCCACAACATCAAACGGATTATTTTCAAATGACTAAAAAAACGAATAAGACATACAACACATTCCAGAAATAATTTAAGAAATGTGTACCATACCACCCATTACTAATCTTTAAAAGTCTGGGTTATTTTGGGTTTATATATTCATTTAATCGTGTCTGTTTTTAAAATTTCTTTATATTCAGCGTTATAGTTTCATCAACTTACTCATTTTAATTGTACTCCATATTTATTTTTTGATTTTGAATTGACTTAATCTCAAAATGAATCACATCACACATCTGATTGGACCTTTGAAGAGACATTTTTAAGGTACTTGATATTTTTTCCTACTAAAATACATATCATCAAAGGCAGTTTTTAAGTAATTTAATCAAAGCCAGAAAAAAAGGTTCAATCTTTTAGTTTTTGTTGGAAATGGAGACACAAGAAATTTCACCGGTCAGCAAAGGATATGAAAAAAATGTTATGTGAAAAGTAACTAGTAACTATAGCCGTCGGACAAATGTAGTAAAGTATTAAAGAACAATGTTTCCCCACATGGATTTAATGGAGTAGAACTATTATATAGTATTAAATGGAAATAATCGAGTAAAGTATAAGTACCGTCAATTTTTACTTAAGTACAGGACGTGACTAGATGAAATTACAGAACAGGTGAGAACCTGTTCTCTCAGGTGAGACTGTTCTCTCACAGAACCTTAATGCTGTGAGAGAACAGTCTTATCTGCACTATATTAACCCAGAACCGTTCAGGAACCTTCTATTCAATACCACCTCTTATTTTGAAGGTGATCAAAAAATAGCGTTTCCGGTGCCCTGCCCACTAGTGACGTCATGGCAGTCCAGCATGGAAACACATTGAGCAGCAGGACTGTGAGATCATGAGTGGAAACACTGAACTGTTGTGAGGTCGGGTCAAAGTTCTGCTGATGAGGCACAAGAAGAAGAAACGATCATAAAGAAAAGTTACAAAAACGAGACGATCCATAGAAAACAGTTTGAATGAAGTAGAGAACAACAAATGAGGGAAACTTCTAAGAGACTGACTTACTTTTAAAAAAACAGAAAAATAAATGTAAATTTCAATAAATGTGAAATCTGGTAAATGTTACGGCCCTGGTAGTCGTTGGTGTATATTTTGCAGGTGAGGCCTCCTCTCCCCCTCACTTTCTGCAGAGAGTTTCTGCAGTCCAGGCCCGCGGGTCATTGGACAGCGCCTCTGAAAGGCCCAGTTGACAGTGGTGTGGGTCAGAGGACAGCTGTCCTGTGGTGAGACCCGTCTGAACAGACACGATACCTTCATGCTGCAGAGAGTGATAGTTTCAGATGTAGTTGAGTCATTTTGAGTTTAACGGTGTGTTTTATTTGATGGCGGAGAGTCTTCCTTTTGAAGACCGGTTCTTCAGTTGATGGTTACATTTGGTTTTGATTTGAATAAATTATTGAGTTGTTTATCTGCTAAACTGCCTGAAGTCTCTCTTTTTTTTTAAAACAATCCTGGTACAACAAATACAGTCTGTTGCTCTCCCACGTCCTAAACACCACTGGTACGTAACAGTTCATGCATGAAATTAAAAATTAAAAAAGCTTCATGTCTGAGTTGGTCCAAAACGAGTTTTCAAATACAACACATTTTTAGAAAAGAGAAAAAATCTGATGAAATATTATCTTAAAGTAGAAACAGATTTTAATGTGTGCCTGATGATCAAACTCCTGTATGAACCTGGACTATTTTACTGTGTGAACCTGGACTGTATGAACCTGGACTGTTTTACTGTATGAACCTGGACTATTCTACTGTATGAACCTGGACTGTTTCACTGTGTGGACCTGGACTGTTTTACTGCATGAACCTGGACCGTTTCACTTTGTGACCCTGGACCGTTTCACTGTATGAACCTGGACTGTTTCACTGTATGAACCTGGACTATTTTACTGTGTGAACCTGGACTGTTTCACTGTGTGGACCTGGACTGTTTTACTGTATGAACCTGGACCGTTTCACTTTGTGACCCTGGACCGTTTCACTGTATGAACCTGGACTGTTTCACTGTATGAACCTGGACTATTTTACTGTCTGAAGCTGGACTGTTTCACTGTGTGGACCTGGACTGTTTCACTGTATGAACCCGGACTGTTTTACTGTAAGAACCTGGACCGTTTCACTGTGTGAACCTGGACAACTTAAACTGCATGAACCTTATATTTAGTTCAGACATGTTGTTTTACACGTTATGACTTTTGACCTTATTAGTTATCATTCAGATAAACGTTTCTTTCACTTAGTGAGATTATTGAATCAGTGTTTTTGTTGACCTGAATAACTCAAATGACTTTCATCACTTCTGACTTTCCTCTGTCTCGGCTCAGGAATGACAGATTCCTGCCCAAGGCGTTTATATTCCTACAATCATCTTTGATATCCTCCCGGTTCAACAACACCTTCAAACGTTACAGGTTACAACACGACTACAGCCGCTTCACAAAAGCGTCTCTGGCTGGCATTACCTTGGCCTCCAGCAATTCCTTGGCCTCCCGCAATACCGTGGCCTAGATTCTCTGAAAGTAGAATGGGAACCAGAGCCTTCAGCTCTCCGATCCTCGCAGTCTCTAGATTTAAGAGGAGGCTTCAAACTTTACTTTTTCATAAAGCTTGTAATTAAACTTTATCAAAGCTATGCTGCTGTAGGTTTAGTTTCCTATGGGATTTCCCATAATGCACTGAGCTTCTCTCTCGTTGTCTATAAGTCTACCTCCCATTAATGCATGTTACTAAACTGACCTATTCCCTGGGGTCTTTGTCCTTTTTTTTAGTTGACTTGTAGTAATAGTTGTAGTACTAGTAGTATTAGTACACAATAGTAAACTGGAAAGTTGAGTATAAGTATATAAATACAAGACCCTGAACCCAAATATTCTCCCGAGCCCCTCACAACTGCTCTTAAGACACGGGTCATCTATAAAAGTGCACATTGTTATGATTCCCTCATTTGTTATCCTCTTCAGGGTCATGGCCGTCTCTCCCTCCACCCTGAGTCACGTTTGCTGGAGGTTTCTTCCTGTTAAAGGCAGTTATTTCTCTCCATATTCTTCTTCATATTGAGTCCCTTTAGAATAAAGAACCCTGAATGTAGACCTGCTCTTTTTGGAAAGTGCCTTCAGATCACATTATGGTATGAATGAATGTATATATGTGTGTGTGTGTGTGTGTATTTATATGTATATGTGTGTATGTATTTATATGTGTATCTATTTATGTGTGTGTATTTATATGTGTATGTGTGTATGCGTGTATAATTGTGTGTGTATGTATGTATTTATGTGTATGTATGTATTTATATGTGTGTATGTATTTGTGTATGTATGTATTTATGTATGTGTATCTATGTATGTGTGTGTATGTATTTTTGTGTGTATTTATGGATTTGTGTGTATATATGTATGTATTAATGTGTATGTATGTATGTGTTTATGTATTTATATGTGTATGTACTTATATGTATATATGTATGTGTGTGTATGTATTTATATGTATGCATTTGTGTATATATGTGTGTGTGTGTATTTATATGTGTATGTATGTGTGTGTATGTACGTGTTTGTATGTATGTATTTATATGTATGTATGTGTATCTATGTATGTGTGTGTATGTATTTATATGTGTATGTACTTATATGTATTTCTGTGTGTATATATGTATGTGTGTGTATTTATATATATATGTATGTATTTATGTGTATCTGTGTATAAATGTGTATATGTATTTATATGTGTATGTATGTGTGTATAATTGTGTGTGTATGTATGTATATGTGTGTATGTATGTGTGTATGAATGTGTCTATGAATGTGTGTGTGTGTTCTTCCCTCATTTATATTTGATATCAGATTTGTATTTTGTTCCTTGTGTATTTATTTTCTGTACTTGTTGTTCTGCTCTAACACCATAATTTCCCTCCGGCATTAATAAACTCTCATCTTTAACTTCTAGTCGTTACATTCTTGGAGAGCCGATCAAGTTCTTCCATCCTCCCTCTACACTCTGAACACACAGAGACGCATGGCTTCATTCATTTGTCTTTATGTAAGAAAGCTCGTTAGCGTTTGACTCCTCCTTTAATGTCGGAGCAGGAAGCTTGGCCCACATCACAGCAGCAAACCGAAAACCAAAGTGCACCGAGGTCACCGTACAGATGGACACAACAGATAGTTTCATTTTCTGACAGCTGGCACTTGATAGGTGAAGAGTCACGGTCTGGGTCTTCCTCAGTGGTTTGGTACCGACGTGACCTCGGTGTCCTTTAGGAGAACGCAAACGATCTAAGGCGTAAAAACGACACAGGTAACGGTTCGAAGCCAATATCAGAGACATTCAGTTTCTTCTCTCAAAGTATAAAAACTTAAATAAAAGCCTAGATAAAGCCAAGCAGTGTCCTGTATAGGCATTGGTTGCGTGTGAGACATACATACATACATACATACATATATATGTATATATAGCGGTGCGGTGCTGAGGTATCGTCACGGTAACAGCCACACAAACATGCATCGGCTAAAAGTGAACACGTGAGTAGAGGTGTTGTGTGCACGTCCCTTTTGATGGCGTCATTCAAGTGGAAATAAAGGCTGGACCACGCCGGACGTTTATTTCAGCGATATTCAGTCACAGTCCGTCTCCCAGCATCCTCCACTTCCCCTCAGACTCAGGTGCAGCAGGAGACCGGACGGTTAAGGAAGCAGATCTTGCAGCGCCGAGTCATCCAGTTCGTTCACGGCAACGATGTTGTCCAGATTCTGCAGGTAGCGCTCCTGGTCTTGCATGAAGTGTGGGATTCTGGTCCGGGAGAAGACCGCCAGCTGCTGCAGCCTCTCCACGTCCTCGTAGGACACCTGCAGAGGAAACACAAGCGTCTCTTTGACTTCGGCTGTAAGACATCGTTCTGGGTCTGCGCAGCCGCGGCGCTGAGGTCCCGCCCATAACAGGTCCCAGCTCAGACAGCTGTCAATCAGGACGCTTCGTCTCTTTGTTATTCAGCGCCGTGGAAAAGCCTTTTTGACTGTATCTTATACTAAACTCTGTCAGATATTCAGATAAAATCTACCAAAACACAAAAGCCTCTTTCTGGATGAGAAGTTGATTCATTTAGGTTATGCAGCATCTAATCTGTTTTTAAAGTGGCATTACGTAGATGTGTTTGTGTTTGTGTGTGCGGATGGAGGGGCTTAGGGGAACTTGTTTTTATCGTATGAAGCTCGTTGTGTACGTAAAAATAAGAGCTACATATACATAATAATTATAATACATTTTATTTATAATGTACTTTTCATTTGGATCAAATCTCAAAGTGCTAAAATATATATTTATACAAAAGAAATAAACTTCAACGTAATGTCCACTATTACTTCTTAAACATCTTACCTTACATTATCATGTGCCGCATTACCTGTCTTCATTTTTAAGGCATGTTGTAACATGACATAAATATTACGTTCATTGCAATGTGAAATATTACCTGTATTAATTGACTGTATTATTATCATGTGAAATATTACCTGTATTCATTTACTGCGTTATTATCATGTGAAATATTACCTGTATTAATTGACTGTATTATTATCATGTGAAATATTACCTGTATTCATTTACTGCGTTATTATCATGTGAAATATTACCTGTATTAATTGACTGTATTATTATCATGTGAAACAGTAACCCCACCACTGAGAGCTCAAAACTCTGTGTAGTTCTAGTGCTGGTCCCAGGCCCGGATTAATTGGGGGGGGGGGGGGGGGGGGGGTTGTTGGCAGGAAGGGGCCTCCAGCGTAAAATATACGCCAAATCAATCAGCTGAGGCGACGCTGACAGCGAGCAGCTGGATGACGAAGAAGATTAATAAATAAATTATTTATAAATAAATATTAAATAAGGCGCTTGTTTGCTTTTACTGACCTTTCCTAAAGACGTCAGCGTCTTGAAGTCGATGGTTCTTCGGTATCGGAGGATTCTGAGGATCCCATCCAGGTAAACCTGATCCTTACTGAAACATCCTGAGACAGAAGATCACAGAGAATCAAACCCCTCACACTTCTGACACTCCTCATTCTCCAACACGTTGATGCAGGTTTTTCTCTCTTCATCCTGATGAGACGTCGCCCTCTGGTGGAGCTGAGACCTAAAGTTATCTAGAGTAAAGATTGTCTGAAGAGGTTTTTTAGCTGTGTGATAAACACAGTGATAAAATGATTCAATTACACTTTAAACCATATCTTCAAATCAATGAATTCATTCAAGAAATAGAAATAAATACGTATAATTATTAAAATATTATATTATTGTTTTGTCATTATCATCACTTTTATCTAACGTTTATAATTATATTGAATTATTAAATGTATTTATTCATCTAAAAATCAATATACAAGATAATTAGTTGTTATTTTAATGGGCAATAAAATTAGACCTGCATGCTTAAATACATTAAAAACGTATCTCTTTTATCAAATCGTTCAAGTAGTTCTGGAAGATACATTTGTGTAAATTGTTTAGAATTACATTTTCCATATTTTAATATAATGATAATTATAAATAATAATAATAAAAATAATAATCTATTCACAGAAAGATTAATATTTTAAACCTACCTAATTAAGCATATTTTTTACAGTAAAAATACTTTTTCTTCTAATATATATTTCCAATTATTTTGTTCATTGAATGATTAAACTGTTTTTGTAAATTCTTTAAAATTGAATTTAAGTCAAATAATGAATTACGTCATTAATTCTCTAATCCCACTCAAACCCTGTTGGATGTATTTTTATTTTTACAGTTTTACCCTCGAATGATTAATTAAACGCTTAGTTCAACAATAATTGGACTCATGGATTCAAGGTTCATGTGAATTCTGCTCTGTGGCTGCAGGTGACCAGAGGGTGGAGCAGTAGCATCTGTGAAAACTCAAGGCAAAACCTGCAGCAAGTTTCCTCCTGCCTTTCTACACCAAATCAGCCATAACATTATAACCAAACGACAGCTACGGTCAGAATAAGACTGATTGTATTCACTGCATTCACAGGGTTGTGCTGTGTGAGTAACGCAAATCCCACAGTGGAGTGAGTCAAAAACTTATATCAGATTCGGTGTAAACGCTGCATAAGAGTCTGAACGACACCCCTTCGAGTGCAGGTCTTGTGGGGTGCTCCTGGTCTGCAGTGGTTAGAACTTTCCAAAGAGGTTTAAAGGAGGAAAACCAGTGTTGTGGTCAAATGAAGGCTCAATGATGCTTGTAGGGAGTGAAGGCTAACCCGTGTTGTCTGATCCCACTGAAGAGATACTGTAGCACAATCGGCCGAAAAAGTTCATGCTGGTCCTAATTGTTAGGTGCCAAACAGTTCAGTGACGTCACAGTGACATCACAGCGACATCACAGTGACATCACAGTGACATCACAGAGCTGCTTTGGTGAGACAGCGAGGAGCTACACAATATCAGGCAGGTGGTTATAATGTTATGGCACATCAGTGTGTGTTTTCACTGTCTTTCCTTTTCTTGAAGTACAACTATGTGCGTGTGTGTGTGTGTGTGTGTGGGTTCACCAGGCTGTGAGGTGTCCGTCTGTCCTCTCTTGGCACGTAGGCAGTATTCCCAGCGGACGTCCGGATCCTGGACGAAGCGAGCGATGTGGCTGAAGAGCTGGCGGAAGCTCATGCTGGTGGCGTGGTACACCGTGTAGTAGAGCAGCGCCGCGCGCCACAGGTAAGGCTGTTTCCGTAGCAACACGCTGTGCAGGCTGGCCAGGCCCTCCTCCGTGGGATTGGCTGGTTTGAGGCAGAACTGCTTCCTGCCGTCGGAGGTGGCCCACGGCTGGAGGTTGTTGTTCACTCCTCGCAGGTAATGTGTGCCTGAGGAGAGGGCAGAGAGAAGGATCAGGTCCCAGTGGGCAAAAGGGCAACACATGCAGCCTGTGGGGGAAAAACGCGGTTTCTAAGAAAATTCCTAAAGTGGAAAAACTGTCCCTTAAGAAAGAATCTGGAACCAACCCGATTCTGGGGCCATAATGTTCAAAATACCTTAACAAACAAATGATCCAAGATAATTACCCTAATATTTATGTGTTGTCCTCACTTCCACTCTTTCATCGTGTGAGACGCATGTCTTAAGATAAGATAAGTTAAACATTTATTAGTGTGCAAGTGAGGCAAGTGTGTGCGTGTGTGTGTGTGCGTGTGTTACTAGCAGTGCTGGTTGTAGAGTCTGACTGCTGCAGGAAGGAAAGGTCGGTGGGGGGGGTGGATGGTGAGGGGCTGATAGCTGGGGGGGCCGGGTGTTAGGTAGAGCAGTGGGTTGTGGCCCGGAGTTCAGTGTAGTGGGAGATAATGTGGGGGTGGGGCATTGAGGCACTGAGGGGGGTGAGAGGGGTTCCAGCTGTGGGAGTCGGGCAGGGGGATGGGGGGCAGATGAAATGCGTGAGAGCGTCGCCATGGTCCAACTCGGAGCGTTGAAGAAGGGACAGAATCCGAAAACCTGACCAAAGAGCCGCTCCGCTGACAGCAACTGCGTCTGTCTGTGTACATCATAAAAAGTAGGGTTGGGCGAAACCTGTGGCGTGTTCTTAGCCGGTAACCTTCCACTGACAGGTAACCTCAGCAACCAGATTACTAGTCTTACTCCGACTTCACCTGTCAGTGTTTATAATGTTATGGCTGAACGGCACAACATTGTTTCAGACAATTGTTTTCTTCAATTTTCATTATTTTCTTATGATATATTTTGTAAGAAGTGTTTTTTCTCTCCTTGTTTGCTATAGCGTTTCGGGAACTACCTGCCGATCGACCAGAGGCTTCCTCATTCCTCAGAGAGGTGATGGACGGGTTCTGATGTTAATCCTCTGTCAACTCAAGTCTAGTTCTCCCACAGCAAGGTGGAGAAAAACCTCTCTATACACACTGTGGCATTGTACCACTGCAACAAGGTTGTTAACACCCTGGAAAAAAACATCACCTTGTGATTCATGATGACTTAAAGTAGAAAGAATACAAGCCAAACAAAATCACATACCATCCGTACCAGAACACACCCAAGCCTTTGTGTAGGAGGAATGTAGCTCGCTACTGGTCTCGCTTCGTCCCTCTATGGAAACACGCCAAACCGACATATTATTCTAGCTCACAATCTTTCAGCAGTTTCTGTTTCATGGTATCGGAGTCGTCTCGTCTAAAGCTGCTCAATAAAAACCATAAACTCCTTTTAGACATATGGCTTGGTTTTGTTTTCGTGAAAACTGGTACATTCGGAAAAACATTGGGATTTGGACCTGGAGGTCACGCCTGTTTTAACCCTGTTTTCCCCAGAAGTCTAACATTCCTGCACCAAATACAGACACAGATTTTTCCCCCCGAAGTTCGATCAAGGCAGAACAGTTGATGACAACGGGAAAGTTTGTTAAAGGTTTAAGGCCGTCGTGAGCCGAACACGTAAAGTTGTCGTCAGCAGAGAGTGAACGCACAGGAAGGAGTGAACGATTAATGGTGGGGACCCTGATGGGATTCCTGACAAGGGTGAAGGATTCATTTCTATGGTACCTTCACATCAAGTCCATACCCAAATCCTCATTCTGCCCCCTCAAAAACATCTCGGGACTCCGCCCATCACGCTCTGACTCCATAGCAGGAACACTAATCCATCCCTTCATCACCTCCCGCCTGAACTACTGCAATGGAGTCTTCGCCCTCATCCTCCTTGACTGGCTCTCAATCAAGTCACCAGTTGACTAGAAAATCCCCTCCCTCACCTGCTTCGTCCCTATACTCCATCCTCAGACATGGGAGTGCGCTCCGACCCCCACACCGAAATGTGAATCCTTGCAGACAGTCTTCAGGGCCTTCAGAGCCTCTAGAGATGGACGGATCTCATGCGGATCTTCAACAAAAGACGGGTCCGTCAGGTTTAGCTTGGATCACATCGTGCGACATTCCGTTCATATTTATTTTAAACAAATAAATATGAACGGAAGAATGTAGACTTGATGTTTAGATTTGAGACTCCAGAAATGTGTCGTGGATGAAGACCCTTCCCCAGACTTTCCATCGAGATACGAGAGGTGAGTATAAAATGTTCAGAGATGGGAAGTAACAAATTACAAATACTTTGTAACTGTACTTAAGTTCAGTTTTCAGGTATCTGTACTTTCCCTGAGTATTTATTTTTCTTACAACTTTTTACATTCTATTCCCTACAACCTAAGACATTAAGGTTTTGCTTTGTTACATTAAGTCAACTACTTGACTTACCAACTACTATTTTTAATCCTTGTGTGTTCTCGAGACGTCTCCACGAAATGTGAAATAAACATATTCTGGTTCTGAAGTCCAAACTTCAGAACCAGAATATGTTCTGGTTCTGAAGAAGTCCAAACTTCAGAACCAGTCAGAAGTTTTTACCTGAGTGAAGAGCTCGAATCATAACTTGTTTTTTCATCGGAATCTTTTTTTTTAAACATTAACTGCGGTACGTCTACCGGAGGAAAGAATGTCTATACTTTTGCCACTTCTGAAAATGACAGAGCTGTTTAGTTGAACTCTTCCTTGAACACGATGATGATGAGGATGAGAATGAGGATGATTACCTATCTCGTGTCTCAGCAACCCTTCCAGCCAGTGTTGGCGCGCTCCAGCCACGTTAATGGTCAGAGTGGGACGGCAGCTCTCCACCACCATCACCGCCTGAGACAGCAGCTCGTCAGACAGACGCACCACCACCTGGAGACACACACACACACAAAGAATCACACACACAGACACAAGGAATCACACTCACACAGACACATACAAACAGATAGACACACACAAACATAAACACACAAACAGACAGACACACACAGACACACATAAACAGACACACAGACACATACAAACAGACACACACAAACACACACACACACAAACACATAGAAACAGACACACAAACAAATAGAAACAGACACGCACACACAGATACAAACAGACACACAGACACATACAAACAGACACACACAAACACACAGACACACATAAACAGACACACAGACACATACAAACAGACACACACAAACACACACACACACAAACACATAGAAACAGACACACAAACACATAGAAACAGACACACAAACACATACAAACAGACACACACACACATACAAACAGACACACACAAACACACAGACACACATAAACAGACACACAGACACATACAAACAGACACACAAACAAATAGAAACAGACACGCACACACAGATACAAACAGACACACACACACACACACACACAACACACACAATGAGGGTTTTTTCCTCCATCTGAACCATCTAGGCCAGGGATGGGCAACTTTGTTGACAGAGAGGGCCACAAATATTTGATCCTCATCACTAGAGGGCCAGACTTTAACCGTGTAATTCCACCAGTAGGACTTAGGCGAATAATAATAATAAATAATAGAAGTTTATTATACAAACATGCATGCATTTTATATGTTTCATATTCAATATATATTTAGGTTTGCTTCTACTCATGAATGAACTTAACAAACAAAATATCCACATTCCTGACTGATAAACCAGTTTTCACAGTAATGGGCTCAAAAAATGATTAAATATTGGCACATAAGGGACTTTAAGTGAAACAACTAACATTCATGTTTGCTGTGCAATTCTTCTCCCATTCAACGACATGTTTCAAATAAGTTTGTACTATATTTATCACACACCTCGCTCACAGGTGTCTCTGTACAAAGTTTTGTCTGAGTGAGATACTTATGGAACAAAGTTTCATCTGTCAGCCTGTTTCTCTCTTTTGACCTCATGTGCTTCTTTGTAGAGAAGCTGCTCTCACAAATGTAAGTGCTCCCAAACATGCTGGCCATTGGAAAGCCGGACCCTGGCAGTAGTCTCCAAAATGAAATTCTCCTCTCAATGCTCTTTGCTTGAAAAAAAAGAGGTCTGACTGAAGATCGACGGATCAAGCTGCAACTCGGGGGGTTGCAGAGAGGGGGTCCGTTAATAATGCTATCCGTGGCTGCATCGCATGGAAATCTTGCAAGCGGTGCTTTAAATGCTGGTGCGGTGCTTCAATGTCGGCTCTGTACTTGAGAAATGTTTTCTCGCATGCGGGGACATCTTTGCGCGTCTCTTTACAGGCGGGAAAGTGGGCCAAATTTGGACGACCAGTTGAAAGGCCTTCTTGGAACCGAGCTAGTTTATGCTGAAATGCATTCATGTGCATGTGTTCAGGTGATTAAGATGTGAGGGAACGTCAGTAAGGAAGGCCATGTCGCAGAGAAGATCTGTATCCCTGAGTTTTCCACAGTAATTACTTGTACCACATCGAATGCTGTCCTCCAAAAAACACCGGGATTTCAATCCCCATAGGCGGCGCTCACATCCTCCAAAAAGGCTACAAACTTCCTATGATCGAGGGGCCTGTTCCCCCCTCCAAGGACACTGGTAACTTTTGTCACTAAATCCATAACACGGCTGAAGTTCAGTGTCTCTGCACAGAGGGCCTCCTGTAAAATCAAAACGAAATACAATTTAGCGACTAAATCCTAATTGTCCTACAATATTTCGCCCATAAAAATTCTCACAAATAAATAGAACAATATTAAAAAAACTAGCTGGCGACAGAGTAACCAACCTGATGTATGATGCGGTGCAGTACCGGACAGTCCACGCCGCTGTGTTGGAGGAGGCCTGAGCCGTCGGTAACAACAGCCGACAGCTTGTCGAAGCCGCCGAACTCACTTACAACACTGTTAAAGGCGTTGAAAATGTTGGTAGTGCCATGCAAAGACACCAGTTTTAGTAACTCCCCTGACGCTTCAATTGAACTGTAAATAGTTCTGATGAAGATGAGGAGCTGACTCACATCCATCACATCTGTACTCTCATCCGATGCTAACGAGAAGTTCTTGCAGTTATGCAAGACTTTGTTTCAGCTTCCCCTCTACATGGGACAGAGAGACAGTTTCAAGGTTTTTGACCTTGTTGTCGTCTCCAAAAGCTTTAGCCATCTCCACAGCACATCGCTTCACCATTTCTCCATCTGACAAGGACTTCTTTGCTTTAGCAAGCTCGAGTGAAGCAGCATAAGACGCCTTGAGGAAGGACTCCTGTGTGGTTGTGGCTCTGGTGAAAAGGCTCGGTTGTAGGTGCATTTTTCCTTTGAGGTCAGCAACGACGGCGGCTCTGGAAGCTCCGGTGTTTTTGTCGTACTTGGCTTTGTGTGTGGTGTTGTAGTGGCGACTCAAGTTGAAATCCTTCATGGCTGATTTTGCTTCCAGACACACTAAACACATAGGTTTGCCTTTGAATTCTGTAAAAAGATAATCTGTTTTCATATGGTCTGAATGTCACGGTTTTCTTGGTCTTGTTTTCTTTTTTCCCGGGCTTTCTGGCAGTTTTTCAAGGAACGCCCTCTATTGGCGACCAGTGTCATTACAATTGGGATCTGGTTCAGAAGGAGTCAAAGAGTCTGCTTACTTCTTACTCAACATCCGTGAAACCAACAATTTATTGATATTTGGAAATTGACTCAAGGGCCGCAGTGAGTGAGGATGGGGGCCGCATACGGCCCGTGGGCCGCCAGTTGCCCATGTCTGATTCTAGGCTGTCCAGATTGTTGCTCCTTGGGGAATCCACCTCTTCGACAGACTGGAAGTAACTCCACCCGGTTTAACCATTAAAAATCTTTATGACTCCTTAGTTAAACAATTTCAACCCATAAACCTTTGGAAACAATAATTCCTCCTGATTTAACAGCCTTTGTAGAGCCACGAGGCTCGCTGAGCAAACCCCGTCTACCGTGACCGCACCACTTCCACTACTGCCAAAACCTGTGAACCTTGGACTCAGGCACAGTTAAGAGGCGAGATTTGTGATTGTGAATCTGATTCAATATAGAAAGTGCAAAATTGTTGCACTTTCATTTGGTTTGGTTCGCTTTCACCCTGTGAAACGAATCAAACCTTCTGCACAACGTCACGCCGTCGCAATGACTGCTCTGTGACGGCAATGAACCGATAAACACAGAAGAAGAAGACGAAGACGGAATCGAAATCTGTCCCCTTTCGCCGGATTATGCCCCTTTCTCACCGGACTAGTTTTACCTGGGGCCCTGATGAATAATTACGGAGGACTTCTATGATACTAATCCCGTTCAGATGCGCCTTGGCTGGGATCTCAGGGGCGATACAGCAGAATTGATTTATTGATTGTTTCCTCTGCTGTCTGCCTCTTACCTGATCTAATAATGACACCTGCGGTGCTTTTGATGACACCATTTGGAAATGGTTTTAGAGAAATGTCAATAATCAATGTCTCTTAAAATTCACATTATAATTATCGCAGCTTACTGCGTTCTTCATCAACTCACCGGAGGTGCACCTCCGTCAGAAACGCACCTGCAGGCAGTGACTGTTACGCAGAGCCTTGACTTCATATTCGTGGGGAAATGTCATTAAATTCAACTGAAATACAGATTTCACTCATCCCCAAGCCAATGAACTGCACAAAAACATACGTGGGGGTGTAATTGTTAAATCATGCGGAGGTCCTTAGGTAATACTAGCCCCGTGCAAATAATGCCTACCAAGTGTTGTCCTGGTGACAAAGACGCAAGGTACTGACAGATTTAAACGTATTAAATGACATTTATGTCCCAGCATGCACTGCGGATTGCTCGGTTTGTAACTTGATCCGCTTTGCTTCACACCACAAACGGACTGCACCAGGGTTGACTTGGAGTTGAACCGCTCAGGTGAAAGTACCCTGAGAAATTCTAAATTATCTACAGTTTGTGTGCCTATTTTGTATTCTGCTCAGTTCAGCCGGCCTAGAGAGGGGGATTCCAGAAAGCGGGTTTAGTGGAAACTCTTGGGTTTGTTGAACCTGAGATGAGAGAAACTCAAGAGTTTTCCGTTACAGAAAGCAGGGCGAGGTCTGAGAGACCAGGATTGAACGATTCATTCCTTTCTACGAATATGTGGTCCAAACATAGTTTCCCTTCACACGCCATCAATTATCTGAAAAAACATTCTAAAGCCACACATCTGCAACACAACACACGGCAGGCGTCAGACGCGTCTTCCACAACATCTGTATAAGTGCTGGTACCGTATATGTAATACAGTGTATGTATGTGAAAAGATATTTACTGTGGTTCGTGCGTCAAATATGATTAAAACAGTAGAATCATTGACCCGTCTGCCTTCCATCAATGTTCCTCCTCCTATCTGGAGTCAGGCAGTGGTGGCAGCAGACCCAGCACGGCCTGCCAGATGTTCCTCCTCCAGCTACTCCTGAGGATCCCAAGGCTTTCCCAGAAGAAATATGCAATTCCGGGTCTACCAAGAATTAACTATGTATATATGTTTCAGTTTTGGATGCTTTCACGCGCGCTTATGAACACATCAGCTGTTCTGGAACCAGAAGCTCAAGAGTTTTTAAATCTCAGTTTCACCCACAGCTCAGGGTTAAGTCAAAGTTTGTTAACGTGGCTCTCTGGACAGATGGAAGCATGTGACTGGAACTCACCGCCATACCACCATTTCCTTTTGTTATTTCCTTTACAATAGGAAATAAAAAAATAAAAACATCCGACTACAGATTTTCATAGAGCTTTTGAAGTGGGTGATGAAATTTCTTGTGCTGAACGTTTGTTGTGCCCAACGTTTTCGGGGTTGTTCCTCAACATCTTATTTTGTCCTTACTGGTGTAATAAATTGCGAGCTTTGAATTTTTCGGGTTACTTGTGAGACGCTTGTAGCCATGATCGCTCATGCTTGTTGTGCGTTTACGTTGGTGCGTAAAGAACTATTGATAGAAAACCATTTTAAAATCAGCCCTGTTCAAGATGTGCAGCCAATGCAGTGTGACTAAAATAGGAGTAGTAGGAGATCGCCGATTATCCATCAGTTAAAAGTCTATCTGCTGAAGTTGATCTTGGTGATTTGACTCAGGAAGATAAAAAGCACTTTGTAGAGTAAAGGTGGGGATGATGCCTTCAAGGAACGGTTGGAATTTTGCAATATTTCTCAGTTGGAAGCGGCAACTTAAAGCCACTTTAATGACATGGCGACTGAATTGTGTCTCTGAGATTCCTGGCATTTGGTTTGACCAGGGGAGTAAGATAACTGATAAACTTAAGAATAAACAGTATTTTTTTATGTATTCTGGACCAAAAACAAGAAACGTCCGATACTTCATAACGACACAGTGTTTGGGCTGCTGTGATTATCTGGGTTTATGTACATATAACTGTTAGCGGTTATCAACCAGGCGAACTGGATACTCACCTCTCCAACGCAGCCTTCCTTTTGCAAATATTTGCGTACTGCAGCCCAAACTTGACTTTTAGGCAGGATGCTGCCACCTGTCACCTCTTCAAAGTTCTCATAGGAGCCAAACTTTTTCAGCACACACTCCATGATGCCGACTGCCTGCAGTGACACAGAGATGTTGTCTTCATCGTCCTGCACCTGGAGAAAAGGGCTCAGATTTGATGTGTGCCATACTGTACCTGTTCCAGGAAGAGACCCGAGCCCTCTCTGTACTTATCCAACACGCTCCTCGGCTCAGGTTGTGTGTACTCAAACTGAGGCTCGTACTTGTAGTCGGACTGGAAGAAGGTCTGCTTTTCTTCCTCCAGGTTCAGTGGCCTGAGGGCAAACAAGAGACAGTGCCTGGAGGATGTAGGCAGCGTGGTGCCGCCCACTCCCTTTGCTATATGTGGCAGGGAGGTAGCCGGTCGTATTTGGCCCTTGCCGGCCCGGAGCCCCACTGAGTAATTGACGGAGCAGGTGCTCTCGCTGCGGCGCATCCAGCTGCCGGAGCGCATGTTGGGGTTGGTCAGGCTGCGAGCTGGGGGCGAGGTAACCGCCGAACCACAGCGCCAAGGAGGCTGCACGATCCGCTTGTCTGCCATCTGCTCCGGGGACCCTCGCAGGCGCTGAGGTGTCAACTCCAAACTGAGGGGACGGGAGAGGGGGGGTCTAAGTATAGTGCCTCTTCTCTCTGCCGCCTGGGACGGAAGTCCGTTATGGGACGGCTTCCCCTTCTTGGCCACATTCTTCCTTTTCACTGGCGTAGCAGCGCCGCTGCTGGCTGGTTGCAGATCTGCTCGCACATCCGGCGCAAACAGGTCCCTGCTGCTCCTATGAGCTCGACCCTCAACCTGATCCATGAAGACTTTACTCGAGTCCAACACCATCACCACATCTCAGGCTGCGCCTGCCTCCAGCCTGACGCTGCTGACAGAATCAAAAGGATGAATGCAATGATGGACAGTAACCGGGTAAGAACGGCCTTCCCTAAGTCCTGACTTGAACTCATACCAGAACCTGTAGACTCTGCTGATGAAACAAGTCTGTGCCTGGAACCAAACAAATTTGGTTGAACTGCAACGATACCTTCAAGAGGATAGAAGCTGGTGAGTTGCCATTATGAGTGTGTGAAAATGGCGCATTGAACCAAATATTAGAATAGCTAGATGTAGATTTCTGATCCAGAGAGTTTTGTGAAAGTTTCCAAACGCCCATAATAAAGTCATTATTGAACCAAACCTTAGACAAACCATACACATGCTCTTTAAAAAGTATCTGGAAACTCAGACCATGACTATATATTAACTTCTACACAGGCCTGCACATTAATGTTGCTGTAATATGAATAAATATATCCTAAATGGTTCCTTTAGAAGAGTACAACACTGAGAGGGGTCAGTAAAACTGATCAATGAGGACATTGAGTTTGAATACTTTTTGTGATAATGCATGCATACTTTTACAAAAGTATGGATTTTGTATGGAAGGACAAAAAATCTCCTTCAAAATTCCTTGCCATCTCCATTTCCCAAGGCAGGGGGAAGGAGACGGAGATGTACCGCAGGTTAGGGTGATTAAGGTGGGAGATGGAAATGTACCAACAGATGAGTGTGAAGGCAAGACGGAAGAAACACTTCTCAGACAAAGGATGAATGAAGAAAATAAAAGAGAGAGAAGGTAAGAACATGTGAGTATTGTAAGTGAGGAAGTTCAAAGGTGAGCAGCAGTATGGTTTCATGCGGAGAAAGAACACTAGAGATGGGACGTTTGCTTTGGTAGTGCTGATGGAGAAGTACAGACAGAAGAGTAGCAGCAGGAGGGAAGGGAAAGGTTTACAAGATGGCAGTGAGAGCAGCCCTGCTGTCTGATTTAGAGAAGGTGGCTTTGACCAAAAGACAGGAGGCAGAAGTAAAGAGGGCAGAGTTGAAGGTACTAAGATTATCTTAAGGAGATAAGAGGATGGACAGGAGTAGAAAGTAGCACACCAGGGACGGCCCAGGTCAGACGTCTTGGAGACAAATTAAGAGAGGCCAGACTGGGAAGGATTGAACACATGAGAAGGAGGGACAGTTTTCATAAACCATCCTTGGTTTAACCATCCTTGGTTTAAGGATTCTGGAGATGGAACTGCCAGTTAGGAGAAAAGGGGGATGACCAAAGTGGAGGTTTCTGGTTGTGTTGAAAGAGGACATGCACTTGGTTGGTCTGACAGAGGAAGATTCCGAGAACAAGGCAAGACGGAAACAGATGTTGCTGCTGTGGAGACCCCTAAAACAGCCAAAAGCAGAAGATGAAAGAGAACAGCATCGCAGCAGGGCTGTTATTTGCGGTAGAGTATTTTTAACAGTTGTTGAGGATGCTACTGCTTTAAATAGAGGTGAGCGAATGATGGCAGCAGGTGAAAATGACGTCATAACAACAAAGAGGCAGACCATCTGTATGGTCCGGGCGGGTCATCTCCAATTACTAAAAACTAATTTTAATGATTCAAACAAAAATAACTGTCACATATTCAATTTTGAATAAGCATATCGAAATAACCAACATGAGAGTTCACCCTGGAGGGAGACGAAATAAATCATCTTTTATCGCTTCCTGTGTGTCTAAACTCTACCAAAAACTCACCCAACAGAGAGTCTCGATCCCCCGCTGACTCCTCAGCCGGCCAGAGGACTCATGACGGCCGCAGCTACTCCAGGACGGATCCGAGCGGCGGTGTACTTATCGCGAGGAGGTGATGGCGGCGAGCTGATAACGGTACAGAGGATTGCGGGGCCTGAGGCGCCTGCCTGGACCGGCCAGGAAGCGGCGGATGTGTTGGAAGTTATGACGCGGCACGCCGTCGCGTACACCAAGTATGACGCAAAGACGTTGCGTCATTACGTACTAACAGGCGGAAGAGGGAAAATAAAGCATTGAATAGTTTCAATTGATGTTTGATATTTGCAGTGTCCTGTTTGTTACGTTTATGATAAAGTTGAAAAAAATTAATAAATAGCAATAAAAATTCAATCGAATGTTTAAATGATAAACAGAAAGAACACAAAATAATATATAATGTCTGTGTGTGTGTGTGTGTGCGTGTGTGTATATATATTTGTATGTATAAAATGAAAAACATAATCATACAATATACAACATATGATATTTAAATATCAAGAAATAAGATAATGAATTATAGCAATTGTAATAATAATCTCGTGAAATAATTTTATTTGCGGATTTTTCCTTTCCCTTGCATCTTAATTTTGAACTAAAAAAAAAAGGAGAGACACACAGACAGCTGCAGACTTGTAGGTACCTAGGACTAGTATATGTAGTTGTAGGTGGCTGTGAATAGTATATGTACTTGTAGGTGGCTGGGACTAGTATATGTAGTTGTAGGTGGCTGTGACTAGTATATGTACTTGTAGGTGGCTAGGACTAGTATATGTACTTGTAGGTGGCTGGGACTAGTATATGTACTTGGAGGTGGTTGGGAGTAGTATATGTACTTGGAGGTGGCTGGGAGTAGTATATGTACTTGTAGGTGGCTAGGACTAGTATATGTACTTGTAGGTGGCTGGGACTAGTATATGTACTTGGAGGTGGCTGGGAGTAGTATATGTACTTGGAGGTGGCTGGGACTAGTATATGTACTTGGAGGTGGCTGGGACTAGTATATGTACTTGGAGGTGGCTGGGAGTAGTATATGTACTTGGAGGTGGCTGGGACTAGTATATGTACTTGTAGGTGGCTAGGACTAGTATATGTACTTGGAGGTGGCTGGGAGTAGTATATGTACTTGGAGGTGGCTGGGACTAGTATATGTACTTGTAGGTGGCTAGGACTAGTATATGTACTTGTAGGTGGCTGGGACTGGTATATGTACTTGTAGGTGGCTAGGACTAGTATATGTACTTGTAGGTGGCTGGGACTAGTATATGTACTTGTAGGTGGCTAGACACTGAGGAACTTCCTCTTCCATCATACAAAACCTCCCTCAGGTATCATGGAGTAATTTTATGGAATGAAAATGTTAACTTGGTGGATTCTGGGAGACTACAGTCTGTTCATAAGACTAAAATTGTCATTTATTTATGATCTGCTACACACATTCATTTGGAATTTTAGTAAGTCATCTTTGTCTACCAAGCCCTCACACTGAATTGTTTTGCCTTAGATTTCCTTTTCATGTCTTGTATCAATATTATGAATTAAATTAATAAAAGACAATAAAATAAAATAAATTCATCAGCATGTCCGACAGTCGTCTGGGATGATCCCAGATTTTGTCCTCACTCAGATGAACCTTGAGACTCAAATATTGGATCAAAAAAACAATAAAACTTGAATGACAAAACAGGATATTATCATCGAATATGACAAATCTACAAAGATTTGACAGTGGACTGAGACTGAATGCAATAAAGATGAGAGAATGAACACCATAGACAAAGTCCAAAGCCATCGCCTAAGTTACAGCATTTTAAAGGTTTACTTATTAACCGATACGCAATAAAAAACTATTTGTACCTGTGATATTGATAGTGGCTCTCCTCTCATTGGCTCCCAACCATGTCCTTGATTTTATACACACTCAAACAGGTGATACTGGTTGAACAGCTGAACCAATGTGTTGTCTTCTCAAAGACTCTGGAGGAAAAAGATTCTCAGTCATGACAAAGCAAGCACATCTGTATGGGCGACCACTCTTTGGTGCCATGGCACCAATTGGAAGCTTTATTCAAAGACACCTGAGAGTTCAACTCATGTGGAGCACCTGGTGGAAAAATGGGTCTACAGGAAGGCCTAGAAATAAAAACCAGTACTGTCGAGCTCCAGCTTGATAAACGACCCAATGGCTCTCATCAGCCTTAAAGCAAAAAATCTCAAGTAAACAGAGGAGTGGCTCCCCTGCAGAAGAAAAGGAGCATTAGGGGACTTATTGAAAGAGTGGATAAGTTGGTAGTGACACACTGTTCTGAAAAAAGGGGGAGGAGAAAAGTCATTTATATTTACCCAGTTGCAAATCAGCGATAATCTAAGTTTTACAGAAGGACTTCAACGACTGACATCTACGGAGGAGTCTGACAAAATGCTGAAAAGTGTCTTTTTAAAGGAAATTAAACGGTATGTAAGCTTTTTCAAGTCTAGATTTTGTCTTCTGGATGATTTCCAGTCTTGAGGTGAAGTAGAGAATAAGGAAAAAAGGTTGGAGATACAGTTTATTTATTTTTGGATTCTTTTATGTTTAAAGCGCCAAAACAAGTATTTAACCCTCCAGAGAGCGATTTAAAAAAATGTTTTCTAACTTATCTTCTTTTAAAGTAATATTAATAATTTTTCCTGTTCAATCTAAGATTTCTTTAAGATGAATTTTCCACAAGTCTAGAAATCAAATTTCCTAATCATTACACATTTGTGGATAAAATAAACCTATACTCATCTTGGATAATGTGTATTTCTTAAAATGTGTTAACTTCAGTCTTGTGTCGATAGAAGTTGTGAAATGTTTGACTAAAATATTAGGCAAATTTCTAAAACAAAGTTTTGTATGAGAATTTCGTTTTCAAATAAAGTGCCGTGCCACTCTAGGTTCACCAGATGTTTTCGGGACAACAGATCAAATTGGACTTTATAATAACTTCATAACAGAAATGGAGCTTCCTGGAATGTGTGCAAATGAAAAAGGAGTGTCTTTGTTCCAGTCCAATATTTATTTGACAAAAACGATGCCCTGGAAAAGATACTCGTAAATCCATCAATCAGTGATGAAGAAGGAAAATGACCTACTGTCTGATCTGTGAGTGTCCTACTCACAGATCTGCAGGATTATGTAGAGACCACTCAATCGCAGAGGGGGCCAAAATTAAAGAGTGGAGACCAAATCGAGGGCCGAACACAAGTCAAAGTGGCAATTTTTGATCTGAGGTATTATGACCATTTTATTCTTAATTCAATTACCAATTTTATAGAATTCTGAACAAACCCATGGAATAGAAAAAGACTCAAATTACAGATTAAATCCAAAATAGATCAGTATAACTAATTATTGTTTCACCGAATGATTTCCAATGAAAAGTTTTCATTCACAGGTTTACAATTTAAAAATTATAAATTAAATGTATTATTATTATTATTATCCAAAATCAATCTGTTTTTAAACCTCAACAAAAATGAACTTTAAATGTCCCTTAGTAAATGGCTGGAATAATTCAGCCATTTCAGTCTTCTGTCACAATTAAACTGTAAAAGTAACAAACAGTCATGAACATCCTAACCGTATATTTCCCATTAAATGTGAGGAACTTCATGTGTTTTTCTCTTTTTAACGCAGCAGCATCGGCACATGTTGAACGGCCGGCGGACGTGAACGCACCTCGCCAGTTAATTAATACGTGCGTTCCATTTACTAATATGCGCGAGCGACCTACTAATACATTTATTATTTCTCGTTTAAATAAATGATTCGTCGTCCATATCCCTTGCTGGCCTGCGTAGCATCTCCTCTAAGGATTAGCAAATGTTTTTCCCAGTGACAGGAAGAACGCTGATAACAGAGAAAAACAGGGAGAAACGTTGGCGCTATTGATTAACATCCCAGCTGTCGCCATGGATTCTGGGATTTGTAGTATCTGTGGTGTTTGCGCTGTATAACAGCAAGCCAGTTACTATAAAAATTATACATATTCTCGCAGAAGTGAGTTTGACACCTATGGTGTAGACACAAGATATATTTCACTTTGACATGGAGGCACTGAAGCCACAACACTATAACACAGATGCACTGGAGCCATGTTAATTTCACACGGAGGCACTAGGTTCAAGTCACTATGGCACGGAGGCACTAAAGCCGCCATGTCACCATGACAAAGAGGCACTAGAGCCACGTCGCTATGACACAGAGGCAAAACAAAAGCATCAAAGTGACACTGAAGCCCTACAACTACGTCGCTATGACAGTATGGCACTAAATACACGTCACCAGGCACAAGAGCCACGTCACTTTGTAACAGAGGCACTAGGTACACTTCACTATGACATGGAGGCACTAGGAACATGATCCAAATGTAAAGTGCATTATAAATTAAATGTATTATTATTATTATTATTATGTTACTATGACACTGGGGCACTCGAGCCATGTCGCTATGACACTGGGGCACTTGAGCCATGTCGCTATGACAATGGGGCACTAGAGCCATGTCGCTATGACACTGGGGCACTAGAGGCTTGATACTATGAGACTGGGGCACTAGAGTCATGGCACTATGACACTGGGGCACTAGAGCCACCTCACATTGACATGGAGGCACTAGGAACACGTCACTATGACACAGAGACACTAAAGACATGCCACTATTACAAGGAAGCACTAGAGCCGCCACATAACTATTATACGGAGGCACTAAATACACGTCCCTATGACAGAGAGGCACTAGAGCCACGCCCGGTCGGAGGAGCCTGACCAACATCGACCTCATGATCCAAGATGGCTGCCTGTGTGTATGACGTAAGTGCGAGCTCCAGTAATTGAGTGTTTATTAGAAATTCTGTTCAGTTTGTGTCTCATTCAAAAATGTCGTATCCATGGTACTGTCCATATTTTACCTGTGGATATGTTTCTACGTACTTTGAAAAGCAAACTATGGCATAAGCTGTTGTTATCGACTTGTATTTTTAAAGACGGCTAACAAAAACTGATAGCAATATCTAATCTTGTTTGCGCAAAGCACGCGCCCTTCACCCCGTAACAATGGAACGTTAATGTTTTACATTAAATGAACATAGATAAGAGAATTTTTGAATTTTTGAGAAGTATTGAATATGAGCGTCAAATAAGGTAAAATAGTCTGTAGATACTTTTGCTAAATGGAACCACACAAATGTGTCTTAAATGAAAACAATGTATGGGCTCAAAATAACGTTTAAAAAAAAGGGCCACATTTTTAGCCACATCTACAGCAATATTTAAGAGTGTCATGTTTACTTTCCTGGGAAATCTGTATTAAATAAAGTGTATATATTAAATATAAATATCAATATTAAATCTAAATCTAAATGTATATGTTAAATACAGATATATACATATATATATATATATATATAAATATAAATGTTTAACCAAAAGGAAAATTTACATCAGCGGAAGTACCAAAATAAAAGCTTGATGAAGAACGCTTTTCAGCAAACTACCTGAGTGACCATGTAACTTGTCCGGAGGGTTGAACAACCCTGACGCGACTGCTTGATGCTTTTAACACTGCAAGTTTAAAAAAAAAATTCAATGTACCCATTTCATATCAGTATTCTTTTTTGTTGTATTTTATTGCTCATTTTCTGCACTGTAATCAGTGAATAAAGTTTGTGGGGGGAAAAAAAAGGAGCTTTCGGTTGCGCGTAAAAACCCGTTTTGAGGTGCCAGGGCCGTTTCTTCGGTGATAGCATTGCTAAGAATCGGCTCCAGGTTTCGGCAGTGACCCAGAAGTAGCTCAGAAACCGCTTTGGTTCAAAATGATGCCGCTTTTACCATCGATAGAAGTGGTTTTCTTCGTCAAGCTTTTAATCTGGTACTTCCGCTAACGTCATTCTGAATTAGCATTTTAGCTAAATATTTTGTTTCATTCTAAATATTTAGGTTCAACTTTAAATGATCCCATTTGCATTTAGATATAACTTTTAGGGTTAACATTTACATTTAGATTTAGCATTTAGATTCAATATATAATATTTAGACATTTGTATTTAACACATATTTCATAATTTGTATTTAACAAATTGGAAAATGTTTTTTAAACGTTGTTTGGAGCTAAAAGTTGCTGTTAAAATGAGCATGTGCTTCTATACAAACGGCGCCCCCCTACAGGTTCGCCTTGAAACGCTGGTAAACGGATCCCAAACCAGCTGTGGTTTTATCTTTATTCTGAGGTCTGTACTGACCCGGCTATTTGGAAAAGATCTCTGAAAGTATTCAGTTGGTCTATGATGGATTTCTGAACATTTTTACCAGTTTCTTTTTCAGATAAATGAATTAATAAAATAAGGTAAATGTGAATTGACTGTAACTCAGAGCTCTTTCGCGGTTATGACGTAAACAATTTGTTTTGTTGTTGTATTTTTTTAGTCATCTGGACGGCAGGATGAAGACGTTGATGGATTCTCCATTCCCCGCTATGTTCCAGCAGAGACAGGATCTATCCAACCATCCTTTTTCGTTTTTGGACATTATAGTTTTGACAATATCAGAAGTGTAATTAAGTTTTTACACAATGTTAACAGTGTCATTTGAAGATTTTTTCATTTTTTTTGCAGCGTCTAATACTAATAAAGTTTCCCTTTAGGACAACATTTGTGACTTTATTGAGACATTGTCTCCGATTGGTCGCCTTTTGAGATAAATCATTTTAAAAATTCACTGTGGATACTTTATTGATTATAGACAGATTGTACTACAAAATTGTGATAACAGTATGGAGCCTATTATGAGTTGAAAGTTAAGTTTTTTTTTTAAATCAGAAGAAGATCCAGCATTTCACAGCATAAACGTAACACTTAGAACTTAACATAGGGATATCCTAAATTAATTAGTGACCTGCCACTCAGCCCAGTCTTCTGGGACGGGGTCAACGCGGCTGTGACGTCATTCCCAGCACCGCATACCAGACTTTAGAATTCCTACCACTATATCAGTGCAAGATTGAGTAATATGCTGGTATTCCAGATGTAAGTACTGATAACAAGAATGTGATACTGATGCCCATAGTATTATTCTCTAATCCTGTTTGTAACATACCCATAAAAAAAATAAAGCCCTGGTGTCGCTATAGAGGCACTAGAGCTGGAGGAGGTTCTATGCTGTTTGTTTCTGGGTATGTTTGTGTTCGTAAACAGGAGACATTAAAAAAGTTTTGAAGGGACATCTCAACATAAATTGTTCTATTCTAGAATAAGTTAGAAAACAAACAGAACCAGGGTTAGTGTTCACAGTAGTGATAACTTTTTACTTTAATATTTTTTTTTTTTACTTTTGCTTTCATACTTCGTAGTTAATAATAATCGACCTCATAATTTTATGCTTTTTTTACTTTTGTATTAGTTCTTTTATCTTTTTCTTTTTTATTGATTTACTTTTTTACTTTCATATAACTACTTTTAACATTTGAACTTTTTCATTTTCATATTGGATTTTATTTTCCTACTTTTTAACTTCGTACTACTTTTTTGGTACTACTACGTTTTCCATTTAAACTCTGAGTACATTTCAGAGTCGGGACTTTTCCCCCTTGTACTCGAGTAAAGTTGAGTCAGTACCAAAACGGTTAAGTGACATTTTGTGAAGACGCATCCCGAGACCCCAGAGGGTTGATCTGTAATTATTCTTTAATTTGAACCTGTATTTACAGCCTCTACTGAATAGGATACTTCATTCCTGCCAATAAGTTTACTTCTTTCCCCTCAGGCAGGGGACGACAGAAGGTGAGACCGTTTCTGAAAATGTGTCCGACGGCAGAAGACGATGTGGTTTTTCAAGGGTTCGCTGCTGCTTCCTCATTCCGTTGTTTGGGACGGCTTTATTTGTGTTCATTGCCTTTAAAAATGAACAGTTGGACCAAAAGTTTTTGAAGTTTAATCGAACACAATGGTGGATTTCATTTTTGAGAAAAAATATAGTCTCTCCCAATGTGACGGGTTCCTACGTCACCACTGCTGAGACCAGCTCGCCTACCCCGCCTCACAGTGAGGTCATGACATCAGCAACGATGGCGGTCACGAATGATACGCGTCAGACAAATGCTTCGGTGGAGCCTCCTTACACGTCTCCTGGACCGTACTTAGTGGAATACCCCTACCAGTACAACTACATCATAAACCAGCCAAAGAGATGTGAGCAGCAGAAGCCTTTCCTGGTTCTGATGGTCCCTGTGGCGCCTCACAACAGGGTCCATCGTGACATTGTCCGTCGCACCTGGGGAGGTGAAAGCCCGGTGCTGGACAAAGTGGTGAGTCTGTTCTTCCTGCTGGGGCGGCACGCCGGAGACGGAGCGCAACAACTCCAGGAGCAGCTCCTGCGGGAAAGTGAAGAACATCAGGACCTGATCCAGAGCGACTTCCTGGACTGCTACAAGAACCTGACCATCAAGACCATGGTGATGCTGGAGTGGCTGGACGCCCACTGCTCCGGCGCCGCCTACGCCATGAAGATCGACTCAGACATGTTTCTAAATCTACCCAATCTCATCAACATGTTGGCCAACGCCCCGACGAGGAACTACATGAGCGGACTTGTGGCGGATAAACCTAGAGTGCTGAGAGATCCACATTCTAAGTGGTACGTACCCGAGGAGCTTTACCCAAACTCCTTTTATCCGCGCTATGCATTGGGTCTGGGGTACCTGCTGTCCCTTGATCTCCCTAGAAAGCTGGTGGAGGCTTCCAGACACGTCAAAGCGCTTTACATTGAGGACGTATATTTAGGGATGTGCATGGAGCACTTGGGGATCCCCCCGACCAACCCCCCTAACTGGGGCTTTTTTAACGTCTCTCCTGTACCGTACAGTCCATGTGCTTACGCAAGGCTAATAGCCACCACCACCAACGAGAACACGGATCGTTTGTGGGCGTGGACAGACTTCATTGAACACGGACGGCACTGCTGATCAGTGGAGAACATTTGACGGTCAAAGATGGGTGATATACGGACACATTTTTCAGATTTTTTGTTAACAAGTTCTATTTTGTATATGGTTTACATCATAAATAAATGTTAAAAAATGATTTACACGTTTGTGAAGTCTTAAATTTTTTGTTTAAACACATGCGAAAGTCGGGCTCAAGAGGACAACCGGTGAGGAAGCATCCGAGGAATTTGTGGCACATCTCTTCACAAGCTGAGAGAAGACAAAAAGTCTGTAGAGGTGATGACTCAACACTCAGCGAGAAATCTCAAATTGAAACCATGACATCAGAATATAATACAAAAAAAAAGTCAAATACTTGCAAAAAAAAATCCACTCAATTCAGTTTATTGCAAAAAATGCTAACATTAGCTGAGTTTGAGGCTTAGGCTTAGCATTATCAAATACAAAGCATAGAATATTCAGAATATTAACGTAAGTAAACACCAGCTTATATGGAAGCCGAGCAATATTGAACATATAACCCGACTCATACGTAGCAATAGCTAACATTAGCTTTTTTTGAAGCTTAGCATTGTCACATGTAACATTACCCTGCTGATAACTAGCATTAGCTAACTTCAGCTGTTGTGGCTAGTCAAGGTCATTGTTTGTTTGGGAGATTAAGGAGGCTCATCCTTCATGTTGCTGTTGCTGTGGACTCAATGAGCGTGTCCACCTTTTGGTAAATGTACTACACAAACAGAGTGGATGTGCGGCGTTAGCAACAAAACCGCGACACGACAACACAGCGTCACGATGAAGGACAAAATGGATATGGTTGGGCAAAGGTGGTTCTATAACAAATGACATTCTATTACAGTGGATGATCTGTTTCCAGCTTATCCTGTGTTCTACATCTTCTTCCATCATACCAACCAATTGAGGTCTTCTAACTACACCCAGAAAACCTCCTCTTCGGTCGTCCACAATCACTCCTCTCCACGTGTCCAAACCATCTCTATCTGTCCTCCTTAATTTGTCTCCATGACATCTAACCTGGGCTGTCCCTCTGATGTGCTCTTTTCTAACCCCGTCCATCCTTGTCACTCCCAAAGAACATCTGAACGTCTTCTCCTTTTCAACACTGCCCTTTGATATGAATAGCTGACCTCCAAGTGACCTCCAAGTATTTAAACTCCACCTCTCCTCCTTGCATCTTCACCGTTCCACCTACCTCCCTTTATTCACCGCCGTGTTGCAACCGCCGCAGCCGCCGCAGCCGCCGCAGCCGCCGCAGCCGCCGCCGCAGCCGCCGCAGCCGCCGCAGCCGCCGCAGCCGCCGCAGCCGCCGCAGCCGCCGCAGCCGCCGCAGCCGATTCCTTTCGTGTTAACATGATAACTGAAATCTATTTCATGGATCATTTTCAAATGTTAGACCCACAAGACCTTAGTACGAGGCTGAACTGGAGTTATTTGGGGAGAGGTTGGATTAATTTCTCCTACACTAGGTGGAGCTTTTATCTCCAGGCCATTATTCCTCAACCGTTGGTCTGATTTAGTCCAAATTTGTTTCATGTGAATCGACTCACGAATATTTATCTTGAGTATTTATTATATTTTACTCTAATAGTTCATATTTTACTCAGTAGGAGCTTTTTTTACGAGAAACACTGTTTTTCGAATATTGCTTTTAAATCATTAGTCCAATTAAGTCCAAATGTGGAGCAAACTGTGGGAATGGAGTCACGGAGATCTATCAAGTGTATATTATATTTATATCTCCGAAAAGTTGGGGATATCAGTGAATTGTCATCGCGTCCTGTGCGTCCGCCGCAGATCTATCGTGTCAGTGCAATAACTAAAAAACAAACACATGAATCATTTTCAAATTTTGAGCTGGACTGGTTTTGCGTAAGATCGGTTTTATATTTCAGACACTAGGGGGAGCTTTATCAACCGACAGTTTTCTGACAATGATTTCACAACCGTTGATCAAATGTTGTGCATATGAATCAACTTGAGTAGATCTATATTGCATATCTATTATATTTTACTCTAGCAGTTAATAGAAGTTAATAAAAAGGGGGAGCTTTTTTTAAATTAATAAATACAGTTTCCTGGATGGAACTCAAAAAAATGTTTCCTGGATTATTTTCAAACGTTATACCAAAACAGACCTTGGTGTGAGGAAGAACTGGATTGATTTTGGGAAAGAACAGATGAATATATCTGACACTAGAGGGAGCCTTATCTCCATAACTCGCATGCCATAATTTCTTAATCATCCACCAGATTTATCCCAAATGTGGTTCATAGGAATCGACTCAAGGAGATTCATTCATTCATTATCTACCGCTGATCCTGTGAAATCTTGCATCAAACTGCAAAGAAGAAGAGCACTCAGAGAGCGTAAACCTCGGCTAAGGGCCAAAATCCACCTCTGAACCTACTTTGTTTCTTTTGTCGCATCAGAAAAACATTCCAGTACTACGACACAACAAAACAAGACCGCAGCAGTGCAGTGGACACTACCATCAGCACCATGGACAGCACCATGTATCAAACCAGCTACATTTTATTTACCTCAGCAGCAATGGCGGGCCTTCATGTGAACTTGTACAGGGCACTAGAGATTGAAAAGAAAAAATCCTCAATATGGACTACAACCTAGAGGAGTTAGTGATTGAAGCGGTGAAGATACGGGATGTCTCTTGCCAACTCATCCTGAAGGAGTGTTTGAACACAACCCCGCCTCCTCGACACGAGAAGGGCCCCATCGTAAACTCGTCTGTCCTCAGGACAGCTTTTGTTTGTTGTCTGAAATAAGTGTCTGTGTGAGAGTTTTTGTCTTGAATGACAGAGCACACATAATATCTGTTGAGGGTCTGCTGGTTTCTGCATAAGTGTTGTTAATATCCTGACCAGTCTGAAATATTTTTTTTTCTCCTCAAAGATTCTCAGGCACTAGATGGTCCTTAGAAAAGTTATGTTTATTTAGTCCCTTCTTTTTTTTTCTAGGGCGTGTTTCAGGTCTCAGAAGACTTTAAAACGTAAACGTTCAATCAGATGATGCATGAGCCTTAAACTGTCTACAACAGAAACATAACGCAGCTCACCTTTCACACAGAGTATTCAATCCAGATTCTGATTTGGTACAATGCAACGGCAAAAGTGCATTTCTTTCCTGAGAAAAGTCAAAGTGCATAATTATCCAGGAGTACCTGTCTGGGTTTATCCCCCATGAGAACTTCATCAGGGTGTCAGAAAAACAAATGACAGCAAACGCAAGTCATTTAATAGCGACTTCAATCAGTGAATACAATATTACAGAGAAAAATACTTTTAACATTCCAATGCATGATGTAGGACATCAAAGTGTCAAAACGAAAAACTACAAGGCAACATATTATATAATAATTTTATATACTTATATTATAAAGTAATATTTAATAGTAATATTAAAAAGTTATCTTATATTGTAACATTATATAGTATTATTATATTTAAATATTATATTGTAATATTATATTGTGATATTATATAGTAATATTATATTTAAATATTATGTTGTAATATTATATAGTAATATTATATTGTAATATTATGTTGTTATATTATATTGTAATACTATATTGTGATATTATATAGTATTATTATTTAGTAATATTATATAGTAATATTATAAAGTAATATTTAATAGTAATATTATAAAATAATCCTATATTGTAACATTATATAGTAGTATTATATTTTAATATTATGTTGTAATATTATACTGTAATACTATATTGTGATATTATATAGTAATAGTATATAGTAATATTATGATGCAATATTATATTGTAATATTATGTTGTAATATTATATTGTAATACTATATTGTGATATAATATAGTAATATTATATTGTTATATTATATCGTGATATTAAATTGTAGCCAATAGAAAAAAACTAAACAAAAAAAGGAAATTAAATTGATGCAGAAGTCAGACACTCTGGAGTGGGACAGATATATATACCTAGAAAAACTACCCACAATACATCAGGTGTACATCACTTAGAGGGAATCACAGTTTTCTAAGACCTCAATCTAGAAGAACTATCCTTATCTCTCAGAGAAAAGGGGGACAAAAAAAATCAAGGTTTTCATTCTGACCAGGAAGAGTTGTGGCTTTTAACCCATTAAAGTTCTAACAAATAAAAAAATAAAAATAAATAAGGATAATTTATTACTTTGCATATTATATATGGAGAATTTATTTATTTGATATAATTACAATTCGTTTGGTAAAGCATGTTTTAAACGGTGAAGAAAAATCTGTCCTAAAAAAACATTGTATTGTCAATTGCAATTAAATCAACCCAACCATTTGATAAAACATGATTGTAGAAAACTATTCGACCCTTATTGGACTTCATCTTGTTGTATCAAGTTCCAAAATTCTATTCAGTAAATCCTCACATCCTCTTATATGCAATATAAAATCCTACTTATCCAATAGGACATTAATTTGTCAAAGGAAATGTTGAAAAATTAATGCTGAATAAAAACTGTTCTGATGTATTAAAACAGATCAACTATAAATAAGAGGCAAAATAATGTCCATTCTGAAAGTGAAGCAAAACAGATGAATATAAAAAAAGTAGCAAAATAATGATCCATGAGAGAACAAGACTTACAGGACAGACAGGAGGACTAACAAAGACAGAGAGGGGAACAAAAACTTCAATACAAAGAGTGATGAAACACAAAGGCAGCAAGTGAGGGCTGGTGACAGGTTCAAACATTCAACAGTCAGGAAGGAGACTCCCGGAACCAGGATTCACACATTTAGAGGAAAGAAGGAAATGAATTAAAGAAACAGGGGAAAAGCACCGAGAAAAAGGTAGAATAAATATTAAATAAACGTATAAACGGACAGATTTGCATGAAATTGTACCCAGCGGAACGTCTTGGCTTATCCATGTGTATGCAAGGTGCCTTTCTCCTTTGGTGTTTCTTTGTGGGTGGAGCTGGGGGCTCAGTGGGCTGAACGGAGATGCTGAAGTGGAGAGCGCTGGAGATGACTGGCTACAGAGTATTTGTGAGATACTCAGGGAGTTTGTTTAAGTCCCTGGTAGATTTAGAGGCTGGCATATAACTCAGACAGTAATGGAGAAATATGCATGATTTTCTTTTCCCCTAAACGTTGGTTACTGTTGTGTCTTGTTCCTTTGATATTTTATACTTTAGAAGAACAGGAAAAGACGCAACACTAGCTGGGTTTAAATGGACACTTTCTTCCGAGATGTTCCTCCGATCGTTGTACGCCGACACATCAATCGGAAGAGCTGTCAGCAGCAGCGTGACGAGCTTCAAAGCGATGAGGAGTTTATCAGAAGGTGGGCGTCTGTCATTTGATCGGAGCAGTTTTTTCTGTTGTTGTGACGCTTTAACTGAAAAACCAACTTGATAATAGTTCACACTTCTATACTGGAGATCCGAGGGCGGGAGGGAGGAAAGGCATTGTCGGTACCTCAGAGTGGTTTTACTCTGACTAACGTTACAACTTAACTTCATTATCAAAATATTAACTTATTAGTGATGCTGGTAAACTCCAAAGGAATGTTACGTTAACATCAAGATCATCCAACCAAACTTTTAACGCAGAAACTCAATCACGCGCTTCGTCCTGAAAACCCAGATCCACGTCATGAGGTTTCATTCATTCATTCCCAGTAACCATTAATCCTGTTCAGGGTCATCGGGGTTGGAGCCTATCCCAGCTCTTTAATTACTCCATCCATGCTCGATAGAAAGTGAAGTCGCTGGTTCTGATCCACTTTGTTGTTTTTGAATTTAGGCATAAGCATTCATTTGTTAATTATAAAATCGGCGTCTTCATTGTTTTCCAGCTCTTTTTAATTTGTTCACGGCGTCGGCCTTTCACTCCTACTGATGTTCGGCGTTTGTGGAGTTCCTTATTTCTTACTTTTTTATTGAAAACAAACTCTCTGCTGTGGTCCAGATCATTGAAGGCCGGCACATGAGTAGTGGCGCCGGTCACACGGCCACCAGGGATTATTCCAAAACACAGTTTACATGCAGCGGTTACCTTTCCGAAAGTCTTTCCAAAAGGACTTATACCCCCCCCCCCCCCCCCCCCCCCCTTCAGAAGAATAAATTTCATTCGGAGTGTTTACATGCAGCTTTTCCTTTCTTATCTTTCTGGTTTCTTTGCAAATCTATTCAGAACTAGGCAGTCCACGAAAGCCCACCTATTGTCTGCTTCAGGAGATGAAGAAACAAAGCAGGCTCAGAGGTGGATTTTGGCGTCTTAGCCGAGGTGTTTTTTTTTTTTTTTTTTGTATTGTGATGCAAGATTGCATGAAGGCACAGATTCCATAAGAACAAAAAATACCCCTATCAGTAAAAGAAGGATAGAGGAGGCCACCTTATCTGTCACACCTCAGACAAATAGAGCTGTTTCCAGAACCAATGGAGGATTCACAGCCTGTCATTGGCTTTGAGGAAAAAACAACAACCCTGGGATGGGGGTTGGTGGATGCAAACTAAGGTGTGGCTCCGCTGCAGGTAACGCAAACGGACTCTTAACTGTGGTTATATAAGCAGAGGTCGGAGCCCGCAGGACACATTGGTGTGATATTATGCTGTAGAAATGATCAAATCCAAGGGGGACATATGAGGAAAAACATTATTCCTGCTTCTGTGCTGCTGCAGCGTAAAGCTCGAGTCCCACCGGAGCTATTGCCTCTACTTTTTTCTTTGACAGATAACTAGAGGGACAACCGCCAATATCTAGAGACAGACAGAAGGAACATGCTGATAAATGGTTTTGTGAAGGGAAGACAATGGTGAGCGTGCTTTTTAAAAATATTTATTTTATTTTGTTTTCATCAAGAAGCCTCAGTAAATGTGAACACCAGTCGTTTTATCATTAGTTTGTTTATTGGTAGAGCAGCAAATCGTGAGGAACTGATGCTACAGCTCTGTACAAATGGCATGTTGTTAAAAAAAACACCCCAGAAACAATACTTGTATAATTCTAAATACACAGTAATAACACGAACATGTTTAGAAAATATTTTTGTGGCGACTATTCGTATTTGTGCAGTCAAATACCAGCAGCTGGGCTTGCCATAATTCTGAGGTAAAAACAAAGGTGACCTTTTACAAGACATTACAGTAAACTTCCGTAAACAATCAACTTGTTCAAAATTTATAAACTAAGTGTATGACATGACAGTGAATTATAGTCAACTCAGATGTTTGAATTTCCCGTGAAATTAACATTATTTCGCAAATACTTTCCACGTTTTTTACATTTTCTTACTGTGCAAAAAGCGCTCTCACTAAATGTATCGTAAATTTGAACATACATACAGAAGAAGCTATCATTTAGACATATAACACTTGAACAGTAATGGCTTACTTGTAAATTGAAGGTTTTTTTACCCTTAATTTCACACAACGTTTGTGTTTTCACAGTAAAAGTCAGTGTTCCAACATATTCTGACCTTAAATAAGAGTTATTTTAGGAAAGTCGGCGTATCTGCTACTGTTTTGGATCTTTTGGCCTTTTACGGTCACCATTTTTACAGGCAAAGAAGGAGGAAGAGAGGCTCTGTCAAACATTGAGGGGACGTCATAAATGTTCTGTTTGTTACTCTGAGGCCCACGTGAGAGCTTCCATTGTATATTTTTCAAACGATTCTTTACACATGATTTATTTCCTGTCCTCACAGGCAGGGTCTGATGTTTGCTGAGAAGTTGGCCGACGGCAGCAGAGTATGTAATTGGTCACGGCGTCGCGCCCTCCTCTTCATGCTTCTGTTGGGCACGGTTTTGTTTGTTTGCTCCACCAACATAAAGGAACTCGTCCCGGACTATAAACCCAATTGGTTGCTGCAGTATAATGCAACACAATGGTGGATTTCATCTTCAATACAAAATATAGTCTCTCCCAATGTGACGGGTTCCTACGTCACCACTGCTGAGACCAGCTCGCCTACCCCGCCTCACAGTGAGGTCATGAAATCAGCAACGATGGCGGTCACGCGTCAGACAAATGCTTCGTTGGAGCCTCCTTACACGTCTCCTGGACCGTACTTAGTGGAATACCCCTACCAGTACAACTACATCATAAACCAGCCAAAGAGATGTGAGCAGCAGAAGCCTTTCCTGGTTCTGATGGTCCCTGTGGCGCCTCACAACAGGGTCCATCGTGACATTGTCCGTCGCACCTGGGGAGGTGAAAGCCCTGTGCTGGACAAAGTGGTGAGTCTGTTCTTCCTGCTGGGGCGGCACGCCGGAGACGGAGCGCAACAACTCCAGGAGCAGCTCCTGCGGGAGAGTGAAGAACATCAGGACCTGATCCAGAGCGACTTCCTGGACTGCTACAAGAACCTGACCATCAAGACCATGGTGATGCTGGAGTGGCTGGACGCCCACTGCTCCGGCGCCGCCTACGCCATGAAGATCGACTCAGACATGTTTCTAAATCTACCCAATCTCATCAACATGTTGGCCAACGCCCCGACGAGGAACTACATGAGCGGACTTGTGGAGAGAGTAGCTGTTGTCCACAGAGATCCACATTCTAAGTGGTACGTACCCGAGGAGCTTTACCCAAACTCCTTTTATCCGTGCTATGCTTTGGGTCTGGGGTACCTGCTGTCCCTTGATCTCCCTAGAAAGCTGGTGGAGGCTTCTAGACACGTTAAAGCGATCTACCTTGAAGACGTATACTTAGGGATGTGCATGGAGCACTTGGGCATCCCCCTGACCGACCCCCCAGACGTGGGCTATTTTTACGTCTTTCCGGTGGCGTACAGTCGCTGCTCTTACTCCAAGCTAATAGCCACAACCACCTACCAGAACACGGATCGCTTGTGGACGTGGAGAGACTTTAAGAGGCCGGGGCGGTACTGCTCATAATCTCAGGTATAAAAGTATTCAGGCTCAACAAAGAGAAAACAATGGAGGAGGGAGAGAGAGAGAGAGAGAGAGAGAGAGAGAGAGAGAGAGAGAGAGAGATGCAATTTTGGGTTCGATTACAGCTTCAGTCAACGTGCTCTGCAGTTTTCTTCAAGTGACCAAAATAGATGGCAGCAAGGATGACTGAGACCTGAGGGGTTTCTTATTACACGCCTCACTGTGGGGAGGGATATTGTTTGATTTTACCTCAACTGGTACCACTCTATTAAAATTAAAGTGTTTTTGAACTTAAATTAATAAGTTAGACTCAAATACAATTGTTTTGATTTCGGTCACTAGTTGAAGTAATTTCTTTTAAGTGAATCAACAATTTTCTTTTTACAGCACATGGCTAGACGGCAAAAAAAGATAGGAAAACTTTATTTCAAGGTGGAGGCACCGCCTCATTCATAAAATCATCTCCTTTGGCACTTTTTCGTCTCTTGTGCACGAGGCGTGTTCAGACACGTCACAGCATTCCGTGAGGGTTTCTCCTCGGCTCTGTCGCCCAGGACTGAGGAAACGTGGATAATTAGTCGTGCCTCGGTCCTGTTTGGTATTCCAACATTCACACACTCTTGTTGACGGTATGTTATTAAGGGCGTTTTCCCAGCTGTCTCCAGAAAAAAAGGAAAAACCCAAAGAGATTAAACCTCCTGCAATAATTATAATGTTGTTGTCAGACTGAAATGCTCCAGCTTGAGGTCTCTCCGCCAGCGTTTGTCAGATGGGAGGTGAAGAATTATCTCATCAAAAGACCTACAATTAACGTTTTCCCTCGGGAATTATCGTACGCGTCGAATTAAATGCGTCGTGATTCCTCAAATCGCTACTACTGGTCTGAATCTCAGTTTCACTTTTCGTGACAATGGTTAGAAAATATCACGGCTGATGGAGACGCAGGCTGAGCTCCGTCCCAATGGAACGCCTCAGACTGTCAATCAGACGTCCTCTCCTCTGAGGCCTTGAGCAGACAAAACTAAACACACGCGTCGGAACGAGCCTGAATACACACTGTTAGATTCTTGGAGTCTTAAACATCATAAAGATGCCCAATTTGGAAGAAACATCAATGAAACTGACTTATAATTAACGAGACGCATGTTATAAATGTGGAACTGGCTCAAGATTTATTTTGTGAGGTTTTCAGTACTTTCAAAGAGCACAGTACGAACGGTGCTTATAATGCAGGAATAACTCCATAACCTAAAGCTCAAATATGTTAATCAGATAAAATGAGGGTTGAAAACCTTAAAATGTGTTTCTGTTAACTGGAAATTTGAGTGCCAGTAATTGTTTTGCCTCCCTTTGTGTTTTTTTTTCAAATTCACAATTTTATAGCAAAAAAAATACATAAAAGTTAGCAAAATTATGCAGCTGGTGATTAAAATGATAACTTGAAAAAATATAAAATGCTCATGCTAGTTAACTGGAATAAGAAAACTTGCTTTGAAGTACTTTTAATCAAAGTGCCAGTAAAATCTGCATTCTTTTTTGTTCATAAAATGTATACATTTAAATTTTTGAGCAGATAAATGTTTGTTTTTTTAAATAATACACTCTCAAAACTTTAATTAAATGAGCACAACGACAAATACAGAATAACACTAAATCAACGAATTCTACCAACCTAAAAACGTCTTTTTTTAATTAAAAAATACTTTCTGAATGTATTTCAGGCACTTACATTTTTTTTTAATATCGTAACTTATAGTTTTACGGCGCATACGCATGTTGACATTATACATTCAATGAATGAACGAAATCTTTATGTCGAAAATGCGATAACATAACATTTAAATACGCAAAATTAAACAGCCCAGTGCGTAACCGAAATAAATAAATAACTTAATAATAATAATAATAATAAATAAGTACATAAAACTAAGCAAAAAAAATTCAACAAACTAGGTAAAACTAGCTCAGGGCCGTTTTGCAGTTCTTGTCTTTGATTTTTGGTGACGATGCAGCTCTCTAAGGACTCAAATGTCTTCTTCCTCTTCCTCTTCCGTCCCTCCACAATCTCCATCCTCATCCTCCTGTTCCGCGCTCACCCTCAGATCGTGCGTGGTGCGTGACGTCACGCGTCATTTCGTGATCGCAGCGAGTTTGATTGGCTGGAAAGACGCCAAAAATAAAATGAAACACCTGAAAACGGAGCCCCTCTTGGTGAAATTTTGAATCTTCGCGTCTCTACTGGGACAGGAAGTCTAAATGGAAAACACTTTCAAAATAAAACAGGAAACACAGGCAGGATAAAAAATAATAAAATAAAATAAAACCTCCAAAAATCAAAGGAGAATAAATAAATAAGGAAACGAACACCGTCTTGACAAGGAGGTAAAACAGACAAATACATTTTTGAATGACTGTCAGTGTCTGTTCTTTACTTTTTCACTTAACCTGCCAGAGAATCAATTCTTCTACTTTTATCAGAGTATTTCCTTCCCCACACATTGTAACTGTATGTTTAATTGAGTAAATTACGTCTGAACTGCTGCTGCCTGTGACGATCCATCACAAAAACATTTATTATGTGCAATAAGAATTAAAAGGAGTGAATAACTGGAGTTTTTTCTGTCTCTGTTTTCATTTAATCTTCTTTCTCCGTGTTTTCAGCGGAATCATTGCTATGTTTCAACCAGGACTTCTCGTAGATTTCCATTCAATATTCAGACCTCTGGCTGACGGTGAATGTTATTGGCTTCCTTATTTCCAGTTAATCGTGCCATTGACTTCTGCTGTCGCCACGGAAACATGTTCACACCAGTCGTTTGAGCGTTAGCCACAAACGGAACTTCAGCCTGTGATAAACCTTGATTGGCGTACGGTCTGAGCTGAATTCCTCATTCGGCCATATAAAATTCAAACCATTGTAACACCTGACAACATGAGAATTTGAAAATGTTGAACTAGGAAGCATTGACAGATTGCGTACTTCCATCAGCGACCCTTTTGTCACAAAAAAAAACTCTTCGATCATTCGTCTACCTCACAGTAACTGCACGTCCACCAATGGCACTATTGCACAACTGCACTGGGACTGCTTTTAATTTATATCCGTTTTTCTTCCTCTTTTGGCATTTTTACACTTTTACTTATCTTTATTTCATGTCATATCTTATGTATGTATGTTTACATATAGACAGGTTTCTACGTGTGATTTTTCTTTTGTCACTGTACGACGTTAGAGCTGTTTAAACGCCCAAATGTCCCAGTGGGGATTAATAAAGTTCTTTCCCGGATTCAGATTCAGTTTATTGTTGCATCTCACATTATATTCACATATAAAAAAGGGTATAGGTTTTGCCCCCCCCCGTACAATAAATAAGAGTCATAAAGTCTTTCTAATAGTTGTTCTGTTCTATTTCATTATGTTAAACAATACAAAAACCACAGTACTAGAATGTTCCACAATGTTGGATCTGAGTCTATTCATTGTTATTATTTATTGTACAGGCCTTGACAGATGCTGAACCCTAAGTTCTTGTTTAGCAGCAAGTGCTACCTACACTGCAAATTTGAAATAAAACATTTAACACTGTCAGATGGGTTCGAGGTGGAGGTGGGACTGCATCAAGGATCGGCTCTGAGGCCCCTCTTGTTGGCTATGGTGATGGACAGGCATAAGGAGGAGGTCAGGTAGGAGTCTCTGTAGACTATGATGTTTGAGGATGACCGTGTGATCTGTAGGGTGAGCAGGTGGAACAGAAAACCTGGAGGGGTGGAGTTATGGTCTGGAGAGAAGAGAGTGAGGAAAAAGAGGTGAAAAAGCGAGACCAGGCAAGGTGGAGTGGTCGGAGAAGAGTGTCAGGAGTTATCTGTGACAGAAGAGTAGCAGCAGGAGTGAAGGGAAATGTTTACAAGATGGTGGTGAGAGCAGCTCTGCTTGATGGTTTAGAGACGGTGGCTCTGACCAAAAGACAGGAGGCGGAGCTGAAGATGTTCAGATGTTCTCTGGGAGAGACGAGGATTGACAGGATTAGAAAGGAGGACATCAGAGGGACAGTCCAGGTTAGACGTCCTGGAGACAAAGTCAGAGAGGCCAGAGTGAGATGGTTTGGACACGTGGAGAGGAGGGATGGCTGATCTGTTGGTAGAAGGATGCTGAAGGTGGAGCCGCCAGGCTGGAGAAAAAAAATGTGAAGACCATAGAGGAGGTTGGAAGGAGACGATCTGCTGTGGCGACCCCTTCAAGGAACAGCAAAAAGAAGAACGGAGTTAGTTTCTCAGAGATCCAGAGTTACCCATAGCCTCTAGCTTCTAGCTTCTAGTAAGCTCAACAGTCTGGATCCGATCTCCTTCACTGAGGAAGACTCATAACTATCCCCACCTGAGATTTCTACGTGGACTCTTGTTCTGGACTTTTAAGTTTAAAACAAGTTTAAAACAAGTGAACTCCCCACAAGAGTGGCATTCGCCGCACCGAATGCCACTCCTCACGCCACTCCTCGCGCCAGGGTTCTTCTTCGCTGGTTTTGCATCTGCTTTTAATAGAATGCAAATTTGTTCACTCCGGCAATGCGTTGTGGATCCTGGCGTGAACGGAGGTCTCGTCCACTGGATCGGAGACTTCCTCTCTGAGCGACCTCAGAGGGTCACCGCCGGAGGGAAGGTGTCCGAGGTGACGGCGCCGAGCACAGGGGAACCCACGAGGGGACAATCCTTTCACCGCCGCTTTTCTCTGTTTGCACAAACTCGTTTTGAGTTTATTTAAGTATGCTGATGACGCGGCTGTGCTTTGTTTCAGTGCAGAGAAGAGATTCTGAGTGAGCGAGTTCATATCTCAACCATGTTTCAGCTTCCTGGAAGAAAGAGCTTTTCGTACGAAATAGCAAAGATTTAATGCAACCAATTACGATCGTCAGGCAGACAGCAGGGATGGCGGATGATTTTAAATATCTTGGTACATATATTGACAGCAATATGACCTTTAAAATAAATACCGACCAAATTTAGAAAAAAAAAGAATATGTTCACAGCAGTTTTGATGTGAGCCCCAAAAAATCTTAGGGAAACCGCCGAAGCAGCTTTGTGACATGTTTGATGATCTTCTAATATGCCAAAACTCACAGAATCATCAATGACCCCTCTGACACGTTATACAGGCAATTTGAAGTTTTACCCTCAGGGGGGCGCTGTAGATTACCAATGACCAAAAGAAATATCTACAAGATCGAGCCATGTGCGCTTAGGGAGGACATGAGTGGTGTCTTTTACAAGTTTATTTTCTATGTGTATTTATATGATGACGATGATTTACGCTTTTTAGGAATTGTATTTTATGCAGCATGTGACCGAAGGCAAATGTTTTCGTATTCGTATCCGTTGATCACTAATTACAAACACTTATGAAGCAAAAAACCTATGTGTCCTATGACAGACAGGTGTGGTCCCTTATACAGACAGGTGTGGTCCCTTATACAGACAGGTGTGGTCCCTTATACAGACAGGTGTGGTACATTATATAGACAGGTGTGGTACATTATATAGACAGGTGTGGTCCCTTATACAGACAGGTGTGGTACATTATATAGACAGGTGTGGCACATTATACAGACAGGTGTGGTACATTATATAGACAGGTGTGGTACATTATATAGACAGGTGTGGTACATTATATAGACAGGTGTGGTCCCTTATACAGACAGGTGTGGTACATTATATAGACAGGTGTGGTACATTATATAGACAGGTGTGGTACATTTTATAGACAGGTGTGTGACCTTATATAGACAGGTGTGGTACATTATATAGACAGGTGTGGTACATTATATAGACAGGTGTGTGACCTTATACATACAGTTGTGTGACATTATATAGACAGGTGTGTGACCTATGACAGACAGGTGTGTGACCTATGACAGACAGGTGTGTGACCTAAAATAGACAGGTGTGTGACTTTATACATACAGGTGTGTGACCTTATACATACAGGTGTGTGACCTTATACATACAGGTGTGGTACATTATATAGACAGGTGTGGTACATTATATATACAGGTGTGTGACATTATATAGACAGGTGTGGTACATTATATAGACAGGTGTGTGACATTATATAGACAGGTGTGTGACATTATATAGACAGGTGTGGTACATTATATAGACAGGTGTGTGACATTATATAGACAGGTGTGGTACACCTCACCCTCTATTACACACACATTTGTGAAGTTTTCCCTCCACCTCACTCTCTCCCACTCTCTCTTCCCCTTTCCCTCTCTCTCTCGCCCCCTTTATAATAATAATAATAATACATTCCCTTGACCGCTATGTCTTTCTCTCTCCCTCCCCCTTTCTTTCTCCCCCAGTCCCTCTCTCTCTCTACACTTCCTTCTCTCCCCCCCTTACTCTCTGTGAAAAGCAAATTCATGAATTGTTCTCTCCTGCTGTCCCCTCACTCTTTAAAGTGAATAGTGAGGCGGTGTTAATGACACAAGAAGACGAAGTACTGGACGTAAATATTTTATTTCCATTAAAAAAAAAACACGCAGCATCAGCTGAGGGGGAGAACATGTACAGAGTTGACTTTTTCACACGAGCAGCAGCACCACAACAGTCAACAGTTCCTGTTTTCACAATTCACCCAAGTCTAAGCTTGAGTGACCCGTGAAGGATGATGTCATCACAACTCTGAGAGGGTCCATCGTCTTAGGAGCGGTTTTATTCTCAGGATAAAGTTACAAACAGTAAATAGTAAATGACCCAGAGATGACCTACAGCCCTGAACATTCATGATATAGCTCTGATGCGCTACAAGTGTCCTACACCCCTCATCCAGCAGGAGGCGACAAAATACTTTATTAACTGGCGCCTTCAGTGATGAACTCTACATCACCTATGAACATGATTCAAAAAAAGAAAAAAGAAAAAAAACAAACAATTAAATAAATATAAATATATAAATAAACAGATATCATGTATAAATACATGTATAAATACATTGGTTTAAAATAAACTAATGAATCCATCACTCTGTTCCCGCCTGGTGTGTAAGATAATCAGCAGGTGCCTCATAATACTGTCCTACTTAACAGGAGTGAAAAACGTGGAAACGCTTAGATGAGAAGAGCAAACTCTCTCGTGTCACACAATTAAATATCAGGCGTCAGAGATCCTCTGGGGACATCTTTTATTGCATCTGGAATTTCCTCACCCAGCTCTGTATTTCCCAAAATGTCGGACTGTTCCCAAAACTCTTCACGGTTAGCTGCGAGCCTTTGGGGGCATTAAAGAAACACACATTTCACATGAATTGGTCGAAGTGCAAACTACTGAAAAATAAACTCAGTGAAGGGAAGAGCATTTGCGGTCGACCCCTGAGAGTAAGGTGCTGAAATGATAAAGAAAACAGTGAAATGAAAAACTTGTGTCTTTTTTCTTGACGGGCAGATTTTTTTTTTTTTGGACTCTGTTGTAGCTGCAAGCAGCTTCCTGCAGAACTGCTCATCCAAACGGCCTCACACTAGACACTGACAGCCAAAGGTTATTTCATTTCTCTGAAGCTTGAAAAGTGCGGTGTGTTAACATAGTGACCTAGTGGTGCTCTACCTAGTGGTGAAGTTTCAGATTGCAGCCTATAATTCACGTCATTCCTAGCATAGATCATTCTTGTTGGTGATATTAACTAAATATTCATCCCAGCTGAACGTGGATCTCTCACACACATCCGAGGTTTCCCTTTTCATGTTCTCAATTATCTCAATTATTGTCAACATTGGAGCCGGACCAAACGCTCCGTTATGCTCAACATTAAAGACGGATGTGACGGAAATAAAAGACGGAAATGTTCTTTTCCTGATATCAATTTAGAAAAACGTTTCCACTCCTTCACAAATGTTTGCACTTTGTGTTCACCTCTTTAAACCAGCTTTCGTGAGCAGAAGCTGAACCCAAAAGGTTTTCGTCACCTGCGCGTGAAGCACCTCAGACATAAATTGAAGAACATTTGTTTTCTCACAAACTAGAATAAATCACAGGGATTAATGGCACTGGGATGGATCCCAGAGAAAACAGATTAAATATGGTAAAAAGAGAGAAGCGAAATGAAGGCCAGGACCGGCGTGAGCCTGCCGTTCCCGTCATCCGTTTACGTACTTGGGCAGCACACATATGCACGCCACCGGCACTTTGATGAACTCCTTCTTCAGCACGTATTTTTTGGGGTTGTGCGAGCAGCAGCTCCTCTTCATCACCAAAAAATTAGCGGTCACGGGCACTGAGTTGAAGCTGAAGTCTTGTCGCTGGTTGATGATGCAGCCCTGACAGAGGCACACAGCGAAGGGGATCTCACAAGGGATCCTGTCCATGTCCAAGTTCTTTCTGACAGGAGAACATCAGAGACAGAACAATCAGTGCCGAGGCTCTGGACTATCTTTATGGACGTGATCTCTGACCAATTAGCTCCATGTGAAGATAAACTAAGTCAAACACAAACCTCTCACAACCTGTTCTCAACTAAAAGTCATAACTGGGCTTCCATAAAACTGTGAAGAATAACAGGGACTTTGTGGAATGTCTATCAGATTTGAGGGAGCAGCTACCAAATTGGTTGTTTCGCGTGATGGCGTTACTGTTATATAATTAAGTCCTAAATATTAGTAGAAATTCATTGAATTATTAGAAATAAAAACTGAGACTGTGAGATCTGGAACCAAGTCACCTGCAAGGGGGTAGACCCTCGACCGTTTACCTGTATGACAGGGATACCTGATTACATTAGCTTTTATATATTCTTTTGGGCAGTCTCATGATGTTATGACTTTAATCTAGTACTATCTTGAATTTAATATATTATAACTTTAATCTAATAATATTATGACTTGAATCTATTATGACTTTATTATAGTGATATTGTAATATTCATATTAAAACAAATGTATTATTGTAATATAATGACTTTATTTAAGTAACATTATTACTTTATTATAGTGACATTATGACTTTATTATAGTAACATTATGACTTTATTATAGTAACATTATGACTTTATTATAGTGACATTATGACTTTATTATAGTAACATTATGTCTTTATTATAGTAATATTATGACTTGATTATAGTAACATTATGACTTTATTACAGTAACATTATGACTTTATTATAGTAATATTATGACTTTATTATATTAACGTTATGACTTTATTATAGTAACATTATGTCTTTATTATAGTAACATTATGACTTTATTATAGTAACATTATGACTTTATTACAGTAACATTATGACTTTATTATAGTAAAACTATGGGAAGCTCCCTCGAACTACTTTTCCTCTAATCGACACTTCTAGTGTTGTGACTCACTCATTTTTGTCCCCGCGCGCTCTCCGTTGCTCTCACCTGTACGTCCACGGGGAGATTGAGCGCTCATTCAACCCTACGCGAGTCCCTCTGACCACCTGGTCGCATGTCTTATTGTTGGACGACTGCAGGTTCTCCAAGAACCCCAGTTGGTCCCAGTAGTCCTTCTTGAACCTGTGCGTGCGGTTTTTGTGCGCCTCTTCGTGGACGCACCTGTCCGAGGCGGAGGAGGCGCGCTGGTTGAAGATCAGCAGTGAGCCTAGGGAGATCTGAAACAACGAAAACAAAGACACACCTGAGCTTTAAATTTCTCGCGTCTGTGCCCCCCCCCCCCCCATCTCCACCCCACAACCAGGATTACCATTTTCAGGCTGACCCAGGTCATCTTGGATCCGGACTGGTTCGACTGAGACCTGCAGCTCCATAGCAGCCTCTATATATACATGTACATAAATGCAGTGTGTATACACGACGAGAGAGTTTCCTTCTGCTGGATCACACCAGGGCAGAACCCACCTCCCACGTGTGTGTGTGTGTGTGTGTGTGTGTGTGTGTGTGGGGGCGGGGGCGGCGTCAACCATGACTATTCCCTTTATTCCCGTATGTTCTATTTATAGTTCAAAAGATTTCTGAGATCAAACCCGATGAAGAGTTTCCAAAAACTTGCTCCCATTTCTTTGTAACCTTTTCGGTAGATTTAATAATGTGGTGCAATAGAGAGGAAATAAAGTATCATATCGCAGTAATACGGATTTTCAATTCATGACAATAATTACCAGTAACGATAATAACATTAATGGAAAAAATAATTGGTACTAATGAATACTTGGCAAGAAGTACAGTTACTGCCGAATAATGTCTCTGATTGAAGTAAAATCATGAAAATAAAAAAGGATTATGTAAAAAAAAGTATCGAAGTTCAAAAGTATCTATTGAAAAGGAGAAAGTATAAAAGTGAAATGCGGTTACATAAAGGGAGGAAATGAATTCAATTATTGCAGTGAACGGTAAACTGTGTGAAACCAACCTTGTGACTGGTTCTGTTTGTTTTCAAAACATATTTATCGAGATATCAGGAAAACAAAATAAGCATTGATGTTACTGTTACCGTGGTTACCGGTCAGAAGGAGGATATATGAGGCAGCTAGTGAAAAATTCCTCCCGAAACTGATGTTGCAAGCAAGAAAAAAAGAAAAATGTTTTTGGCTTGACCAGCCTTCATTTTAATAATTTACAGTCCATTGCTAAATTCATGTTTTTGCTTTTTATTTTTTTGCCAGAGCCGCAGCGCTTTATCCACATAGGATGTATCCAAATATCCAAACTTCCTCCTCACGGTGAACACAGTTGTAGTTAATGGCAGTTGGCGGTACAGATAAAAAAATCTGATTCAATTCATTTTTTTTTGTTTTCATTCATTTTAGCAACATTTTCTTTGAAAATGATTCAAAACATTCAAAGAAATCTCCTGCGGTTCTTCAAATTACCCCTATGGCTATACGTACGTCCATGTGAGAAACATTGTTCTGGATGACCGGGTCAGAACATCTCCAGAACTGCACATACTCCTGAAAAAGTTGATACTGGTTGTGATAGAAATCTGTCAGAACACTGAGTGACATCACAGCGTGCTGTTTATGGGGCTGAGTGGCTGCACACCTGTCAGAATGACCTCTGACCCCTGGCCGCTACAAAGAGCACCTACACCTACCATCAGAACTGGACCATGGAGCAATGGAAAAATTGCTTTTCGTATTTATTGAATTTTAAAATGGGCGCAGAGAATAAATAATAAGATAATATTGGAGATGAGATGCTTCTTTCAAATATGTAGTAATAGTTTACTTTAAAAGAGACACAGGTGTGTTTATTCTTACAGCCTATGAAACAGTTTAGAGGAGAGAAACCGCTGCAGCAAAATCAACACTTTCTGTCAATAGTGACCTTTTTAATCATAATGACGTGAAATTTAAATTATTAAACTTTATTAGTATTATTAGTATTATGACTTTATTAAAGATATTCTGACTTTTTTAAATAATATTATCCATTTATTTGAATAATATCAAGACATTTTCTCCTAAAATGATAAAACTTAATTAGTATTATGACTTTATTGAAGATATTATGACTTTATTTAATAATATGATCACTTCATTTTAATAATATCATGACATTTTCTCCTAAAATGATAAAACTTAATTAGTATTATGACTTTATTGAAGATATTATGACTTTATTTAATAGTATGATCACTTTATTTTAATAATATCATGACATTTTCTCCTAAAATTATAAAACTTTATTAGTATTATGACTTTATTGAAGATATTATGACTTTATTTAACAGTATGATCACTTCATTTTAATAATATCATGACATTTTCTCCTAAAATGATAAAACTTAATTAGTATTATGACTTTATTGAAGATATTATGACTTTATTTAATAGTATGATCACTTTATTTTAATAATATCATGACATTTTCTCCTTAAATTATAAAACTTTATTAGTATTATGACTTTATTGAAGATATTATGACTTTATTTAATAGTATGATCAATTCATTTTAATAATATCAAGACATTTTCCCCTAAAATTATGAAACTTTATTAGTATTATGACTTTATTGAAGATATTCTGACTTTATTTAATATTATTTTCACTTTATTTTAATAATATCATGACACTTTCTCTTAAATGATAAAACTTTATTAGTATTATGACTTTATTGAAGATATTTTGACTTTATTCTCTTGAAATAATGACATTTTCTATTATTATGATGAATTTATTCATGTTAAATTATAAAAATGTTCATCATAAAATTAGGATTTTATTCCAGCAATATTATGACTTTTTAATCATGACTTTACAATTTTATTTCTGTATCATTGTGCCTTTTTCCTTTTTCTTGTCATCTTTCCATTTTTCCATCCGGTCGTTGACTGTTTGGAATGTGACTTTCTGCTGTCAATCAGGAAGTGATGTGATGTCACTCTACTGCTAGCTCCTCCCCCTCTGCACCGGCTCCATATAAATATTTGACAACCTGTATTTAGAAGCACACGGATCTGGATCACCCACAGACTTTTTCACTTCCTTGTGTTTGGTTAAACCTCTGAATGTCAATAAGTCATAAAAGAGAAGTTATTGAATGAAAACATGACCCAGAATTTAAATTCTTTGTCATCATTCTCTGGTGGCTCCCCTTCTGAGACTCAATATTTGAGATCCCAATGAAAACCTTTGTGTTTGTGTGTTTCCGCTACAATCTGAACTGAATATTTTTGAAAGATTATTTTATTTTAAGCTATGCAAGAGGAAACAGCAACAACTGGAATAACAATGATAATTGGGTGTAAGGATGATGGATGATGTCATCCTGTAGTATCACAGACTCTGCCCTTCAGTGAGGGCAGAGTCTGTGGAGTATGTTCACGCCGCTGTGCTCGCTAATAATAATAATAATAATAATAATACATTTAATTTATAATGCACTTTACATTCTCTTAATCTAATGGGCGGTTGGCCCAGCTCACCCAATCGAAAGTGAAGGAAATGCTCTTTTATTTGTTCAGCCAATAGGGAAATAGTATAGAACATACCAGTATCATTTGTAGCTTCTGATTTGGTGGGCAAGATGCAGAAAGTCAGCAACCCACCTCATAGTGGGTTCATTCAATTCACAAGACGCAGACGCAAGCTGAGCTCTCCGCCGCAAACAGTAATCCGTTTACTTCTCTCACAAATCAACTCTCAATTCAGTTCTCTCACTTTATGAATGCTGTGCTGCCAGAGGAAGCTCATAGCTTGATCGGCATTCGTTTATTTTTACAACACTTTCTGTTGAATGGAGGCCTGTAAAAAAGCCTCATGCTGCTTCCACCTCTAGCTATGCTGTTACTAGCCCGTCAGAGGCTCCGCCCACTGCTCCCCTAACCCCAACTTCCACAAGCTCCGCCCCTGTACTAGTGGTGGATTGAAATGTCATTACTTCCCATCCCAGAGTTTTTCTTCCAGACTCGATTTTTATTATTTATTCTTATTATTCGTTCATTCATTCATTTGTGCGTTCATTCATTCATTCATGCATTTGTTCATTCATTCATTCATTCATTCATGCATTCATTCATTTGTTCATTCATTCATTCATGCATTCATTCATTCATGCATTCATTTGTTCATTCATTCATTCATTCATGCATTCATTTGTGCGTTCATTCATTCATTCATGCATTTGTTCATTCATTCATTCATTCATTCATGCATTTGTTCATTCATTCATTCATTCATTCATGCATTCATTCATTTGTTCATTCATTCTTTCATGCATTCATTCGTTCATTCATTCATTCATGCATTTATTCATTCATTCATTCATTCATGCATTCATTCATTCGTTCGTTCATTCATTCATTCATTCATGCATTCATTCATTCATGCATTCATTCGTTCATTCATTCATGCGTTCATTCATTCATGCATTTGTTCATTCATTCATGCATTCATTTATTCATGCATTTATTTATTCATGCATTCATTCATGCATTTGTTCATTCATGCATTCATGCATTCATTTATTCATGCATTCATTCGTTCATTCATTCATTCATTTGTTCATTTGTTCATTTATTTATGCATTCATTCATTCATGCATTCATTCATGCATTCATTAATTCTCCATTACACTCAGTATCTGTCAGCTCTATGATGAATTGGCGACTGGTCCAGGATGTGCACTGTGTCATTCATGCATTCATTCATTCATTCATTCATCTCCACTACGCTCCTCTGTGCTCTGATGAACTGGTGACTGGTCCAGGATGTACCCCGTGTCATTCATTCATTCATTCATTCATCTCCACTACGCTCCTCTGTGCTCTGATGAACTGGTGACTGGTCCAGGATGTACCCCGTGTCATTCATTCATTCATTCATTCATTCATCTCCACTACGCTCCTCTGTGCTCTGATGAACTGGTGACTGGTCCAGGATTTTTCTACACAGCATACTATCTGACTACAGTCTGTGTCGTAGCTCAACTGTGAAGTTATCTGAAGGCGGCTTCCTTGTGGTGAAGACTCATGATGTCATCCGTAAGGATTCCATAAGTCTTTTTCATCATGAGAATTTTCATAGACGTCTTTCGGTGAAATGTTGCATAAATGATATCGAAAAACCCACGATAATTTGTGCGTCTTCAGCATTACGTGTCCTTCGCCACACTGTCCTGACTTTTCACTTCCTTTTTGATGAGAAAGAGGAATTGAATGATTCCTTGTTACTGATAAAGCCTCAGGGAAATATCTTAGACCAGGATTTATTTGTGAGTATTCTTTTTTTCATCTGGGGGGGGGGGACACGGAAAACTCATGTTGTGGATGAATGGGTGGATGTTGTAAAAAGAGCTAAATAAATGATACCACTGATTGGCTGTAAATCTGGATTTTCCGGTTGCTGTTGGCTGCTAAACAAAAGAAGGAAACAAGTTTTTAAAAAACTGTTCTAGATCTTTCCTTTTGGATTCCGTAGTTACATTTCATTTTGAGTATAGGCTTGATTGATTGTTGTATTTGGTTGTTTGTCTTTCGTCACAACTCAGTTTGAATAAAACTACTTTCCATGTTATGTAAATATTCAATATGGTTGGAAGTCTTTACTTTTGTTTGAGAGCTAAAATCATACAATCAAAACACATTTAATGGAGTTTACTAAACTATTTTTTTTAGTTCTATCATTAGACTACTAGTCCACTTCTCTAAGCTCTGGTCCATACCGTCCAAATTGCCCACCTATTATTTCTACCAGCCCACCCTAATGTAGTTGGCTAAAACCGACCCTGATCTCCATCACTGCAGAGCGGGGCTCGCTTATTTCAGCTTCACCCTAGGGTGGCTGCCCAACCCCGTGCTGCATGATAACAAAATGCTGCCTGGCTCAAGGGTTGGTCATCTTCTCCCCAGCGTCTCACACCATGACGTCATGATGTGATGTCATAAAAAGCTTTTCTTTTGCAAGAATGGGGCACTTATGGAATTTTTTCTTGCTAATGGCTCATGAATGGATGGATGGATTTGTATATATATGTATATATATATATATTTATATTACCCTGAAGAAGTGTAACCCGAGACATGGTGGCATTAGGTCATGAGAACGTTTTCTTAAAAATCGGGGGAAAGGGCATTTCTGGAGTTTTCGTTCAGTTGACATTGGGTTTGGTGATGTATCATTGCATCCTACAGCGACCAAACAGGACATGAATTAGATCCTTAATTTTAAGCGCTATAAAGTGTTTATAACGGTTCAGCTTTTAATCCGCAGATGAAAATGCTTCATCACATGGACTCAGTAATTAGAAAGTATCCTAAATAAAGTGATCTCATTGATTCTGTTGAGTAAAGTCTGCCTCTGCGGAGCTTTGTGCTATCTGGTGCAATATTCTGAACCAAAGCTTCCTTCTTGTGGAATGACTGTCCGGGGAAAACCAGGTTCCCTCTTCAGCTCCACAAAAATTATTCTTGCCCCTTGTGCTTGGTAACTCACCCGGACCTCGTCATCCATATCAGATAGTCCTGAACCTCAGTCATTCCAGTTCGGGTGGTGCAATGTGGGCGGAGCCTCCTCCTTTTCACTATAAATGATCAACACCTGTATTTAGACTCTCAGAATGAGCTCACCCACGGAGCGAGCTCTCACTCTGTCACTCATGTGGAACTCTGATGCAATGGTTCCGTCACACACTTTGGCTCTAATCGGCTATTTATATCGAGGTAGGAAGTGATTTTTTTCTGCCGCAGAACCGCTTATCTTGCGTTTATCTGACTACGTCACCGGTGAAGTATATTCTCTGTCAGCCGTCAACCAGAGACCAGGAAACATTAGATCTGAGGAAGGAAATTCCCACTCGCAGCAAGACTCCGGTTCAGTGTGTGACATCCTTGTTTCAGGTACGAAACTGTCAAACGTTCTGAAGAGTGACATACATAAATACTTGACCTGAGAGATTAAGAACCAGAAACCGACACATTTATCTCTGCTCTAAATTAAAAAAATCACCAGGGCTTAGAGCATCGCTTCAAAGAAACAATAGTTCTGAGTATTTATGAGACACTGGAAAAATTCTCAAGAAATATATATATATATATATATTATATCAAATTGAAGCACCTCTGTGAACCCGGATTGTTTCACTGTATAAACCTGGACGGATTCACTGTATGTACCCTAACTGTTTCACTGTATGAACCCAAACTGTTTCACTGTATGAACCCGGACTGTTTCACTATATGAACCCAAACTGTTTCACTGTATGAACCCGGACTGTTTCACTGTATGAACCCAAACTGTTTCACTGTATGAACCCGGACTGTTTCACTTTATGAACCCAAACTGTTTCACTGTATGAACCCGGACTGTTTCACTTTATGAACCCAAACTGTTTCACTGTATGAACCTGGACTGTTTCACTGTATGAACCCGAACTGTTTCCCCATGTGAACCCAGATTTTTCAGGGGCAGCTGTGGGCTCAGTGCTCTGAGAAGAGACGCAAAAGATGAAGGTGCAAAAGAACGAGGTGAGCAGAACGGGTTCAGAGTATTTGTGATTTGTTGGAGTTTTTTGCATAGATTTAGAGGCTGATAATGACTCGGACGAATCTGCTTGAAATATTCCTAAATACTGTTGAGCCTGGGCGGAGGTTTACGCCCTCCGAGTGCTTTCTAGTTTCTGACGTATTTGTTTTATTTGTTTTATTTATTCTTTTGTTTACAAAAGAGAATTCAGACCTTTTTATGTTCTACAAATTTATATAATCACTGTCTTATTAAGTTTTTTATGTTTACTGCTGCTTCTTTTAGACTGAGTATATGTACAGGAGTGGTGGTGGTGGGGGCGGTCACCATGGTCAAACCCCTAGGGCACCAACTTGGCTGAGCGTGGCCCTGGCCGTCGTGGTCAATGAGTGGTGAAATGAAGCCAGTTTGATCTTCATGTGTTTGAAAGACAAGATTTGTAAGATGACGTGAAAAAAAGGGAGTGGGGCAGTTTTATTGACTGCTGCTCGATCTTAAATCGCTACCTGAGGCTCTTTGCAGCGGGTTTGTTCCAACACATAACCAGCAGGTGGCAGAATTTAGTCTATAATACACTGGGAAACCTATTTGAAACCTGCTTTCTGTCTGTTTTCTATTCTGTTTAGATGCTGGTTCAATGTGAAGCTCCAGGAACGATCCGTGGATTAAGAAACGTCCCTCAACCATCCGCTAGCATGGAGGCGAACAGTTGACTTTTTTCTTTAACAGGTGGACTGTTCCTTTAAATAGAATTGGAGGTAGTAAAATTTTACTCTAGTATTTTTTTGTTTTGTTTCATTTAATGCAACGTGATACATCAACAGAACATTTTATAGGTAAATAATTTACTTCTTATCTTTATCACATTCTTCAGACAGCTTTAGTTACTTTCCAGAAACTGTATTTTCTTGTCTTTTGTCCACAAAATAAAACAAAACAAAAGTTTTCTAGAGATATGTACAGGGAGGAATAAAAACATCTAAGAGAAAATCAAAAAAAGGAAATTAAAACAGTTATGAAAAAAAATACATTTTTTCTTGTACTACAATACTGGGACCAATCAAGTCACTATTAAAGTTATTTTAAAAAAAAAAGGAGCAAATTGAGAGAAATAATTTATAATGTCCAGTAATAACAACAACAATAACAATAATTTTTAGTGATTATTTGATGATAATTACAATTTGATATTTAGTTTGTAGCCAAAATACAAAATATTCAATTGAGAATTTTAAAAAGAAACTAAAAAAAAAAAAAAAGTTTAACTAACCAAGAAAAAGAGCATGAAATATAAAACTCAAAGGGAGAAAATTTGGTATTTTTTATTTTGTTTTTGGCAAATGGATTTTTAAGCCATTGGGAGTGTGTGAAGGGTCCAGAGCATTTAGGGTGCAGAGGCATCTTTTGAACAGCAGGGGGCGCTGCAGTCTCCAGACATACTGCAGTGAGTGTCAGAAAAGTATCACTTAGTGGTTTAGTATTTAAGGAAAGCAAAGGGAAGGAGGTTTTGGCTCAGGATCATGGACAGAGTGCTCCTCCCAGGGAGACAGCGCTTCAGAACCACGCAGCCGTCTGTTGGCCGCAGAGTTGAATTCCCCAGGTGAAGTACTGGTTTCACAAATCCAGTACCCAGGGGAAACGGCAACCTTAATCTGCGCTCCACACTGGGGGTGAGAGCTCCAGCGGGTGAGACAGGATTGGCCAGGACTTGAGGGCCTGGAAGCTACGCCCACGCCGGTGACCTGCGCCTGCCCCCCCGTCTCCTAAAACTCCAGAACCTGCGACAGAGGAGGCCCTCGGCATTGTCAACTGACTCGGTTGAATCAGCGGATGTTAGGCAGAGCCTTGACATCAGCTTCGGGTTATAAAGTCAGTAAATTCAAGAAAAATACAGACTTCATTAATCCTGTGTGGAGGCACCAGACGAGCCACAGACGTGATGGAGTCGTTTCATGGTTTCAGGCCAACATGATGGACAATCACCCGAGAGGAGAATTGGAGGAACACGAGACAAAGACACAGAGAGGAAGATGAGGAGCAAGTGTCAACACAATGAGAATACACTGAGACATGACGAGAAAAGAAATGACACAACACTTAAACAGAGAATTAAAGGGCCAAACAGGTGAAAGAAACAATTACAGGAAGTGTAAAGCAAAAGTGAGAACGTAAAGAATGGGTTTTCAAAATAATACAGGAAACAATGAAACAGAAAACACATAAAAATAACCCAATAAACCTTCAAAGTAAGAGCTAGGAACTAATAATAATCAGTCATGACAGACGAGGGACGGATGGAAGGGTTTTCCTCTATCCCTCTCCTGTCACTTCGTTCATGGTGGGGTTTACGTCTGCAGTGACTTAATCTCCATCACGCTTAGTTAAAAGTCCGTACGCAGCCTAATAGCAAATAATAGCAAAGTAAAGAAACAGCATTTTGATGTTGGCATGGATAACATCACTTCTGGGCGGTTGAAATTGTTCCAGGACGTTGGTGAAACATCTGGCGCCCTCCTGTTGCACCCCGACCACATTCCAGGGCCATAAGTGGAACACCTCCCTGAAGGCCTTCGTCTGATACGAGCTGACAAAACCGGATTTCTCTGCTGATTAAACTTTCTTTGCATGACTTCAGGACAAAACAGCCTGACGTTCTAATCAATCTGCATGTAGTGAACAGCAATTAAAACAAATGCCTTATTGATCCGGGCCCTGTAGAACCAGAGTGAGAGCTGTGTCCGTGTCCTCGACAGAAAGTCCGTGACTGTTGTTCCTCGTCTCTTATTCTGTTCTTCATCTTGATGGGCAGGACCTCAAAGCGTCATCAAAGGAGATTGTCCGGTGTGGCAAAATTAGAATTGTATTTCTGCTGTTTGCAGATGATGTGGTTCTGTTTGCCTCATCAGTCTGTGAATTTCAGCAGCACGGGAGCGATTTGAGAGTCAGAACCACGAAATCTGAGGGCATTGTTCTCTGCTGGAAAAAAGTTGGTTTGTCCCCTCCAGGTTTGGGGTGAAGTGAAGGAATTTATGCATCTTGTTGTCCCTAGTGATTTAAAAATGGACCTTGAGAAGAACCGAGAGGTTGTTGCAGCATCAGAGGTAGTGCAGGTGTTGTATCGGTCCGTTTTGGCAAAGACAAAGCTGACTAGTAACGCAAAGCTTTCAATTGATGAGTAGATCCTGGTCCAACCCTCACCTCCGGCCATGAGCTCAGGGTAAAAACCGAAAGAATGAGGTCAAGGACACAAGCGGCTGAAATGAGCTTCCTTCGCAGGGGGGCTGGCCTCAGCCTCAGAGAGAAGGTGAGGAGCTCCGACATCAGAGCGGGGAGCTCAGAGTCACTGCTCCGTCGCACCAGAAGGAGTCAGGTGTTGTAGTGAATCTGCATGAAGAGATCTACAAGATCCACATATATTTGGGTGTCAATACTTTCCTAGGAGTTATGTGTCATGTGGTAACGTTTTATGTATGATAATGTCTGCAATATGAGCTGGTTTCAGCCACACACACCCACACACACATAGATAAGTATGGATACGGACTCGAGGTCGATCTATGCCCAGGATACTGGATAGCTTGGGCTTGAGGATTGAGGAATGAGGATGAGGGTATTAAACTGACCAGTAGTCAGTTCTTTCTTCCCAGGGACAACTCCGTTTTATTATATATATTATATATCGTCTGCTGCTACAATAAATCTTATCACATTTGGACTTGATGGGACTCCAGTACTTTTGTTGGGTGTCTATGAGTAAGACTTGGAAGACTTGTCCTGACCTTTAAGGGGTCCGAGTTGGGACACAGTTACTTCACAACAATGTGGTCCGGGCATCTGATCAGGATACTTCCAGGACGCCTCCCTTTGAAGGTTTTCTAGGTACAACCGACATGGAGGACATCCCGGGGAAGACCCAGAACCCGCTGCAGGGACTATATATCCCATCTGTACTGGGAACGCCTCGGGATCCCCCACGATGGGCCGGAGAGAGGAACGTCCGGAAAACCCTTCTCAGCCTGCTGCTACCGCGACGAGCCTGGATAAGAGGAGGAAAATGAAAATTGAATGTTACATTTTACTTCATGGGCACGCCGAGCAGGAATTTGCAGCAGATGTTTTCCTAGAAACAGATCCCCATAAACACGCCGTCTGTGACGTCAAGTGTCCACTTAGATTAACGTCTAATGACATTGGAACGAAATAATGAGACCCAATAACACGACCGGATCAGACGTTCTGCTGGGTTCTCGGGGTTGAATTTGTCTTAATCCCTCAGTGTGTCCATCAGGCTGCCGATGGTCTGGATTAGCAGCTGGGACCCGCAGGGACCTCTGAAAAACAGAGCTGTCACATTCATGGTGGGTGAACTGGGAAGAGGCAGGAAGAATGCAGACGTTCGGAGTGGGCGCTCTGGAGAACGTCAGCGGTCAGGAGGTGGCGTAAGAATCCAAATCCAAATTTGTGAAGGAAAGATTTGCTTGAAAGATGGGTTTCGAGAAAGAACCTCTCTTCTCTATTGCTGTGGAAACACAAGAAACAAAACAATTGTAAAAGATCCTAAAAAGCAAATTGCAAATGTAGAACTGCTCTAGTGCAGCCAGATTGGAGGGTTGGTGAGCAAGAACTGATCTCTGCAGGTCCCACCACAGAATCTCAATCCAGCCTTTTACTAGACAACTCCAGAACTTCAATTTTATTCCTCCAGATATATTCAGAGGTGGACTCAATCTTCTGCGTGGGATCATGACCTCACAGAGTGATAACCCGACGTTCTCTTTCAGAATGTTCTGCTAGAGAGCAGGTTTCATGTTTCCTTCTTTGATGGCGAGTCGTCCTGGTCCTGAAGCAGCAAAGCATCTCCACATAATTCTACTGCCACCTCCATGTTTGACCGTAGGTCTGATGTTCTTCTAGTGGACTGCTGTGTTCGGTTCACACCCGATGGAACGGGACCCCTGTCTTAAAACAGTTCAACTTACATCTAATCAGTCCAGAGAAAATTCTCCCCGAAGATTCTGAGGATCATCAAGATGTGTTGTAGGGTAAATCGGACCAGCCCTAAGGTTCTTCTGGGTCATCAGTGGCTTTCTCCTCGTCGCTCATTTTTCAGTAACTTCCTGAAAGAGCCTTCACCGTGCTGTTGGAGGATTTGGAAGGTGGTCCAATTCTGTGAAGGTTCACTATGGTTCCAAGTCCTCTCCTCATGTAGATTATGTGTCCCACTGTGGATCTGTGGAGTCCCAGAACTTTAGTAACAGCTTGGGAACCCTTAACCGGCTGATGGGTCTCAATCACCATCTGGAATTTCTTTTGATTTTGGCATAGTGTGCAACTGGCGAGACCAATGAGCCAACTTCCTGCTTCTGAAGAAGTTCTACTGAAGTGATGATGTGGTTGAACGGGTCTTGTAGTGATCCGGTCCAGCAGGAAGCAGTTATTAATGCTGCTTGGTAGTTTTTAATGAGTTAGAGTTGGTGCTGTGTTTGCATTTTGTTTGAACATGTGGAACTGTGTAGAAAATTTGGTGAAGATCTAGAAATAGTATTAAAGTTAAACTTTGGTCAAACACATAAAAAGGTGCAAATTGAACATGTTTATCCAAAACCCATTGTTGTTTGGTCTCAAGCCAGTGTACTTCTTGGACCGGTCCTAAGCCCAAAAATCAATATGAGGAACAAGATCCACTGTGGGGATCAGCGAATCCCCACATTTTCTGGGAACAGAGAACAAAAAGAGCCCAGGAGAAGTCATTATCAGCTGGTCACGGCAGCACCACGAGGAACTGGTCGAGATGAAGCATCGGTCTTGGGGGGCAGTATAGACTTTCCTGTCTAACCTGCGTAACTCTGCCTTGTGATCGTGAAATGGAAAATCAATCTCCAGGAGGTAGTCAGGAGCCAGGCAGGAGCTCTTGAGCTGCTGGAGATGGAAAAGCAACGTCCAAAGAGTGATGAGGAGCGACGCAAGAGATTGTTGGCCAATACTGTTGAAGTGCAGACCCAGATTGCTGCCGTTACAACCTAGAGCCCTGTGTCATTCGGTTCTTTGGCACCGATGGATGTCAATGACCATTCATTCATTCTCTCATTGGCCAGGGACACCCTCCAGCTGGCCCCTCTAGTCCCCTACAAGCCGAACCCTCTAGTCCCATACTAGCAGACCCCTCTAGTCCCATACTAGCAGACCCCTCTAGTCCCCTAACATGACCCCTCTAGTCCCCTACTAGCCAACCCCCTAGTCCCCTACAGGCCAACCGACCGGTGGACTGAAGTGCAAACAGATCCTGTTCTACCTGATGGAACATGGACCTCCCTTCCTTTTCAAAATACTGCTCTGTCTTTTGAAAATGATCACTATCGGTCTAAACTATGAGAAAAGTCTCCTCACCGATTCAAACAGTCCAGTCAGTCATGAAAGCCTGTTTGGGGAGAATGCGGTGACAGGTGGCGTTGAACTGGACCAAACAGCTCAGGCTTTACTAAACCGACGCCTCCTTGTAACGAGGTGAAAATAAATCGGTTTAAAGAGTTTATTAGGCCACATGACTTTCTCCCATAATCCCTGAAAAATGACCCAAACATTCTTTTCCAGGCCAAATGAAACCAATCTCATTCACCTGCACCAGCGCACACACACACACACACACACACACACGCGCGCACACACACCAACACAAACACACTCCTCCCTTCACAAGCATTTGACTAAACCGGTCCTACAGCTTGACAGCAGACTGTTAATTCCTTTGTGACTCGCAAACACATCCCCTCCATCTGATATCCAATCCAACCATGTTTCTTCTCACGCACAGACGGCCACACGCTCTATAAGAGGTTCAGACGGCGCCGGTAGGAACCTGCTCTCCAGCACAGAACCACAGACGTACGACGTGGTCTCACACACGCAGCATGGGTAAGACTCAATGACATTTCTTTTTACAGCAGCCGGGAAAAAAAACGGTAAAATACTCCGTTGTTTAAAAGTTCTACCCTCAGGACGGCAGAATCGACACAGAAACCTTTCAGTTGGCTTCATGTTTTCTTTGGACAAACACCGGCTCCTGATAAGTTAGAGGTCATTTCTAATTTACTGCTTTAACTTCATACCAATCCAGTTCCCCTGCACTTTAAAAAGAAGATTGTTCGCCGGTATCACACAGTTCCATGAAGAACTTCTGAGTCTAAAACTTAAGTTGGAATTCGTTTTTTTAATTGGGCCACAATTCATAACAATTCTCTTTTTTACAGTGTGCAATCTTCTTCTTTGTCTTTCCTTTTTCAGGATCGCCACAGCGGATCACCTGTTTCCACCCATTGCTCGGTACCCTGCTGGCTAACGGTACCAGTAACGGCATTTGTTAAGCCAGGGCCAACCAATCCGGTTTTGGAAATCTGTTTTGTGATTTGGCACGTTTTTTTTTTTTTTATGCCGGATGCCCGTGAACACTCTCCACTCTTCTCCACTTTGATTTTTTTTTTTTTTACAGCGTTCAATATTTGTCATTAATTGCTGCAGGTATTAAATTATGCCAGACTCATGCACCAGTAAACAAATATTTGTTTACTGTTTTATATTTGAGGTTTTTTTGGAAGTAAAACTGTTTCAAAAAAATTTTTTCAAAGGAGATTTGAGGAATTTTTTCGAAGCTGAAATTTAATTATTTTTTTCACTTTTGAAATCTAGTCATGCACTGTAAAAAGATGATTGTTGACGAACTTAGAGTAATGACTTCAACTTGTAACACTAAATTGAATTATTCTTTTCAAGTATTCTTTTGAGGTAGGGTTAATCATTCAAGTTGTAAATGCATCATTTAATTGAGTTTTACCTGTTGAAGTATTTCTTTTTTTTTTAATGTTTATCAATGATAGACATTTTACAGTGCATGATTTAGGCGTTGAGTATTTTCAACTTTAGACTTGAAAATACATTAAAAAAATGTAATTTCATCCTGAATTATCTTTTTACAGTGTGCTGTCTCAGCCAGAATATATATATATATATATATATATATATATATTCTTAATTTAACAGTCAAAATGTCACATCCATCCATCAAAAGTCAGGAAATCTACTCAATCAGTATCCATCCATCCATCCATCCATCCATCCATCCATTCATCCATCCATCCATCCATCCATCCATCCATCCATCCATCCATCCATCCTCGTGAGTTATCAGTGATTTTTCAAATCAACTTGTATTTTACTTTCACTCGTTGGATGGAATGTCGGATCAGAACCTTTGACTGTTTGTGTTTCTCTACTGTTGTTGTAACCCGGCCCCTGACACCAGCCGGTGTGTGGGGACCTGCGGGTGCCAGGGTGCGTTCGCTGCTCTCATTCCTCTCACTGACATGTTGGCATGTTGACGTCGGAATGCTGCTGCTCCTCTGCATTTATGTATTTGATTCAATGAATAGAGTCGTCTGCATTTAAAAGGTCCGGTGTGTAAAAGGTAAGGGTATCTTTTTGAAGAAGTGTGATATTATATGGAATAATTTTTCTGGTGTATCAGCGGAAAATAAATTTTTTTGATTGTAAGTTTGGAAAAAGCCTTTTTTTTATCTCCATTGGAGCGGATCCTTACTTTCATACGGAGGCGGCCGTCGTCTGGATGTCCAAACAGCACGCTGGTTCTGGAGAGAGATTTTGCGTTCTTAAGTTGTTAGGAGAAAACTGTTTCTCGTTTTTACAAATGCGAGTATCCTACTTACTATCCTAATTATTTAGAACAATCTGGACCTCAGGGCTACCCGGTATCATGGACAGAGACCTTGCTGTTGTTGCTCCAGAACCAGCAGCCGTCTGTGGCCCACTGAGTTCATTTTAGCAGGTGAAGTGGACGGAGGAGAACGAGTCCGTCCACTTCACACAAGCAGTTCCATGTCGGCATAGACAATAATTCAGGGAGGGACAGGGAGGATGAGAGGTCAAAGGGGCGTTTACCCTCCCGGGGGGGCTGATCGGTGGCAGCGGTCCCGGTCCTTATGATTCCCTTTTTCGACACCTCTGTGGGTAAAACAAGATGCAATATGGGACTTCACCACTAGATGCAACTACATTTTTCCCACTGGACTTTTAGTTAAAAGCTAAATGTAGTTTAGACCCACCATGTAGTCACAGGGACCGCCCACAGACCCTCCTCAGGGTTGAGACGCACAGAATTAATTTCACGTCGTACGACTCAAGTGATAATAGAGTGTATACAATTTTTTATTAGAATTGAAAATTCTGCCGTTTCTTGAGCTAAAGGCTAACGAGGAGCTAAATCATAGCCTCACATGGCTGCTAGCATGTCTGTATGCTAAGAGTCCGGATGCTAATCACCGCTACTTTGTGCTGCTCCTTTCAGTGCAATATTACAAAATCAGCTTGGTTTACATGTAAACAGTGATTCTATGTTTATATGTAAACTAGTTTACTTCGTGCAGAGTTGAAACTATTTTTTTTTCACTGTAAAAAATAAGAAGAAGCTAAATACATTATTTTTCTGCTATGACAACTGAAAATGAACTACTTGACTTATTATCTCCTTACCTTTTTTTTGCAGTCAAGTCGATTTTCTCTAATTCGCAGAGTAAACAAAAGCTCCCTGTTCTTTTTTTTGTGTCACAGCTCAGAAGACGGCGCTGATCGTCTACGCCCATCAGTGTCCATCTTCCTTCAACGGGGCGGCGTGCAATGTGGCAGTCCAGGAGCTGATGGAGCAGGGCTACAAGGTCGTCGTGTCTGACCTGTACGCCATGAACTTCAAGGCCAGCGCCACGCAGGATGACATCATCGGTGACCTCGCCATCTTTTTATGACTGTTGGTAGTTAGGGTTTGGGAAGATCTTCTGGGCTCGAGCAGGAACAGTGCCAAGACCCGCTTGTACCGCAGGGAGTTCTTTTTTTTTCTTCTTTATATCATTTTTATTACTATTATTAATAATCATCACCTTTTAAGGGGGTTTAATGAACTCTGCTTGTGTGGGTCGTGGTGAAAGATTCTGTATTTTATGGTTTTATAACGTGGCAAAGTGACTCCACATTATCCCCTAGAAGCTTTTTAAAAAAGTTTCCCCATTGGACTTGGATTCACCTGAGAATGAAATGTAGTTGTTTATCATAGCGGGATCTAACAAAAAGTCTCTTGGTGCTATGGCATTAACCTTACAGGAGGTCGGCCATTTTTTAATTCGAAGTGCTAATTTCAGCTGTTTTTACTCCACTTTAAGTCGTTGCTCTTTAACAAATTTCTCTTAGAGTTTTTGGGGAGGTCATCTTCAAAACTTTGTAACTAAAATGTCAAGACCACAAGGATTAAAAGTTATCAAAAGTTTGAGTTTTTGATCAACGGTTTGGAAGGGAAAGGGCGATGAATATTGATGTCTCGCTATTAAAACAGGAAATGGTCAAAACTCCACTCTTCATAGTCGGATCTGTCGCAAACTTCACTTGTTGGATAAAAATCACCCCACAACTGTCATAGCGCCACTGCTGGAACCAGTTGGTTTGGCTAATGTGACTTATATATGGTTTTAGAATTATAATGTTTATATTGGAGAGAGACAGATAGTGTGACACAGAGAGTGTGACACAGAGAGTGTGACCCAGAGAGTGTTTCCCAGAGAGTGTGACCCAGAGAGTGTGACCCAGAGAGTGTGACCCAGAGAGTGTGACGCAGAGAGTGTGACGCAGAGAGTGTGACGCAGAGAGTGCGACGCAGAGAGTGCGACGCAGAGAGTGCGACGCAGAGAGTGCGACGCAGAGAGTGCGACGCAGAGAGTGGGACACAGAGAGTGCGACACAGAGAGTGCGGCACAGAGAGTGCGACACAGAGAGTTCGACACAGAGAGTGCGACACAGCGCTGCAACCCTGAACTGATTTAGAAACCGTGAATCAGACCACGGACCACTGAATGAGAGTCAGTGGTCCGTCAGCATTAGACTGAACAGATAATGACTGATTTCTCATTTTGGGTGACATGTTCCTTTAAAACTAAGAGTCCTTCAGGGGGATGAGGGAGCATCATCTATAGACTGTCCCTAGAGTTGTCTTAAAGTGCTGACAGAGTGTGTCGTGACCAGGTGATGTGAAGAATCCAGAACTGTTCCAGTATGGAGAGGAGACCAGGGGGGCCTGGTTGGAGGGCCGCCTCAGTGAGGACATCAAGGCGGAGCAGCGCAAAGTGCAGGAGGCCGAGTTAATCATCTTCCAGGTCACATATCTCCATTGTTTCCTGTTTTTATGTGTTGAGAAAGAACATCTCCAGCTGGTGATCTAACATGTTTTCTGATTGGAAAACATATTAGATCACCTCCTGGTTTCCTCAGATCCAGGGTTGGGTCAGATCTTCATATCCTTCTACAGCAAAGCAAGGGGGTTATGGTCCAGACTTTTTTTTGGATCCGTTCAGAGGTGGACCAACTGTTCTCTTTGAGATCTTTGTCTTCTGGCATGACCTAGTTGTACTTTAGCTTAATTCAGACATTCTCCCTCAGAATTTTCAACAAGAGAGCAGAACATTGAAAGTCGTCCTGGTCCTGAAGCAGCGAAGCATCTCCACAACATTCCACTGCCACCTCAATGTTTGACCGTAGGTCTGATGTTCTTCTAGTGGAATACTGTGTTTGGTTCTCACCAACTGGAACAGAACCACTGTCTTCTGAAGCTGAGGGTCATCAAGGTGCATTGTGGGTCATTTCAGACCAGCATCAATGTTCTTCTGGGTCATCAGTGGACTTTTCCTCACAACTCTCCCATCTTGATTTTTTGGTCCAGTGTCTTTGGAATAGTGGAGCCACGACCTCCGACCTTTTTTGAGGTGAGAGAGCCCTGCAGTTCCTTGGATCTTCTTTATGGATCTTCTTTGACTCCCTGAATGATCCTTCAGTCTGCTTTTGAAAGAATTTGGTAGGTGGTCCACTTATGTGAAGGTTCACTATTGTTCCAGGTCTTTTCAATTAGTACATAATGTGTCTCATTGTGGATCTGTGGAGTCTCAGAACTTTAGAAACAGCTTCGGAACCCTTCACAGACCGATGGATTTCAATCCCTGCTGGAATTTCTTTTCATTTTGGCATAGTGTGCTACTGGTGAGACCTAGGAGCCAACTTCCTGCTTCTGAAGATGGTCTATTGAAGTGATGATGTGTGGTTGAACCCCCGTCTGGGTGGGTCCAGTCCAGCTGGAACCATTTATTAGTGCAGTTTGGTAGTTTTCATGATTTAGTTTCTGGGGGGGGGGGGCAAATACTTTTTCACTCAGACTAAGTTGGTGTTAGAGGACATTTGTGGTTTAACAAATTAAATGATCATTAAATACCTATCTTTTTTCTTTTAGAAGGTTGCCGTTGTTGATGTTCAGTTTATTTTGAACACCCGACCCAGTTTAGTCTGAGATTCCCACAGAAACATGTAGATTCTCATTCATCCAGGTCACAAGAATCCATGTCGGTTGAATCCAAAGCAATCCAAATCTGTTTTGGCTTGAAGACGTTTCACTTCTCATCCAAGAAGCTTCTTCAGTTCCGAAACAAGAAACCAGTTCTCTCCCAATGCTTTTTCCCAACACGGTATCTAAGAGACACGGAAATACAACCTTAGTAGAATCAGAATCAGAATTTGAATCAGATAAAGACAAGTTTTTTATTGTCATACTTGAAGGTAGTTAGATGTGCTTTTTGCTCCCTCTAGTGGATATTGGTGGTACTCTGGAGCCAAAATCCCTCCGTGGAGCCAAAATCAAAAAAAATTGTTCCACAATTGGGTCCATTAGCTATCTAACGTTGCCATATGGGGAGTCCTCCTGGTAATAACTCACAAAAAGTGTGTAGAATAACATGAACTTTGTGGTATTCCTATCATATATGATGCAGAGTTTCTGGGGGAATTCTTTGATTGTTTTCTTTATGGTCGTACTGTAATATAATGATGTTATAGCCTTTTTATTTAAATTAAAAAATCAGGTGAAGATAGAAATATTTATTTATTTTTGTATAATCACAGATTACTCACACCTAGTAACAGGTAGAACGTTACTGACACTGAAAATACATCTAGAGACCTAGGTTATGCTAATATAGCTGATAGCGGTGGGGCTACTTTTTAAAGTTTATTTTGGTTTTGTAATTCAGGCAAGGCTTAACTTAAAATAAGCAAGTAGAAGAAAAGGGTTAAACTCTGGATCCATCCCTTATAAAGAGATTAATCCATATGTGAGACACACTAGCAACAACAAAAAACCAATAAAAGTTAGTGAAAAGAAATAAATTTATGAAGTGGTTGTGACATGTAGTGTGTCGTCTTGCAGTTCCCTCTGTACTGGTTCAGCGTACCCGCCATCATGAAGGGCTGGATCGACAGAGTTTTGGCTCAAGGCTTCGCTTTCTCCCTGGAAAAGATGTACAATAATGGTATATTCAAGGTCAGTGTCCGTCCGGAGAACGATACCCGTCTTTGACTAATAGAACCCAACCATAATTAAAGTAGGCATGATTGGGAAGCCAAAATTCAACCTGACGTTAGTTCTTTATCCTAATTTTTACATGTTCAAATAAATGCTTTTATTTTGTAGGTGACAGATCAGTCACTGGAAATTTAACCGCACACTTGTGATAATTAGAAGTATTGCTTTTTTTACCCTTGGAAATAAAGGTGTAGAATTTAAACTTATGCAGGCAGGGTAAAAAAAAAAAGCTGAAAAATGTGATGGAATGTAGGAGCAGCGCAGAATCCACGAAACAAGATCATCCGCCGGGATAAACGGATGATCTGATGAAGAATGGTGCGTTTAGACACAGCCGTCTTCAGGTGAGACGATGAACCAGATTGAAGTCAGGTATGCAGACAGGTAGCCCCGCCCAGACAGAGGAGGGAGAGAGGGAGCGGAACAACCAGATCCAAACCCTTATTAGTTTAAGCAATTTGTTTTAATTAAGGGTAGAACATTTTGAAATGAGCCTGACGGCATCTACAAAGACTAGATTCTAATAATAGTTACATGACTCATTAACCAGAATGATCTAGATCCTAGAATATGGAACCCAATTGGTTACAACGTCAGTTTTGTTCCAGCTATGATGTTCTGTTGGGAGATGTCGGTGTTAGTGAAGAGACAGGAAGTCGAGTTGGAGGCAGATGGAGTTGAGAGTTTGGGGAGGAGTTGTGTGAGGTCAGATTGAGGTGGTACTGAAATGCAGCATGACATAAGATCCAGGACGTCTTGATTCATGGTTAACCATCAAGTAACTTAATAATAATAATAATAATAATAATACATTTAATTTATAATGCACTTTACATTTGGATCAAATCTCAAAGTCTCATAGTCTCTCACTAACAGCATCTTTGACCCGAAGCAGACACACACATCCAAAACTTGTGTAATTTGAAATGATTTAAATCAAAGCAACCAAAATCCAAAGTCCATAATAGAAGAAACAATGTCCATAAACAGGCAGGAGTAAAATCTAAACAAAACAGCAGGACAGTCAAATTATACAAACAACCCAAAAAAATTAACGAGGAAGGAGGGCAAAACCTAAAACAGAGAAAATACTGGAGGAAACACTGGGAAAACTTAGACTAGTAAAAGTAATAGTAAAAAGGAACGGCGGGGACTTTAGACAACAAACTGGTAGGAGGAGGGGATAAGGAGAGATGGAGGGATTAGAAAATAAAGAACACAAAAACTAAAAAGAAGGGGAAAATGGGTAATATTGATCACAAATAAACAAAACAGGAAGTATAAAGTTAACAGAACAACATGGATAAACCAAGAAAAACTCAAGGAAATAAAATGACAAGCACAGAAAAAGGACACTCTGGAAGTACAGCGGCTAACTGTTAGGATATTTCAGCCCACCAAGGTCCTCAACATCTTTTAAATAGGGGAAACTGAAAAAAAAAAAAAAAAACTCCTTTGTCTCATTGTTAAAAAAAGAGAAACCAAATTCCCGACGCCGCCTCTCAATCCTGATCCATTCCAAAATGTAATGAGTACATCCTCACTTTGTGCCCAAAACCTTTAATCAAAATCTGTCAGGTAATTCACATGTAATAGACAGAAATGGTGAAAAAAGCGTCGAACAGCGTCAAAAATGAGACCAGATTCCTGACTCCGCCCCTTAATTTGGATCCACATTTTTTATGAATTCTTCCTTTAAATGTTATGAATTAACATTTCATGATAATTCGTTCTTCAGTGTGTGTTGAATCCTGCTTAAAGACAAACGTGTGTGTGGGAACATGAGAGCCTCGTTAGAGATCAACTAATAACAGATAAGTAATGTTTAATAACGTATTCAAATCTATTACAAAACCAGACTTTGACACCAAACTTTCACTGTGAGGTAATCGGTATCTTTGAAAGCTGATGTACCTTCTTCAGGATCCACAGGTTCCTCTCAACATGCTGGATCAAAGGTCTGTGTCTGTGTTTCCTTCAAGGACAAGAAGGCGATGCTGTCCTTCACCACTGGAGCCACACAGACCATGTGTCAGCCCGATGGCATCAACGGGGACCTGAACGTCACGCTGTGGCCTCTACAGGTGGGACATCCGTTCCTCCGTGAGGACACCTGACAGAACCAGACGCTCCTCCACATTTATCTCAAACAATATTGTTCATGAGGAGAACTTTCAGTGTGCTTAAGATAAAGCACTGGAGGTTCTGGTGCTTTAGAATGAATCAGCTGGTCATCTTGTGGTATCGGATTCCTATTGTGAGTTACAAACCAGATTTATTCGATTCAACAGTAACTGAAATTACATAGCATCAATGAAATGTAATCGTATCTTATCTTATTGGTTCTCGATATTGGATCTCATCTTTATCATATCTTAACTTTATTGGATCTTGTTTTTATCATATCTTAACTTTATTTGATCTTATCTTTATCATATCTTAACTTTATTTGATCTTGTTTTTATCATATCTTAACTTTATTTGATCTTATCTTTATCATATCTTAACTTTATTTGATCTTGTTTTTATCATATCTAAACTTTATTTGATCTTATCTTTATCATATCTTAACTTTATTTGATCTTGTCTTTATCATATCTAAACTTTATTTGATCTTATCTTTATCATATCTTAACTTTATTTGATCTTGTCTTTATCATATCTAAACTTTATTTGATCTTATCTTTATCATATCTTAACTTTATTTGATCTTGTCTTTATCATATCTAAACTTTATTTGATCTTATCTTTATCATATCTTAACTTTATTTGATCTTGTTTTTATCATATCTTAACTTTATTTGATCTTGTTTTTATCATATCTCATTTGTATCCTATCTTGTATTCATCACATCCTATTACATCTTATCGTATCGATATCTATTGGAAATTAGAACATTTCTCAGCTCGACATCACAAAAGAATATTTATAAAAGTGTAAAAGCAAAAGATGAAAAGAAAGAAAATCTAAATTTTAAGTTAAAATGAAAAACTGCCCTTACGTCACAAAATAGAAGCAAAAGAAACCGAAGGGAATAAAAACAAAATGAATGTAAAAGATGACATCGCACCAGAACAAAAACCAGTAAAAACCAGAGGGATTAGATAATAAAAGACGACGTCCTACAGAGCAACTAAAAGCAATAAACGATCACAATCAGAGGATAAAAAGAACAAGGATGATGAAACGAGAGGAACTCTGTAATTCCAGCTGTATCCACAGTGCGGCCATTTTACAGTACAGATGAATTAGATGGACTTTGCTCACAGCTGGAGGAGACCCACCAGAAGACTGGAGGTCCCAGCGTGAGCTTTTAAATAAAATGCATCACGTTTTATCCTAATGTCTTGAAATTGGATATGTAAATAATCAGGAGTGATTTTTTTTTTTCAGATTCTGTGTTCGTGGACCGTGTGTGACCTCTCCTTTTTTTCCTCCCCTCTTGTTTCTTTCAGAACGGCACGCTGCACTTCTGTGGATTTCAGGTTCTCGCCCCTCAGATATTCTGGAGTCCGGCTCACTGTGACCCCGCAGCGCGAACCGCAATGCTAGACGCATGGAAGGCCCGACTAAAAGGACTGATGGCAGAAAGGCCATTGACCTTTGCCCCCTGTGAGCTCTTTGACTTGACCTTCCAAGGCGGGTTCACACTTTACCCTGAGGTGAAGAAGGCGCGACAGTGCGAGCCCTACGGCCTGACCACTGGTCATCATCTCGGGAAACAGCTGCCGCCCGACAACCAGCTCCGAGCTCAGCTGGTGGATGAAAGTTATGCCAAAGAAGACAGCAGGAAGTAGAACGTCAGTGTGAAGCCTTTCATATCACGTTCACTTCCTTACCAAAAATATGGATTTTTATGTTTACTGAACCTGAAATAAAGTCATTTAGGTAACAAAGACTTGAACTTCTTTCACACACTCCTCCAGCCTTAGTCTCGTTCCCGACAGCAAGGGTACATTCCTGGGAAAGTTCCCAATCCAACGCTAAGTCAGACTAATAAGCAGAAAAGTAAGAACTGAAAAACTGTGTTATTTATTTGAATAAAAGCTCTCCCTATTAAGTTAGATTTGAATTATTACAGTGAATTACTATAAATGTATTGTAAATTTTTTTTTTTTGCGCTATGAGCGGAAACTGTGTTTTACACAAAGAAAAGCCCCTCCTACTTAGCAAAATTTTAACTTTAATAGTAAATCATGTATACAAGATAGATTCACACACATGATAGTTGGACTAAATCGGACCAAGAGTTGAGAAATTATGGCCTGACAATGTTGTAGATAAAGTGTTGGAAATATGAAACTAAAATATCAAATTAAATGTATTATTATTATTATTATATCCCGAATCCCAATTCCCATGTGACTTGTTGTCTTCGATATCTTTGACATCCGACTTATTGTCTTTGACATGGGACTTGTTTTCTTTGATGTCATTGACATATGATTTGTGGTCTTTGACGTATTTGAAATGGAACTTGTTGTCTTTGACTTTTTTGAGATGTGTCTTGTTGTCTTTGTCTTTTTTGACATATGATTTGTGGTCTTTGACGTCTTTGACATGTGACTTGTTGTCTTTGATGTCTTTGACATATGGCTTGTCTTTGATGTCTTTGACATATTATTTGTGGTCTTTGACGACTTTGACATGTGACTTGTTGTCTTTGATGTTTTTGACATATGACTTGTCTTTGATGTCTTTGACATATGATTTGTGGTCTTTGACGTCTTTGACATGTGACTTGTTGTCTTTGATGTCTTTGACATATGACTTGTCTTGGATGTCTTTGACATATTATTTGTGGTCTTTGACGACTTTGACATGTGACTTGTTGTCTTTGACATATGACTTGTCTTTGATGTCTTTGACATATGATTTGTGGTCTTTGATGTCTCTGACATGTGACTTGTTGTCTTTGATATCTTTGACATGTGACTTGTTGTCTTTGATGTCTTTAACGTATGATTTGTGGTCTTTGATATGTGACTTGTTGTCTTAGATGTCTTTTACATATGACTTGTCTTTGATGTCTTTGACGTATGATTTGTGGTCTTTGATTTGTGACTTGTTGTCTTTGATGTCTTTGACATATGACGTGTCTTTGATGTATTTGACGTGTGATTTGTGGTCTTTGATATGTGACTTGTTGTCTTTGATGTCTTTGACTTATGACTTGTCTTTGATGTATTTGACATATGATTTGTGGTCTTAGATGTCTTTGAAATGTGGCTTGTTGTCTTTGATGTCTTTGACATGTGGCTTATTTTCTTTGATGTCTTTGACATATGATTTGTGCTCTGCACCTCTAACATTGGTCTGGAAGAAAACATAGTAAACGTAAGATCAATATTAAGTTGACCCTTTAATATGTTTACTTTTAATACTTAATAAAAGTATTAAAAGTAACAATAAGCACTAATCATGCTTGTTTGGAGGTGGGCTAAACTGTGTTTTGCTGCTGCACTGCTATAAAGCAGTCAAAACAATTTCTCAGTATTGGTCACTGGTTCTCCTGCCTTGACATCCCTCAATTCTACGAAAAGTCTTCAACATTTTTTTTTTTGCTTTCAAGCACAACACATGAAATGAGGTTACTATAACTCACTTCCACTATTTCTGAGACATGTTGAGCTGTTGTTATACTTCTGTGTTCAAAGGTTTGCCCTAATGGTCCAGAGCATATCTGGCAGACTATATTTTGATATTTCGAATTTTATACTTATTTAATCTGGTGTAAAAATGGTGAAATGGTCTTTTGTCCAGACAATATCTTGCAAGCTATTCTAGCATATCCACTGTTGACACACATATCAACTTTATTACATAGTTTTGCCTTTTGATATTTTTAGATTTAAACCAATTTCATTTTGTGTGGTTTCAATGGAAAAATGTTGGTTTTTGGTGACTTTGAAGGATTTTCATCTTGTTTAACAATATCTGGCAAACCAAAAACTCCATCTTCACCAAACTGCAAACAAGAATATATTTTGATATGAGATTTACCTTTTGGTGTTCTGACTTTTCTAAAAAAATGGCGTTTTTTATGTTTTCCATGAGAAAATTAGGGTTGGCTACTTTTTTCTAGGCACATTTACGGAATAATGTGTACGAATCTAGTCTTACTAAAGGAATGATAAGATATGATACATGCTGACTCATTTGTTGTACAGTGATTCGGACAATGTTGGGGGTCGTGTTTGCTTTGGGCAAGAAATGCCGTCAACGTGATTTCATGAAGGCATAATATTTTGCAGGATGTTTGTGTTTATGTTCATCAGAAAGCGAGGAGCAGTAGAAAGGCTCAAATATTACTAATAGGGGAGTATGATAAAAACGTTTCCCCACTTAATGCAGGGATTTACTTTAGATTATGGAAATTTAACCATAAAATACAAAGTTTTCTTAAATAGATGAACTGATCCCTAAGTAGATGAACGGATCCCTTCGATTACAGCAATTGTAAGGGTATAAATTTAAAGCGTTTGTTTTTGTTTAAGGTTTGTCCACCCCTCTTCTCTGCGGTGGAATGGAACAGTCATGGAGTGACGTCATTGTGAAGCTCTCCTCTGCAGGCTGTTAAAAGGAGATTGTTGTTTGTGAGCTGTTGCGCTGTTCGTGCTGTAATATACCAGAAGATCTCACATAAAAATATATACTTACCTAAAGTAATTAATTGGTCATTTGTGTTTTTAACCTGCTGCATCGAGTGAAAAGAGCCCGGAAACATGAAATGGATGTTCAAAGAGGATCACTCCTTGGGTAAGAAAGGAGGACGATGTTGTTTTGATAATAAAAAAATATCTACGCAGATTAAAATTCGCAGTATAATCATTTAATTCAACTCAAATGAAAAGTCGGGGTTTAATATTTTTTAGAAATAATTAACAATAGCTCTGACACGAGCTGGCCTATGGTTTAGGCTTTTGTTTTCGTTTTTAGCTGTAAGCTAGCTGTAACGATAATAAATACAGGTGTGGTCATGAATGCTAACTAAAGCTAAAGTCGTGAGTCATCAAAGCTTTTTGATTTAACCTTTTAAGGCGAAAAAACCCAACAAATTATCGCGATTTACTGATCATTGTTGTTCCTCCTTCGTCGACGACCTGCATTTACTTTGATGGTGGTTATACACTAAGCTGCTAAGCCTCCTCTTAGCTCCCGTTTACGGTCAGCATCTGGATTTAACAGATGTTAATAGGCCGTAAACTGGAATAAACACTATATTTTTCATTGTTTCCAGCTTGGCGTAAAAATGAGGCCTTTTGTTGGTGACCATGAGTTGTTTTGGTAAAACGGTGGGAGGCCTGCTGGGCTTGTTTTAATAAAAGAATCGCCAGAGGCCTCACAATAAGGTATTATCACGATAATTAGGTTACGATATTATCGCGATATTTAGCATTTTGCAAGATGATACGCATTGCACTAAAATATATAGCTATTATCACCTGAACATGTTATGCTCATTTTGTAATTACAATTGAGCCTTACCTTGAATTACTAACCTGAAATAAAGTAATAATAGATCCACAACTATCTATCGACAGCTACAATTATTTGTCAGCATCACTGTACTTTTTTTTAAGACCGAATAATCCGTGATTCAACTAAAGCCAACATCTATCCTTTTTTAAATATACATATAAGGCTTTGACATCATTCTATTACAGTAAAGCAATTAAACAACAATACGAGTTTTCTCATAAACCTTTTGATTACTGCAACAAATTTGATAGAAATACCACAAAGTCAATGTTATTCTATGCAGTTTTGGGGGGCTGTGACCAGGAGGACTCTCCATTTGGTGTAGGGCTGCATGTAATGTCTATTCTGGGTTAATCGTTTCAATAATCGACCGATTATTTGATTAATCTGATCATTCTTTTCTCCTGGTTAAATAAAAGTTAAGTAAAAATAACAATGAATACACAATTACTAAATGGAGCTTATTTTTATATCAACTTTTGTAACTGGCTTTAGGTTGTTTTGGCAAACTAACAATAAAAACAATAAAAACGAATTTTACTGCTTTTATAATAGACTGTTAAACCAACAGGTTGCTATACAATCCGTGTATTTGCTGAATTGGAATTTCAATTCCTTAAATGCTGATACAAAAGGTAAATAAAATGTATAAGTAAATATAAAAATATATATATATAAAAAAAAAAGCAGTTTCTCCGGAATCAAATCAAACATCCAAATAAATTTAGAAAAATAAACAAGGGTAAAAAAGAAAAAACAGTCAGTGCTTAGTTTATTCTGTAGTCAACAACTACTTTAGGATAAATCGTTTGTAAGTTGGATGTGGCCCACATAGGACACGCACACACGCAGAGGTGTGCACTCGGCAGGCAGCAACACATTTACAGCAGTAATGCTGTAAATGCGTCCCCATGAGCGTCGCAACTTGTTTGATATGTAACGTGAAGAGTATCATCGTGATTAAATAATAGTTATTCAGGCCACTCGACTTCATCAACGATTCACTACGTTTCAAAAGTCACGTTAAACCCAACAAAAACCTTAAGCACATGCCCTATAACAATGACCTAGAGTAGTAGCTACTACTACTTCCTTATTATCATCATTGTTCGACGACGTCAGACAAATCGACTATTAAATTTAGTTCACAACTAATTTCATAATCCATTTTGTCGATTTTGTGATTATTAGTTGCAGCACTAATTTGGTGCAACTGAAGATGTGCGAAAGATTGGATTTTGTAGGATTTGGGCTGCCAAACACCAACTATGCCCACTAAGGGCAACTATGCCTTATGCTGTGACAAAAGCTTGGTGTTTTATTAAAATCTCGCATTGTGCAAAATATAAAAACATCTGCCATAACTGCTTATTGATGTTCCATCTATGGAAGCGTGTTAGCACGTAGCGTGGTGTTTTGAAGGAAGGATTAACATGACAGAAAGTTAGCTACTAACCAGTTAATGTCTTCCTCTGCTCAGAGGTTATGGAGTACCTGGCTGTCTCCCAGGTTTAAAGACATTTTCTTCTTGGTCTAGGCTTCTAACAGCAACTAGCAGTGTTTAAGTTTTTTCGTAGTGGATCACAGACAAAATGTATCGCAAAACAATCAAACCATGTCCTACAGTTCCCCTTCGTGTTTATACAGATTTCTGATTCACATCTGTTACTTCCTCTGCTACCATCTCAGAGATGGAACAACACAAACTCGTTACACTTGTTAAACAGATAATAATATTCGTAATTAAAGCTGACAATCATAGTTCAGATGAAGTAAAGTAACAGCAGCAGAAAGAAGCTCAGTAGGATTGCAGTGCTGAGGCGTCCATTCTTTGAAAGTGCTGATGTTTTATTCATGATTGAAATGCTGCACATTCATCTCTAATGTGATTGGATTGATCGGTTCAGCTGATCTTAGTGCACCCTGATCTTCAGCAACTACCCCTGGATCTTCCGAAGACGATGCCCCACCTGAGAAAACCTTGCTGACATGAATTTTGCTCCTTTTATTTTTTCACCAGAACATCGATGCATAGAATCAGCCAAGATCCGCAACAAGTACCCTGACAGGGTCCCGGTGAGTGGGTCACCACCGTGGGTTTGGGGTATGTCTGTGTCTCGGTGCCTTTGCTATAATCATGTCTGTGATGTCTGCAGGTTATTGTGGAGAAGGTGTCTGGATCACAGATTAAGGATATCGACAAGAGGAAGTACCTGGTCCCCTCTGACATCACAGTGGCCCAATTCATGTGGATCATCAGGAAACGCATTCTGCTGCCCTCAGAGAAGGCCATCTTCCTGTTCGTGGACAAGACGGTGCCGCAGTCCAGGTGAGGACTGTCCTATTTCGATGTGTTTACTCACAGGTTTCGCTATAACAGATACATCGTCTCAGAAAAGTCTTATTCCTGTCCAGTTCTTGTTTCAGACCAAAACATTATTTTTGTTCTCAACAATGTAGTTGAAGACAAATCATTCATGTCCGATCAGGCGATGACAGCGCCACAAAGTCTGGCAACAATACAGGATTGACCCGGACCATTAATTCCTGTAGAGTCATGTGACATCAATGCTAGGGTTGGGTATGGCAGTGAATTTTTGTATCGCAATATTTTTATGATATTTTACTGCGCATAGCGATACGTGTCGCAAAGTTGAGTTTTCAACAAAGTTCAGTTTTTACTTGCGACAGAATGGTCTCGAAGACTCCATACGATTGGGTGGGATCATCTCCAAAACTGCAGGTCTTGTGAGGTGTTGATCTGCAGGAGAAAATGAATTATTTCCATTTTTATGAAATAATGTGATTCACTTCAACTTATCAGCGCACACAAACAATTCAATATTAATCATGTAAAGATATTTTTAAGCAGTTTTGATGAAACTTGGTGTTAATTTTCCTGATTTTAATAAACCTCAGAGGAGATATTTGAGCAACACGTTTAAGCCGGCGCGACGTCAGACGGTGTTCGCGCTCACCGTCGCCTTTCACCTCAACCATATGGGGTTGCATTGATTTCCTACTGTAAGTTTTTTTTGCCGAATAACTTGATATCGTGGTTAGTTTGTGAAGTTCTGCGTATTGTATGCAAAATGATGCAAACTCAAGAGTTTCTTAATTCTCTTACTCTAATATTATCCACGGATCACGATAAGATTAGCTGAACTTTATTGTCCCCTAATGGAAATTTCCTTTGGACATCGAAGTTGTCGTACAGCTCTGTGCAATATCAAACAGAAACTATTTGTTAGGGAAATGAAAAGAATG